>JAKFHU010001057.1:600000-1112500 GCA_023783475.1 Daubentonia madagascariensis | reverse complement strand
AAGCCTAGGAACCACCTTGTCCGGTGACAGCCATGTTACCACAGAAGAAACAGGCTGGGGCAGGAGAGCTGGCGTTCAAACATAAGTCCACCTCCAAAGCCAAAGCAGGCCGGCCTGCTGCACCAGCTGCCTCTGCAGGAGTTTATCCCACTTGTAGAGGGAAGAATGTGGGGCTCAGGGTGAAAAGCCCAGTCCAGAGCCAGAAAATGGCAGTGCTGGGCTGCTCAGACGGCCTGGTCCCCACCCCAAGTTCTTCACTCTGCCATGAGCTCTCACCCAAGCGGCTACATGTGCTTGGGTCTCAGAGACACCACTGACCGACAGCAGCGATGACAAGGACCTGCCCCTTCCTACAGGCCAGGCATGGTGCTTTGTGGTTACCTCATCTGCCCTCCCAAGACCCCACTGCACTGTGCTAAGCATCACAGTCCCAACGCCACAGTTGCACAAGTGGAGACAGCTGACCCAGGCTGCATCACAGGCCAGCCACTGGGCCAGGACTCAGACACAGACCCTCAGCAAGGACACCAGCACAGCTGAGTGAGGACAGTGCCAGGGAGGCAGAGGGCTTAAGAGGGCAGCTCCAGAGCCACCTCCTGATCCAGCTGCCAGGTTCCAGACCTCACCAGCCATGTGACCACCTGCCTCAACTGCCTCAGTTTTCTCATCTATAAAATAGGAGTTTGTTCATTCATTCAACACGTTTTTATCAATCACCTATTTTGTGCCAGGCTGTGTGGGGAACTAAGAATAGAAAACAGTAAGCAAAACAGACAAGAATCCCTGCCTTCAAGGAGTTCACGTTCATGGAGAGACAGGTACCAACAAGTCAAGTGTACAGGCCATCAGGCAGAGCCTTGGGGCTCTAGAGGAAATCGACTCAGGGAATGATAATGATGAAGATGACATTCACTTTGAAGTGGTAAGTGGAGGGTTGAATGGGAGCACAGAAGAGCCAGGCTGCAGCTGGTGCCAAGGCCGCGGTGAGCACAGCTCTTCCTACTCTTGTTACTACCACCACCTCACGCATCAAACACTCTGCAGACTGCAGTGGTCTGCAAATGGGAGACGGCCCCTTCTTTATATAATTTTTGTACAGGGTAAGATTATGGGTGAGTTTGCTTTTTCCTAAGTTCTTAATATCTTCTAAATGAAACAGACAAAAAAACACCTGGAATATGAAAATAAAACATAACCTCTGAGTCCCCCTGAAAACAACTAGTAGGTTCCAGATACATCCATCACTCCTAAGGCTCAGGGACCAAATCTCGCACACCACCTATTTTTGTAAATAAAGTTTTATTAGAACACTGCCCTGCTCATTTGTTTACTTATCTTCTACAGCTTCGGATTTTAAAAGAGATTAAAACACTTTTGTGGGCCCCTAGGAGTGTCTTGGGCCCTAAAGCACCAGGTCTCCCCTGTGCCTAATGGATAAGTCAACTCACAGCTGTTAAAAAAAAAGTTCAATATCAGCCTGAGCAGCAAAGCAAGACCCCCACCTCTATGGAAAACAGAAAAATTAGCTGGGTGTGGTGGTGCTCGCCTGTAGTCCCAGCTGCTTAAGAAGCTCAGGTAGGAAGATCGCTGGAGCCCAGGAGTTTGAGGTTGCAGCGAGCTATGATGACACCACTGCACTTTAGCCTGGGTGACAGAGCGAGACCCTGTCTCAGAAAAAAAGTAAAAAAAAAAACGGAACAAGGTAAAAGTGACCTGGCAAAGAGGGGTGTTCAAGCCACAATCTACCACAGAACCAGTGCTCATGGCTGATGTAATGCTACACCTGAGCCAACTGCACCTTCCTGTCCTCTCCACCCCCTCCCCCAAATGCATATGTACACCAAGAAGGAACACCTAAACGCTGGGTTCTCATCAAGGTCCAAGGATCAGCAGCATGTGTTGTTAAAAATGTAAATTCTCAGGCCCACCCCAGACCTGCAGAATCAGAAACCTGGGAGTGGGCCCAATGACCTGAGTATTAACAAGCCCCTCTGGTGATTCCGATGCGCACTCAAATTTGGTCTAAACCGCTCATGGGCTTACCACTGAGTGCAGGGTTGGGAAACAGATTCTTCCTTGGGCACTGCACATCACAGAAATCAAAAACTTGGGCTTTAGACTCAGACACACCAGGGCTTGAGGCCTAAGCCCACCACTAAGCAACTGGCTGTGCAACCTTGAGCAAGTGACTTCCCTCTTTCAGACTGTTTGCTCCTCTGGAAGATGGAGATGCTAAGAGTGCCCCTCCTGGGGAAATAAATTCCTGATGCAGTGACACTAAGTGTCTCACACGTGCTAACTGCTCGTATGTGGTCCCCAGCACATCGGTTTTTACTCTACGTACATCTGTATGCATGTACAGCCTTTATCCCAGTCTGACATGAAAAAAAGTTACAGGTTTTGTCTGAGTGACACGATCTTTGCTACTATCACTGTGAAAAACAGCTGACTCTGCACAGCTCTTAGGCCACCTGCCCAGCTCCGCCCTGGCCCTACATACCCGTCTTGCCTGTCCTCCAGACCCTGAGACGGGGCAGCAGGCTAGGCACAGGCAGAGGGACAGGATCCCTGTCTCCGATTCGGACCTCAGCCACCAGCTCCAGCATGTCCTCGCTTCTGCAAGGCAGAAGGGGTGGGTGAGCCTTGGGATGCTTCCGGCTCTCACACCGGGGCCTCTCCCACTCCACTGCTCAACTACTCACTCGCCAGGCCGCAGGTCCAGGTGGCTGGGAACCCAGGTATCCGGGGGGTCCAGAACACTCACCAGCCCCGCGAGGAAGCTGTCTGCAGCCATGTCCAACACCTGGAATAGGCCAGGAGGGGCTCCACACTCTCCCTGCTCATGTGAGGACTGGCAAAGCCTATTTCCCCAGGGCCTAACCTCTTAGGAACCCAGACGACTGAGACCCCCAAGAAAACTTAGGGATCCAACCAACTCCCTTATCCTGACTGCCCTCCAGACTCAAGGCCTGGCTCTTAGACCCAGGGACCAGACCCCCAGACCCCCTCCAACACTGCCCTCGATCAGCTCCCCAGAGCCAGGAGCCTGGGTCCCCAAGCCTCCACCTCCCCCAGACTCAGGGATCCAGGCTCCAGTCTCTTCCTCCCCCAGACCTATGAGTCTGGGTCCCCAGCCCTCTCTTCTTACTCACAGAAGCTGTATCAGTCCCCCCTGATTCCTGGGAACGAGGCTCTGACCGTGGGCTCCGGCAGCGCCTCCAACAAAGGCCATGACATCGAGAACCATCTGGAGAGAGATTTGCATGGGGGATCAGAGACAGGGGACTAGATGCAGAGACCCTGTGGGGGAGAGGACAGAGGGGCCTGGCCTAGCTCTTGACAGTGGAGCTAAGCTCCTGCCTATTCCCCAGGCCTCCCTGTGCTGCCTCCCAGCTTAGACCTCTGGAGGACTTTCTAACACCCACTTCTGAGGCACCACCTCTCCCACCCATTTGTCCTCCTGTCTGCCCTCAGACACCTCAGCTTAGCATTTGAGCCTTGCCGGGTCCCAACAGACCTTTCCTGCCTCCCCCCACCTGCCCTCCCACCCTACTCATGCCCTCCTGCACACCAGCCCCAACAAACCAGGATGCAGTCTCTTGGCGCCATGCTCCTGTGCCATGGGCCTGCTGCTGCCTATCGGGCTGTCTTCTAATCTGACAACTTAGAGACCCAACCCACCTGTCACCCTCTAGGATGCCTGCCCTGACCCATCTCCCTCCATGCTAGCTTAGGTGAGCCTCCTGCCCTCTCACAAGGTTATGACTGGGTCTCCCCTCCACAGCAGCCATGGGGTCTGCCCCATCTTTGGCTCCCCAAGCCAGCACAAGGGTGGCACCCGGGAGGCCTCAGAAAAGCTTATATGAACGATACTACAATAAAGAATGCAGAGAAAGGGCAGGGGCTAAAAGGAACCAGAACCTATCATACCTTTCTCATTCGGCAGATCCCCCTGCAGGGAGCTTCCCACAGCCTGCTGAATGGCCCGCTGGTGAAAGGGCGGGGGAGAACAAGAGTCAGGGGACTCATGCAAATGCTTTGCACCCTCTGCTCCTTGGGAGACAAGCATTCCAGACACCCCAACAACCAGACTCAAGTACTTCACAAGAGCCAAGAGTCCAGGCCCCAGCTGCAGCCCCCCTCCCGGCCCAGGAGTCAAGGCCCTGGAGTCTGGACTCCCAGCCCCACCCTCCCTCAGCCCCAGGAGTCCAGCGGCCTCACCAGGATGAAGGCAGATGGAGAGAGTGTGGGGTCTCTGTCTGGCGGACCATCACCCCGATCCTCGCCCGACTCCTCTGTCTTCCCTCGAGACTCATCTTCTTCCTCCATGGTCACCTGGTGGTTGAGGGGGTGAGAGTTTGGAGTGGAGGTGGGGGGTGGAAGCAAGGGATGGACATGAAGACCTCAAGGGCCCCCAACATTGCCTCCCTCAGCATCCCCTTCAGCAGCCCTCCTCTCCGCCACCTCACCCCAGTCTACCCCGTGCTTGGGTGAGTACCAGGCCCAGCACAGGCGCCACAGGCACTAGAGCAGTGCTCTTCCTTTCTCTGGATTTCGGTTGCTTCACCTGTCAGAGGGAGGCCTCCCCAGCCTCCAGTTTCAACATCTCACTCCCCAGTTCCCACCGCGTCCCCACAGCCTAGCCACACCTCAACACCTTGCTGCCTGCCTTCATGGAACACAAACCCAACACAGATTTTTTTGTGTTCCATTGTGATTTCAGAGAGTGTGTTCCAGTCTCATAAACCCACCTTTCCCAAACGGAGGCATGCGCCAGTGTGCTGGTGGCTTCAGTGCCATACCTCAAATGCCACCCATGCTTCCTAGGGTATCAATTGTCCTTGATGGTGAGGACCCCAAAAATATTATTTATAGACATAAGATGGACCCATGATAGAGTGGTCTGCAAAACAAGCATGCCATTTTTCAAATGAAAATGCTAAGCTTCAGAAAGGCATGCTGTCCTCCCATAGGGGGCATTTGCTCATTGCCTATCTGCCCAACTTCTTTGCAATGTCACAAAAATTCTAAGATTTGATTGCCTAGTCAGGCAGTTGAAAGACCATCCTTTAAACTGGTGGATGTCTTGGTGAGGGCTTCAGAAAATATGAATATTTTAGCTGTAAGCTTCCCTGCGACTGTCAAATCTGCTACTCAGAAGACAATACCCAATCTCAAAATTCCTAGAAAGCTTCAAAATCCCTAACCCACGACTCAGTGTGTTTATCTGTAAATGGACAAAATAGTCCCTTCTATCTCAGAGAATGGCTGTGAGGATTAAAGACTGATTTCTGCCACACACTTAGCACACCCAAAGTGTTTAACACAGAGTAACAGTAATTATGTTATTAGCTCTTAAGGCCCACGTTTTCTCTGTATCTGTCTCCCTCACTTCCCCTGCTGTGTAACTGCAAAGACAAGACCTTGGCCCTATTCTTTGTCCCACCACAGATTTTCAAGCTATGTTAAAGCTTCACATGCAGCCTCCCACTTTGGCCTCGTCCCTAACTTTCAAAGACACGCCCTGCCCTAATAGTCTATTACATCCCAGCCTCAATACTCAATACCCTTGGCCCCTGTGGACAGTTCCCAGCCCTGGAGGTGCTCTCCAGCACCCACTGGGGAAGAAAATGCTACCTAGAACAGTGACTGTCACATATCAGAAGCTTAATCAACATCTGCTGAATACAGACTCAGAGATCCCCAAACCCTCTGCAGTGTACAAAGATGTGTGCTTGCTCATTTAGACATGCCCCAGGCTTTGCAGACACACCCTCAGTTCCTTAGATGTTATAGACATAAGAAGGCTCTGCAGATGCTGCTAAGTCCGTCTAGATCAGTGTTTCCCAACCTGCAGGGTCTGATAGAAGTTTATTGCTTTACAAATAGCTTGAGCTTGTTATGAAAAGCAAATAGAACATAATAGAAAGTTCTTCACAGTACATCACAAGTAGTAAGTGGAAATATCAATTCACGGGACTTGGGTACTAGTTAAATATGTATGTTGATATGGACTGGGTCTCAATGAAAACTGTATTTCTTATTGCAGATCAAGGTCAAAAGAGTTTGAAAAGCACAGTACTAGATGAATCTAGATGACCCTACAGACTCTCCCAGACTAACATGGACTAATTCTAACTCTTTCCATAGCCCAAGGGTAATGCAGAATTTTTAAACATCTTTCACTTGAATTATTTTCTGAAGGACAAGTACATATGAGCTGGGCAAAATTTCCAACACTCTCTTTTGTATTATTCTCCACACGTTTATCTGGCCCCAAAAGGCATTCGAATTTGCTCCAGGTATAGACACCGCATTCTTGCAGTCACATTAAAGCCACCTAGATGGTTCCAGGTCCTTTGAACTGCCCCCAGCCTTCTGTCACCCATGTTAGACACTCCCCAGACCTTGAAGACCCATTCAGGCCTCTCAGTACATCTCAATATTTGGCTCCCTCCATTGGTGGGCACATCCCATCCCTCTAAGTGGCCCTAAAGACTTCCAGGCCTGATAAATGGCCCCAGACCTATGTAGACCAGCTGCATCTTCAGGCCAGCTCATGTAGACACTTCCCAGCCCCTCATAGACATACCCTAGGCGCTCTAGATGGTTCTGCAGATACTCCTCAATTCTTGCAGACCTCCTTCACCCCTGGGACATATCTCAAGATCTCAAGATGGCCCCAGAACCCTTTAAGCAGACCCTAGCCTCCAGTCAACCCATACAGACGACCTACAGTGCCTACAGATACGATCCAGCCCAGCTATATGACAGAGGCTCAGTTCAGGCCCTGTGGACGCCCCCAGTTCTCCCGGAGACGCCCCATAGACGCCCCCCGGAACCCAAAGATGCGTCCCAGGGCCCCGAGAAGGCCCCCCGCTCGGCGCCAGGTTTCGCCGCCGCTGCCGGGCCCAAGACCACCCCGCTAAGCCCTCCAGGCCCGGTGGCGTGTGGGGAGGACCCCGGGACAACTAGCGACCCGACTCCGCCCCGCCCACCCCGATAGGCCCGAGCCCCGCGGCCCGGACCGCCGCCGCCATCTTACCCCGCCGCTCGGGCTGCGGCTCCGGCCCCGGCGCGGGGCGGGGCGGGCTGGGGCGGGGCTCGCGAGCAAAGGAGGAGAGAGGCGGAGCTAAAGCGCCGCCGAGCTTGCCGGGATTTCAAATACCGAGTACGGTGCCGTGAAGGCTGGCGGGAAGGCAACTGGACTCGGTTTCCCAGAAGTCAACGGGGCACATGGGGCGGATACGCGCGACGCACGCCGGGAGGCGTAGTCCGCGCGCTACCTCTGTCGCGCGGGGACAGCAAGGGGTGAGAGGTGAAGTGGGCGGGGTTGCGGTAGCTTGGGACGGGCCGCCGCAGTGCCCTGCGCGCACGCGGAATGGACCGGAAAGCCGGAAGTGACGTAAAGGGGTGCTCGGCGGAACAGATGCAAGGGAATTGAAGTTCGCTGGCGTGAGCAGGTCTTAGGGAAGTTGCCCCGCCCACATCCTGGTCCCCACAAATATAGACCCGGTGGGGCGCAGTGGCGCGCGCCTATAGTCCCACTCGGGAGGCCGAAGCGGAAGGGTCGCTTGAGCCCAGGAGTTAGAGACCAGCCCGGGCAACACAGCGAGACCCCCCTCTCAAAAAAATAAAATTAAAATTAATTTAGAAACAAGGAGCCCGACCCTATAGCGTCCTCATTCAGTACAGAGAAATCCAAATCCCGAATCTGCTCATTCAGAGCAGAAGAGTCTAGAACTCTCATTTCCCTCCTCCCTCGGACTCAAGGAGTCTGAGTTCTCCTTCCCGGGACCACAAGAGGGCCCTCAGACTATTACAGGTCTCAGACTCGCGCCTTACATGAATTCGGGTTCCCAATGCCCTCGCTCGGACCCAGAATCCTGGGTTCCCAGCCTCTTCGACCCCTGGACCCAAGGGTCCAGCCCCCAGCTCTCTCCTTTACCGAAGCTAGTAGTAAGGACTCCCAGAAACCCTCCTCCCAGACACTCTCCTCCCTAGGACCCAGAAGTACAAGTCTCCAGCCCCATTCTCTCCTAGGAACCCAGGAGTCTGGGCCCTCAGCTTCTTCCTTCAAGACCCAGAAATCCTGGCCCCAGGCCCTTCATGACCCGGGCGTCCCGACTTGGGCGAACTGGCTCATGGATTAGGAATGCAGTGATCTCACGGCCCCTCCCTGCCCCATTACACTGCTATCCCCCTCCAGGGCCCCATCTCCCCTCCCAGTCTTTCTTCCGCTTGGCTGGGACAGCGGGAACCGGAAGCCTGGGTCCCTTAGCGGGCGGAGACTCCAGCTTCTAGCTTAGACGCCCGGGTCGAAAGCTTGGCTAGAATCCCAGGACGGAGGTGGAGCTTCTCCTCAAAACCTGCTCCTTCCTCCGAGCGCCCTATATACGGCCGCGCGCGAGTCGGCGAGCCCCGCCTACCAAAATAAGGCCTCGGGGGTGGTTCCCAGAGCAGCTCTGTCACAGGGGCCCTTATTTGCATAGCCCCTCCTCGAACAAGCTGCCCGCCCCGTCTGCCAAAAGAATGAGTTCTTATTAGCATAGCCCCTCCCACATACAGCCCGCCAGCTGAGAGCGCGTGGCGCCGCTCAGGGTGAGCACAGTTCTGTCATTAGCATATCCCCGCCCCCTCCGGAATTCCCCTTCGCAGCAAACGCTGTTCCCCTGCCATTATTAGCATAGCTCCTCCTTTTCCCTGGCTTTGCCCCTCCTTAAGTGTCCCGGGATGAGAGCCCTTTTTGCCAGAGCTCATGATTATGCAGTAGCCTCATTAGCGTAGCCGGCCCTCGGGTCCCGCCCGGCTCCCCCCTAGGCGGTAGCGGCGGCAGCAGCGGCGGTGGCGACATGAGCAGCGGGGCGGCGTCCGGGACCGGGCGGGGGCGGCCCCGGGGCGGGGGGCCGGGGCCCGGGGACCCCCCGCCCAGCGAGACACACAAGCTGGTGGTCGTGGGCGGCGGCGGCGTGGGCAAGAGTGCGCTGACCATCCAGTTCATCCAGGTAGCGGGCCCTCACCCGGGAGGGTGCCCCCGGGACCCAGCACTGAGCCCTTTGGGGGATCCTCGAGACCCAGATTTCCCCTTGATCCATCACTGAGACCCACCCATGAGCCCCTCTAATCTTAAAAAATCCCTTCAGAGTGTGACCCTAAACTACCCGAGGGTCTCCACCCCCTATACGAGGGACCTTCCTCTTATATTCGCATCCTGAGACCCACGATCCCTCCCCCCAGCACCTAAGGCCCCACCTCCCTGCTGACCTGGCCCTGAGCACCTCCTGGGAGCATCCTAAATACAGAACAGCCCCCCATTCAGACCCTAAGCACTCCCAAGGGCCCCTCACCCCCTTGGTGCCACCTCCCTCCACCCTGAGCCCTGTTTCCCCCAGACCTCAGACCCCAGCTTCCCTTCTGAACCACCCAGAGCCTCACTGGGAAAACGCCTGTGGCTAGCACCTTTGAGACTCCCCAGTCTGGATTCTTAGCCTCTTCAGCAACCTCCCCCAGAATCTAGAAATTATGCCCAGACCTTGGCTCTGAGGCTCTTCTGGGACTACCCTATCCTGAGAGAGGCACCCTCTAACCCCTGCTCTGAGGGAATTTTACCCTCAGACCCAAGAGATTTTTTAAAAAGATCTAGCCCCTTGACCATTGCAGAAGTCTCCAAGACCTCAAGTCCTGGCCATCCCTCATTTCTGGAGACCCAGACCTCTACCCTCTCACCCAACCCCTGAGGAAAACCAACCACTCCTCCATCTTGAGTTTTCTTCTACTCCAACTCCCTGAGCCCCTTTCAGAAACCCTGGATGGCCCCCAAATCATCTCCAAGGAAGAAGCCCCCAGATTCTTGACACCTTCAGAAAGAATTGCTCCTTGGGAGTTTCTCTGACCCCATAAATGCATCTCAAGGTCTCTAAGATTCTATATTCTATGACAGACCTCCCAAGTGCCCCTCCACCCTGAGCCACCACAGCACTGGCCCCCAACCCCTGAGCTTCTCCAGATGCGAAGACACACTCCTAATCCCCCCCAGAGCCATAACCCTGACCAGGGCCTGCCCCAGGCCCAGGACAAGCCTTCACCAAGCACCCCTCCAAAGATAGGATGCTGCCTTCAGACCCCTAGCCTCCAAATCACCCCTTCTCTCCTGAAACTCCACCCCTGCCCAGGAAACCTCCACCCCATTCCCAAGGGAAGCCCACCCCACCTTAAAGAAACCCCAGAAAGGTGTCTGCCCCAAGATGCTACTGCAGAGGCCCCTGGGCCCCAGACCCCTGGGGAGACCCCAGCAAGCACCTGTGAGAGAGCCCTGCCTGTGTAGAGAAAGGTCCCAGCCCCTGGGCCCCTTGCACCCAGGGGCAGTCCCAGAGCTGGCCAAAGGCCTGGCTGGAGGCGGACTGGGCAGGACCCAGGCAGGAAAGGAGTGGCCCAGCCCGAGGGTGGGGCAGCTTCTCCGCAGCCGGATTGGAACCGAGACCTTCCCTTGGGAGGAGACGCCGAAGGCCGCCTGAGGAGGAGGAGGGGCAGGGAGAGGAGGAAGAGGAGGAGGAAGAAAAGAGGGAGGCGGAAGAGAAGGAGGGGGAGATATAAACAGGCAGGTAGTCTGGACAACAAGGGCTCCCAATAACTGAAATGTTAACAGTGTAGCAGGGATTGTCTCTAAATCTCACCAATGCTGGACTGGGTGTAGTGATACTCTTATCCTCATTTTCCAAATGGGGAAACTGAGGCTTAGAGAGGGGAAGTGATTGGTTAACTGTCACACAGCCAGGACATAATCGCGACATGCGAATGTGGGAGATGAACTTTATACCAGACAGAGAGGACCAGGAGGGACTCAGAGAGAGAAGGAGATGGGGGGGGGGGTGGCAGATACCCAAAGAGCAAAGAGAAGGGGACAGAGATCCAAAGAGAGGGAAATAGAGTCCTAGAGAGATAGAGGGGACAGAGACCCAGGGAAAGGGGGGCAGAGACCCAGCAAGGGGAACAGAGACCCAGAGAGAGGGGGCACAGTGATTTACGGGGGTGGTGCAGAAGGAGGCAGGCTTAGGGGCAGGGCTTCATCCTCTCTGCTGGGGCACTGCAGTGACAGTGTCCTCTCCCCACCCCACCAGTCCTACTTCGTGTCTGACTACGACCCCACTATCGAGGACTCCTACACAAAGATCTGCACCGTGGATGGCATCCCGGCCCGGCTGGACAGTGAGGGCGGCAGGGAATGGATGGGGTGGTGTCAGCAGGGGCTGAGGGCTTGGGAGGGTGGCTGGGGGGAGCTTGTCCCCATGATGGCCCCTCTCCTTGTCTCCACAGTCCTGGACACTGCGGGCCAGGAGGAGTTTGGGGCCATGCGGGAGCAGTACATGCGCGCTGGCCATGGCTTCCTGCTGGTGTTCGCCATTAATGACCGGCAGAGGTGACAGGGTTGCTGGTGGCAGAGTGGGTTGGGGAGACCGAGCCCAGCGGCTGGCAGGATCTCACACCTCTGCTTCACTTGCAGTTTCAACGAGGTGGGCAAGCTCTTCACGCAGATCCTCAGAGTCAAGGACCGAGATGACTTCCCCATCGTGCTGGTTGGGAACAAGGCAGATCTGGAGACACAGCGCCAGGTTTGGGACCGCCCCTCTTCTCTGGGGACCCCATCTCGGCCTGGGAGGCTCCTTCCAGCACGCCTCTCCCCACATCATCCTCCTCCTTTGGCTCCTCTGGCTCCCTCCATTGTCACACTCCTCACCTAGATGTGTCACCCCCAAACTGGACCTTCTGGGTCCCCAGCATCACCCAGCAGAGGGCCTGGCACACAGGAGTCCCCAGGACAGGTGGCTGGATGGAACAAAGAGCACATACCCCCATCAACCAGCCCTGACTCTCTCCCTGTCCCTTCCTCTCTTTCCATGGGACCCTTGCCCCAGCCTCCCGCCCAGCCCCTCCCCTGCTCCCCCACTCTCCTGGCTCCCTAGTTCTTCAACCGGGCACTCGATGGATGCCCAGCATGGCTGTCCCCTCCTTTCTCTGCTCACACCACGTCCCTCACGATAATGATTTCCACACAGCACTCATCTATTAGGCTAAGCCTTTGGGGACTTCCAGCCCTCGGGCTTCGCTGGCCTCTGCCGGGAGCACCCTTACTTCCTCTTTGCCTGACTGACTCCTGGTGATCTAAGGTCAGGAGGGCAAACGCCTACAAAGCCTGCCCTGATATCTCACTTCGATGGCACCAAGCCCCCTCAGCATCTCCTGCCATGATCTCTCTGGAACTTTTCCTCTTCGCATGAGCCCCCACAGTAGGTCACCTCCCCTAGAGGACACAGTGTGCCTGTCTGCCTCCCATGGCTGGGGTCACCCTGAGTGCAGGGACCTGACTCCTCCCCGTGTGCCCTGCACCCCCTCCCCCCAGGTCCCTCGATCTGAAGCATCTGCCTTCAGCGCCTCCCACCAGTGGCTTACTTCGAGGCCTCAGCCAAACTGCGTCTCAACGTGGATGAGGCCTTCGAGCAGCTGGTGCGGGCCGTCCGGTGAGCTGAGTCCCTTCCCATCGTCCTTGTCCCTAAGCCCCTCCAGCCCAAACTCACTGGCCTCTTCCCACAGGAAATTCCAGGAACAGGAGCTCCCACCCAGTCCCCCCAGTGCCCCCAGGAAGAAGGGCGGGGGCTGCCCCTGCGTCCTCCTGTAGCCCGGGCAAGACAGAAGCAACCAGCACAAGCTCTCGGGACCAGCTCTTCTCGAATCTTGCTGTGTGACTTGAGGCCCTTGCTGGGCCTCAGTTTCCTCATCTGGGTCTCCCAGGACACACTACACCCCCCACCCTTACTTCCTGGCCTCTTCCAGGCTATTGCCACTGTGTGCCTTTTGCCAACGCCTCCATTCCCCACCCAAGCCCCTGGTGGGGGTGAGGGGCTCCGGGTCACTGCTGTATATAACTCCCCTCCCCCAGAAAAATAAATGTCACTGCCAATATCAGGAGGTGTTTTCTTTTTCTTTTAAAGAAAACTCTTCTGTAATCCTAGCTTCTCTGGGAGGCTGAGGCGGGTGGATCGTTTGAGCTCAGGGGTTCGAGTGAGACCTCGTCTCAAGGAAAAAAAAACCAGCCAGTTGTAGTGGCGCGCACCTGTAGTCCCAGCTACTCGGGAGGCTGAGGCAAGGGGATCCCTTGAGCCCAGGAGTTAGACGTAGTGAGCTGCAATGACACCACTGCACTCTACCCAGGGCAACAGAGCGAGGACTCTGTCTCCACACAGAAAAAAAAAACCAAAAAAACCAATGCAACTAGACGACCCTCCTGACAAACACCCCCACCTTAAAAATTAAAAAAAACAAAACAAAACAACTTTTTTTCAGAAATTTGAGATTGGGTAAGAGGTCTCATTATGTTGCCCAGGCTGGTCTCAAACTCCTGGGCTCAAGTGATCTTTCCACCTCAGCCTCCCCAGTAACTGGGAGTATAGGTATGCCCCCCTGCACCTGGCCAGAAGGGAAATGGAGCCACCTGCAGTGGGGTGCACCTGTAGACCCAGCTACTCGGGGAGTCTGAGGTGGGAAGATCAGTTGAGCCCAGGAGCTCAAGACCAGCCTGTGCAACACAGTGAGACCCCATCTCAAAAAAAAAGAGGGGGAAGTGGGCTCAGGGGAGGTGGGTAAATTCAGGACACACCCTAAAGCCTTGCTCCACCTAGAACCATCCAATCTGGAACCCACTGCTTGGGAAGGGGCAGGGGACAAAGAGAATAAGCCAAACCAGGCATTTGGACCCCCACTTCCCTTCGACAGGGCAATTCCACCCTGTTCTGGTTTTGTGGGCATTTTATTGGGATGAAGTTTGAACATCTGATGAAAGAATTTTCTTTTCCTGGAAAGTTCTAGAACCACAGTGTTCAATATGGTAGGCAGAAGCTACACGTGCTATTTAAATTAAATAAACTCAGTTCCTTAGTCACACCAGCAACATTTCAAGAACTCAACAATCACACATGGCTAGTGGCTATCCTAATGGACAGGGCAAATATACAACGTTCCTAACATTGCCGAAAGGTCTATTGGACAGTGCTGTTCTAGAAGTTTCCAGGACCTTGGAGAAAGGCAGCAACTGCTACAAACCCTGCCCACCCACCTCCCACTTCCAGTGTATATTGAGAAAGGCCTTTTGGCTGGAGGAGGAAGGACAGGTGGGCAGAAAGTTGTCCAAGCAGCCGTCTGGCAAGTTCTCAGTTCCAGAAAGTTCCCAATGGGACTGGCAACAGAAACTAAATCCTGAATCCAACTTGGGGCCAGTGTGGACACACCCATCTGAGCCTCTCTCCTGGGAGGAGCAAAAGTGGGGGACCTCGTAAGGCCACAGTTAAGTGGACAACATACTTCAGTCAGGAAACCCAAAGCTCACTGGGTCCTGGGAACCTTCAGACTGCCCCACTTCCAACCCAAGACCCCCAATCCTGGCTGCTATTTGCAACCCTGGAAGGCTGGAGGCAACTGGAGACCACATCCACCCACCTCCCAAGCCTGTTTGACTGGCCCAATCTTTGAACACCAAAACCTGCTCAGCACACCAGGCTAGAAACCTCAACCAAAATGTCCTCAAGCCCTGGAACTTTGGCCTCCACCTGACACTTATCACTTGCCAACAATCTGCTCCCCCCACCCCTGGGCCCCTGATCCCTGAATGCTCCCCCACTCATACCCACCCCATAACTTGCTTCCTGGTCCTAGGGTCCAGCATGGCCTGGCCAAGGCCCCCAATGCCTGGATTCAAATCCAGCTCTGCCACCTCAGTCTCCTCACCTGCAAAATGGGGGCAATCACAGAGCTACTTCACAGGGCGAGAGGCTAAAGGAGATAATCTGTACGGGGTTGGGGGGGAGGATAAGTACAGCACCTCTCAGGACCAGGTCACTATCAATGACCATGGCCTGCTGTTCTTCATTCTGCCCCAGAACCATGAATGTGCCTCTGTATCCTAGATTAGAACACTGACTAGCTAAATATCCCTTTCCGGGTTCCATTATCACAGAATCCTTGGCCTGTGTTCAACCTTCCACCCTGGGAATAAGTGTGGCTCAGATGTATTGTGCCAAATGTTTGCACTCCTCCCCCCAGAACCTCTGCACACTGGGGGCCCACCCTGCCGGATGTGGGGAAGGGGCAAAGCGGGAGGCAACGTTCCTATCAGTTTCCAGACAAGATCTGACACCTCCACCTAAGCCCCAGCCAGGGGTACTGAGCTCTCAACAGAAAGGAGTCCTGTGTCAACTTCTCTCTCCCCAGGTCCCACAATCAACACTCCCTCAGCACTTCTGAGTGTTTCCTGCAATGTCCAATGGGGCCAAGTTCTTGGCTGGGACACCCTGCTTCTTGCAGGGCCAAGATGCACATTAAGAAGGTGACGATAGTTACTGCCTGACCCCAGAAAAAGGCACACAAACCCTTGAGATAACTGGCCGGCCATTTTTGGAAGGTTCACAGACACTAGCATCCCAAAGCTCGTTAAGACCACAGCCAAAAGGCTGGCGTCTCCCTAGGCACGTGTTCGTGCCTGTGTGTGTTCGGTTCCTGTCCTGCCCTGAGCACTAGCAGGCCCTGTTAGTGATTCTGTCTCTCCAGATTTTCTTGTCCCTGTCTTTATCCACTTTTGCCTTCCTAACATGTGTTAGACCCCCACCAAACCTCTCAGGGTCTGCTATAGGTAATAGGAGCTGTGGGCCAGGAGCTTCAAACTCATCTTCCTTTATTTTGACAAAAGCCCATTTAACAAATGACAAAGCTGTGGATGGTGCCTGTAACCAACTTGCACGGTTAGTGCCACAGCTAGGATCCAAATTTGGGCAGTTGAGTACCAAAGGCCAACCACATGGTTATTTTATCCCTAAAGAGATGATTCCTGATCCCACCACCCAACCTTAGAACATTCCATCCATCCACTTTCTATCCTGGAACTCTGGCCTGGGACAATGCCAATCCATCGGCCCCAATTTGATAGCCCAGTCCAGAACCTTGAGTGTGCCACTCCCCATCGAAGGCTGCACCCCCACAGGCTATAGGCCACAGTTCCAAGACACTAACTGTCCATCCTCAATCCTTTTAACTCAATAATTCTAGGAAGTTCATGTCCATTGTTGACATTTCCATTATGGTTCTGAAATGCTACTATCCATCCTTTCTTCTGTAAAACCAGGGCTCTAAAATCTATAACATGACAATCTAGACAATACCCAAGGTTCTAGAACTATGAGGGTTCTTCAGTTTCACCTGGGAGGGAATGTGGGATACTGATATTCCACCCTCGAATTGCACACTGGGTCTCTACCCACTGACTAACCCAGGTTTCTACAACACCAGTGGTCCATCTTTGACAATGTGTGTCCAGGCTCTGGAATGATCTCACTACTTTATAGGCTGGGTTCTAGAATATTGCCAGTTGACCTCCACATTTGTAACATTCCTGTTCTAGAACACTACTCTTCAAACTTGAATGTGCTTCAGAATCCCCTCAGGTTCTGATTGCGTAGATCTGAGTAGCAGCATGAGATTCTACATTGAAACTCTTGGGGAACCCCAAGGGTGCTGGACCATGCACTACATTTTGAAGAGCAAGGCTCAAGAATACAGGACTTGAGCTGGGCTTGGTCGCTTGCAGGTGTAACCCCAGCTACTCTTGAGGCTGAGGCAGGAGGATCCCTCGAGGCCAAGAGTTCGAGTCCAGCCTGGGCAACATAGAGAATACAGGGCTCCATCCTCAACCCTGCAGGCTAGCCTCTAGAAACACTGCCACCAGAACACCCATAACCTTGGAATTTCAGGGCCCAGGAACACAGACACCCACCCTCAGCCCTACATTAGGGAGCCAAGAAAAAGCTGGCCAGATCCTGACACTGTCCCTGCCTGTAGTGATTACAAATATTTAAAAATTTTGAGCAATTCTTCCTTCAAGAAGTAGAGCTTAATTCCCCTCTCCTTGAGGGTGTGCTGCCTTTTCCATCCACCATCTGTGGTGGACCTGCCACCAAAATGCAGATTTTCATTAAAACCCTTACAGGGAAGACCATCACTTTTTAAGGTTCAACCCTTGGATAAAAAAGATAAGGAAGGATATCCAGAATAAGGAAGAAATTCCTCCTAACCAGCAAAGGCTGATTTTTGCTGGCAAGCAACTGGAAGATGGACATACTTTGTCTGACTACAACGTTCAAAAGGAGTCCACTTTTTGTTTTGTGTTGAGACTTCGTGGGGGTGCTAAGAAAAGGAAGAAGTCATATACCACTCCCAAGAAGCATAAACACAAGAGAAAGGGTTAAGCTGGCTGTCCTGAAATACTATCAGGTAGATAAAAATGGCAAAATTAGTCACCTTTGTCAGGAGCGTCCTTCAGATCAATGTGGTCCTAGAGCTTTTATGGCCAGCTACTTTGACAGACATGATTGTGGCAAGTGTGTGACTTATTGCTTCAGCAAACCAAAAGACAAATAATTGTGTACGAGTTAATAAAGGACAAGAAGTAGAAAAAAAAAAGATTCTCATCTAATGAACAGCGTGGCAGAAGTGATGGTGTACGACGACCAAGACTAGGACTTAAAAAAAATCTTCTGGCTTCTTCCTTGCCCTCTTGGATCACCTGCTCTGGGAGAAGCCAGCTGCCACTTGGTGAAGACACCCAAGCAGCTCTGTAGCAACAGCCATGGAGCAAAACATCCTGAAAGTGGATCATGCAGCTGCACTCTCAGATGGTTGCTGCCCAGCCGACATCTTGACTGCACCCTCATGACAGATGCCAAGCCAGAACTGCCTAGCTGCCAAACTCCTGAACTTCAGAAACCCTAAGAGAATAAATGTTTGTTGTTTGAAGTCATTAAGTTTGGGGGTGGGTATGATCTAATACTAATAGACTGAAAAAAATAAATAAAAATAAGAAATAAAATAAATTTCAGGGTGGGGTGGTTTGTCATGTAGCAACACAGAACATACACACACCTCAGGCCACTTCCCAGGGCTCTAGAAAAGCCCCATTCCAGTCCCTCTACCCCTGTCGCACCCAGGCCCACCCAAACGCCGCAGGACAGAGGCACTCCAGCCTGCCGGTAAAGTGTTTGCCGTTGGGTTTTCGTTTGGCTGGTTGTGTGTACACAGTGTATACAAGTTGAGTTGTACAGAAGCCCAAGAAAGAGCAAGAGACAAAGGGTGGTGGGAGCAGGGGGCAGAGAGAGAGGGGAGGGGAGAGGAGACCAATAAAAAATAGAACCACATCCAGACAACAATGGGGGGGGGCAGCGGGTAGGGGACAGACACAGACAAATCGCCGTAGAAAAGGAGTGGGGGGGGCAGAGAGCAGGGACCCTTCTCCCCCCTCTACCTCCCCGGCCCCTACCCCAGGTATGTACAATAAATAAGATTAAAAATAATTAACAAGATGCGTTTTCCCCTCCCACCCGACGCCGAATGCCCTGGGGAGGGAATGGCCTTTAACAAATCTTGGCCTAATAGGGGGTACTTGGGGGAGAGGGGGGTCCCCCAGCTCTCTGAAGCTGCCCCACCCCCCTCAACCATACATAGACTTTTCCTATACATTATGTACAAGGTGAAGGGGGCGGGGCTGTGGCCGTGGGGGGGTTGGGCAAGGGGAGAGGGAAACCGTTACTAAATAGACATTTATACATATATATAAATAATTTCTCTGTACACCGAACAGTGGGAGGAATGGGGAAGGAGTAGAGGGGGACTGGGAGAGGTGGGGGGAGTCGGACTTTGAACCCTGCCCTGGGGGGGCAGCACAGACATACCCTGACCAAAGACCCCCCCCACTTTCCCCGGCGACGGAGCCCAGGGATTAGCTCCTGAGGACATAAATTCTGTCCCAATTCTCGGTTCATGGAGGAGGCACCCTCCCCCCCAGGCTGGGGTAGTGTCACCCACAGCGGCTGTGGGCCTGTGCTTGGGCCAGCAGGTCACTGAAGGAGTCAAAGAGCTGTTCCAGCCATGGCTGGTTCCGCATGCACTGCTGGACCACCTCCTCCTGACCCAGGTCCTCAGCACCGCCCTCGATGGCCAGGGTCTGCAGGGGTTAAACACGGAGCTGCGGAGGGTGCCATACCAGCCTCTAGGGAGGGAGGAGGCTGGGGCCTGGACCCCCACGTCTTGGGGAGGAGGGGGCTGGGGACCCGGACCCCTGGGTCTGAGGGAGGATGGGCTGGGGGCCTGGGCCCCCGGGTCTTGGGGAGCAGGGGCTGGGGCCAGGACCCCTGGGTCTGAGGGAGGAGGGGCTGGGCTTGGCCTCCTGGTTCCCGAGAGGAGGTCATGGAGGTCAGAATCCCAGGGCAATGGGTGCTGTGGGTGGGACTCACCTGGTCCCGACAGCGCAGGAAGGTGTGGTATTTATAGTGGTGGAGTGAATGGTAGAGTGTGTAGTATCCTGACTTCTCCAGCTCCACTTTGAACTCCTGGGCAGACGGAGTGGAGATGCCTCAGCCCCTCTGGCCCAGCGCCAGGCAGCCCCTTCCCCCCACCCCCTGCCCGCCTGGCACGGCCCCCACCTGGGCTCGGACCACACTCCTCTTGAGCTTGCTGAGCGTCTTTCGGTTGTAGGGTTCCCCGGCCGGCCGCAGCCGCACCGCCCCCTCCTCAGGGGAGCCCTCCCCACTCTGCTCCACTTGCAGCTGTGGGAACGTGTGCAGGGCGTCCTGTGGGAAGCCGACAGGTCAGCGGGACACTTCCCTGGACCCACACACCCCAAACACAACACTCAGTTCTCAGATCTCCCAGTCAACAGTGCCTCAGTTTCCCCCAGCCTATAGATCGGGAGAGACACTCTGGAGTCTTGGTCTGCTCAAAGGACAGAGGAGCCTGGGCCTGTCTGGTGACCCTCACACCGTGCTTTCTGGCCCGGCATAGGATCCCCAGAGCTGTCACATGCTATCCAGAATTCTCAGCGCCAGCCTAACCATCTATCCCAGAATTCTCAGTGCCAGCCTAAAATCCTACCCAAAATTCTAACAGTCACTTAAAATTCCATCCTAAAATCCTCACTG
Source organism: Daubentonia madagascariensis (assembly GCA_023783475.1). Classification (NCBI taxonomy): domain Eukaryota; kingdom Metazoa; phylum Chordata; class Mammalia; order Primates; family Daubentoniidae; genus Daubentonia; species Daubentonia madagascariensis. The sequence goes on along the minus strand of JAKFHU010001057.1, from coordinate 1,092,491 downwards.
CTATTCAATCCCAGAATTCTAATACCAGACTAACAACCCATAGTTCTCAGACCTACCCTAATATATGAGGTTTCTGAACCCTAGCATAACAACACATCCCAGAATTCGTAGACTAGACTCACAACCTCTAGTGTTTTCAGAACCTAATTCTACCCAGAGTTTTCCAACCCATCTAACACTCTATCCCAAAATTTCCAGAGCCAGAATAACATTCTATCTTGGGATTCTCAGTGCCAGTCTAACAGTCCATCCCAGAATTCTCAGTCATCCTAACACCCCACCCAGAATTCTGAGTGAAACTAACATCCCACCCAGAATTCTCAGAACCACACTAACATTTCACCTCCTATTTTCCGAGCCAGACTAACATCTCCCCAGCCATCTCAGCGCCAGCCTACTATTTTATCCCAGAGTTCTCAGCGCCAGCCCAAAATCCATTCCAGAATTCTCAGAAAACATTCTCCAAGCCAGACTAATATTATCAGAATTCTGAGTTTCCCTAACATTCTATCCCGAAATTCTCAGTGCCAGACTAACATCCCAAGCAGAATCCTCAGAGTCAGGTTAACACTGTATCAGAGAGCCACCCTAATGTTCCACCTCAGAACCCTGGACCATTCCAGAAGGGTAATCATATAGATGACTTCACACTAAAGTCTGGAAGCCAAGAGCCTGCATCATGTCAGTGAGGAAGCCATCAGCATGCGCTGTCCCACCATGAGCCTGGGGGCAGGCCCTGGTCAGCATCGGCCTCCAGACTGGTCCACACAGCTTCGCTCTGCTCGGCCTTCCCAACTGCCCTGGTGCCATGCCCGCAGCTCCCCCAACCTGGGCCTTCAGGGCTATGGGGACCCAGAGACCTCCTCCTCCAGTCCTGACCTCCACTTTCCTCCCAGCCGAGCCCAGGAGAACGATCCCCTTTCACTGTTCCCTGTACCACACCAGCTGCCACTGATGCCCCAGACACCCCCTGCCCCAGCCCCCAAGCACCTGCAGGGCTGGGCTCAGCGACAGCCGCTTCAGGACTTTCTTCTTGTGCTCATTGAGGAGGCCATCTATCTTCCGCATGGGCGGGAGGTACAGCTCGTCTGAGAGACAGGGACAGGGTGTCAGAAGAGTCACAGCCCCACAACACACCAGGGCCAAGGAGGGGTCAGGGAGCGTGGGTTCCCAGATCCCCTCCTCCCTCAGACCCAGGGGTCCAGGGCCCCCAGCCGCTCCTCCCCAGGCCTCAGCTCACCATGAGTGTCCTCCAGGGCCTGGATCATGTCAGGGTCAAGTGCTGTGCTCACCAACATCTCCACGTAGCTCCGGTACATCTCCCGCATTGCCCGGGTCTTCAGTAGACGCCCAGGTACTGCCCGCTCTGTGGGAAAAATAGGATGTGGGCTCATTATTCTAACTTCCTCTGAGGCAACCTGTGTGGCAGATACTGTTCTAAACAGGAGAGAAATCCCTGCTCTCAGGGAAGTCCAGGTCCACTGAGCAAGACTGACAGGCAAGCACCAGTGCAATGTGTCCTCATGGCAGAATCGCAGGCACTGCAAGGAGCTCACAGCAGGCATCAGACTCAGTCTGGATAGTCAGGAAAGGCTTGCTCCAGGTCAAACAAAAGCTGAGTCTTGAGTGATAGGAAAGAGCATTCTGGGCTAAGGAACTTTGCTTGCCTACCTCAGTGTGGCTTTAATTAAGTCCTAAGAAGCAGCAGAGTTGGTTTCTAAACAGTGAATCAAGTCAGACAGATTAGATCATAAGAGGCAAGACTGACGGAGGTGACTAGCGCTGGGACCACACAGGCTGGCGCAGGCTGCGGACCACACAGGGCCTCCAATGTGAGGCAGAATTGGCAGGGACTTTTTCTGGTGGTTACTAGGGAGCCATGGGAGAGCTCAGAGCAGAGGAGAGATGAGTGTAAGTGTAGAGAGCCCCCTCTGGGGCCAGGCCAGGAACGGATTGGAGGGGTAAGACTGGAGGACAGGACAATGGACCAAGTAGGAAAGGATGGAGCTGGAGCAGGGCCATGGGACAGGATACAGGGCCAGGGGCAGAGGCTGAGGCTGAGCTGGACGGGGGCTATGGGGAACAGTGGACAGGATGGGGCAGTCAGGTGAGAAGGGGCGGGAGTGGGGACTACCCAGTGGTGGGTGTGAGAGGTAGAAAAGGAAAACAGGCAAGGATGGCCCAGTGACTGGGTGGCCAGAGGAGCTGTCCCTAAGATAGGGAAATCAGGACAAGGAGCTAAGCAGGATATGGGGGTGTTGGGGGAGGTCTGTGGGTGGCCACGGGGAAGAAACAGGGCTTGGACTCACTGGACGTTGTGGGAACCTGCCAAGCCAGAGGTGTTGGATGAGAAGCAACAAAGCCACTAAATTGTACATTTTAAACAGGTGGACTGTATTGTATATGAATTAGACCAATACACCTATTTAAAAGAAAAAAGAAAACCGAGGGCAAGAAAGGAAAAGACCTGCAAATCTGGGCCTTTAGTAAACTTCCTCTCTTGCCACACCTTCACCTGGCCCAGCTCTAACTGCTTCCACCTGGCCTGATTTCTTAGCCAAGCACAGGTTGCCGAGTTAAAAGACTACATTTCCCAGGCTGCCTTGCAGCTAGGGATGACCATGTGACCAAGCTCTGGCCAATGGGATATGAGAAGACAGGACAGAGGCCAATCCCAGATCTGGCACATTTATTTAAAAGGAAGGTCAGGCCATTTGCTTGCCCTCGTGCCCCTTCCTACTGGCAAGACTGCAGCTGTGGAGCTGCTGAGCTGCCCCTGACCATGTGGTCAGAAGACACAGCAACAAGGGGGACAGCTGATCAACAAGAGGGAAGGAAAACCTTAAAAAAGAGACTTTTATTTTCCATGAACCTCCTGCCTACATCAGGACTTTGATGGAGAGAGGATTCCTCATCTCTCACTTGATTTGCTGTATTTCTAGTCTCTGTTAAAACAGCTACCCCCTGCACTATACCAAAGAGTGTGTGGCCTTGGGCAAGTCACATCACTTCTCAGTGCCTCAGTTTCCTCATCTTTAAAATGAGGATAAATCTATAGCACCTACCTCCCAGGGTTTTTTGTGGCTTTTTTTTTTTTTTGAGATAGGGTCTCACTCTGTTGCCCCTGCTAGAGTGCAGTGGCCTCATCACAGCTCACTGCAACCTCAAACTCCTGGGCTCAAGAGATCCTCCTGCCTCAGCCTCCGGAGTAGCTAGGACTACAGGTATGTGCAACTGCACCCAGCTGATTTTTTTTTTGTAGAGATGAGGTGTTGCTATGTTCCCCAGGCTGGCCTCAAACTCCCAGCCTCAAGCAATCCTCCTGCCTCAACCTCCCAAAGTGCCAGGATTACAGGCATGAGCCACTCACTGCACCTGGCCTTCCCAGGGTTTATGTCAAGATAAAGTAAGCCAACGTGAAAATGCTTAAAATGATGCCTGGCACATGGTAAACACTAAATAAAAGTCAGCTGTTACTTTAAATTTACATATGTGGGCCAGGTGCTATGTATGGCTCCCGCCTGTAATCCTGGGAGGCAAAGTTAGGAGGATCACTTGAGGCCAGGAGTTCAAGACCAGCCTGAGCAAGAGCGAGACCCCCCCCCCCATCTCTACTAAAAATAGAAAAAATTAGCTGGGTGTGGTGGCACAAAGCTGTGGTCTCAGCTACTCAGGAGGCTTAGACAGGAGGATCACTTGAGCCTAGGAGTTTGAGGTTGCAGTGAGCTACAACGACACCACTGTACTCTAGCCAGGGTGACAGAGGGAGACTCCGTCTCAAAAAGGGGAAAAAAAAATTTACATCTGTGTATGTATACTTATTTTTGTAATTGTTACTGTCATCACAAACCAGGCATGATTCTAAGCACTGGGCATACGGCAGTATACTGGGCAGACATGGAGCTCACACATGGTGCCTACTACAGGCAAGCACTCTCTTACCAGCTTTAATTATTAACCCTTTCTACAGGCACAAAGAGGTTATACCCCTTTCTCAGGGTCACCCAGTGAGTCACAGCAAGTCATGCCACCATCACTGGGCCTCCAGGATAGATACCAATCCCACATCTTCCTCAGCCCTCAAAACCTGCCTATTGTGAGGCAAGAGTGGAGCCTGAAGAACAGAGTGTAAGGCACCACTGGCTGCGTTCCCACTCTGGTGGGGCATCCAATATGTGCTGTGCAACACTCTCTTGGTGCTTCAGTTTCCACATCTGTATGTGAGGATAATAATAGTATCCACCTCCTAGGACTTGTGAAAATTAAGCACGTTAACATCCATCAAGTACTCAGAAGACAGCCTGTCACGCACTTAGGTATCACATGACCATTAGCTATTGCTGTTATTTGTAACTTACTTACTGTTACTGTCTTGCTGAAGCTACCTAGAACCTTACCTACAGCCCTTACCTGTGCCTCCTTCCAAAGGCTCAAGTCATTTCCCCAACCTCCCACTCAGCCCTGCCTAGGGCCTCACCGTCCTCACTGGGAGCTCCAGGGGATGAATCCGAGTCTGAGGAGCTGCCTGGTGGGCCCCCGCCCGCCGAGGCGTTGCCTGCTGCCTCCTTCAGCCACTTCTTCCTCTTCTTAGGGGGTGGCTCAGCCTTCACCTTGGTGGGCCGGGCCTTGGGCAGCCGGGAGGGGGCAGGCTGTCCCGTGGCAAGGCTCCGCTCAGGCCGTGTCTGCCGCCCGCTGGAGCCCCGCTCGCCCCGCAATGGCCGCTCCCCCCGCATCACTCTCTCCTTCTCCTTCTCCTTCTCCTTCTCGACAGGTCGAGGTAGGGACGGCTTCTCGGGGGCAGGGGGCTCGGGCACAGCCATCTCAGGCGTCTGCTCTGGGGGCTTCTCAGATGTTGTCTTCTCAGGGGTCTCAGGCTTGGGAGGGGGCGCTGGGGCCTTAGGAGGAAGTGCAGAGCTGCCCCCGGCGGATGCAGGGTTCTTGGCCTGCCCGGAGCGTCTGGAAGAGAACAGAGAAGGGACTGCAGTCAGCAGCCCCCAAGAAACCCAAATTCTCCTCCCTGGGACTCCCCTGCTCAGTATCCTAAGCACAGAAACAGCATCCCTCACGCTCTGTTCTCTTCTCGCTGGGTCTCCGTCCCCCCACCGCTGTTTCCCCCTCACAAGTTCCATCTCCGTGCCTGTGGGCCCTGCATGCCACCTGTCCCCCTTCCCCCTTGGTAGGTACCTGACTGGCGCTGGAGGCCGGTGCCAGGGTTTCCGAGCACAGACCCTCACATAATCCTTCTTGTTGACGTTTTCTAGGAACTTTACATAGAGGCGCTGGTACCGGTTTTTCGCGTCCCCAAAATACCCCAAATACTACGGAAGGAAAGAGGCACATGAGGAAGTTCTTCACACCCACAAGCCAGGCAGCCCAACACCCAAGCCTCCCACCCTGTTCTGGGCCACCAGAGCAGCCACCCGGAGCCTACCAGGAGCTGGAGACCCCATTCCAGTTGCACTTTAGAGCAAGAGTGAGTCAGAGCCATGTGTGAGGGGGACCCTGGCTTCTAGACACCCCTCCCTAGAGGCCCCCCGGGCTCACTCCCCCCGCAGGCTTACGTTACTGGTGGCACAAAACTGCCTCTGGCCGTCCTTGATCTCTGGAGTGAATTTCTGCAGAAGGGCCTTCTGGACTCGCCAGATAGGTGGGGGCTCACGTCCCGTCTGCAATGCCAGCTGAGGGGGGGGGCACAGCAAGGCCAGCAGGGTCAGCCCCCATTCCTGTACCTCTCACCCCTAATCCCTGGCCCTCCAGCCTCCCTCACCATCCCCTTAGAGAAAAGACATAGTTGTCAACCAGCCTCAACCATCTGTTGACAAACATCTTTTGCCCATGATGTCCTCAGCCCTGGGTGTAGCTTGAACCTGGCCCTGTCCTCCTCCTACCCACCTGGTAGCCTTGATCAGGCTGCTCATTCTTGTACCACAGGGTTTTAGTGATTGTCACTTCACAGTGTGACAGTACAAAGCTTCCTGAGAGACTCAGAATAATGACAACCCTTGAGTGCCCCCCACCATGTGCCAGATACCGTGCTGGACACTGGGGTACAGTGGAGAACAAGACCCACTGCTATGGTCTGAATGTTTGTGTCCCCCCAAAATTCACAGGTTGAAACCTAATAAGCAGGGTGATGGTGTTAGGAGGTGGGGACTTTGGGAGGTGATTAGGTCATGAGGACAGAGCCCTCATGAACAGGATCAGTGCCCTTTTAAAAGAGGCCTCAGAGAACTCCCTCACCCCTTCAGGCGCAGTGAGAAGGCACCACCTAAGGAACAGGCCCTCACCAGACACGGAATCTGTTGACACCCTGATCTTGGACTTTCCAGCCTCTAGAACTGTGAGAAACAAAGTTCTGTTGTTTAAAAGCCACCCAGTCTGTGGTATTCTAGTGGTACAGCAGCCCGAAGGGACTAAAATACCAACAAAGCCTTTTACAGGGCCTTCTTTATAGAGGTTAACAAGACAGACAAGCAAATTAACAAAACAGGGCGAGTTTGTGGCTTGTGCTAAGGACAGACAGGTGACAGGTTACCTGAGACTATTTCCTCAGCATATCCACGGTGAGGAGAACACAGTGACAGAAAGGCTCCCTATCTCTGCTCCCCCCACACCATGAGACACCCACCACCACCCCTGCATGTGCCCCAGCTGGGGACTGGGAACCGACAGACATGAGTTCGACTCAGCATGACTTAGATCTTGGGGAGGGAAGGCGACAGCAGAAGAGCCAGACACAGGCACAGAAAGGAAGAGCACAAGTAATAAATGTGCTCCTGCCAACTCCCTGGATGCTGTGGAAGTCTAGAGGAGGGACCTCAAATTCAACCTGAATCCAAGAATGCTTCCTGGAAGAGGTGACAGATGCCGAAAAGAGTTCCTAGAAGGACATATCTTTAGGAAGAGTCTAGATGAGAGCAACTGACGATAAAGAAAGAATAAGAACAGAGTGAGAAATGTGCACTGGACGTTGTGACAACCCAGAGAAGAATGATGGTGCAATCCCTGTGTTCAAAGAATCCAAGCCAAGTAATCAACAGGATTCAGAGAATAACACCAATCGACTGATCATGGCTGCCCTGAGTACCGTGCTTGGCAGTAGCAAGTGCTGGGATTGATTAGTGATGTCTGTCGTAGGCATCAGCTATAACACTAGGGCCTGCGTGCCAGGTATTGGCTGTCTACTCTTGGTTTTGGGTAAACTGCTTTCACATTCACAATTTTTGGTGACTCTAGAAGCAGCCAGGGCTGAAGTCTCGTACAAAGACAAGGTGCTCTGATCCCCAGTCCTTTATTCCAAGTTACCACACAGTTCCCCGTCCTCCTTCCTGGCAACCTCAGGGGCCAGATCAGAGGCCCAAGGATGGAAAAGTCTATTTCAGAGCACATCCTGCCATGCTCCAAAACCTTCCAGGGCTCCAAATGCACACAACTCAGGCTGGTAGAGAGACTTTGCCTCAGTTTCCTCTTCCTCCTCCTGTAGGCCATCTAGACCCCTCAAAGCGCAACAGACAAGTCCCAGACTTTCTGAGCCCAGCTTTTGCACATGCAGAGGTGCCTTTTCCCGTTCAATTTGAATATGATACTCCCTGTTCTAGTTCTCAGAAGCCTTTGAGGAAGCCATCAGAGCATCCCCCCAACCAGGGGAGACTGCTTCTCCTTGGTCTCCTCCCACTCCCTATCTGCTTCCTCTGAGGAACCTGCCGACTTTCTAGCTGGGGCTGGGCCCCTCTGGCTCACCACATCCTTACTGGGCTTGGTGCCTTCCCCCAAACGGCTCTTCCAGGATCCCCACCCTACTCTTAGTCATCAGGCCTGACCCCTGGCATCATCCTCACCCATTTCCCAATCAGGGCCAGTCAGTCCCCAAGCCCTGCCCTTCCTGCCTCTCCTCATGCCAATCAAATCGCTGACCACACCCACTGCCAGTTACTAGGAAAGCTGCCCCGCTCGCAGCCCTTACTTAATGGAAGCCATGGCTGATTGGAGGAGATCTGACCAGGGCAGCCAGCCCACAGGCAAATTACTGACCCCATCTTGGCCCCAAATGCTGAGCAGGACCAATCAGATTCTCTCCCGACAATCTGAACTGTGACGAGCTAATACACATGGCATAAGCAGCAGTGAGGTAAGCCAGTGACCTAGAAGCACTCAGGTGTGGTATTAACAAGAAAGTTGCAAGGTCCCATTAATGGGGAGTCAGTCACAGGACAGAGGCTATAGACAGACTGGGCCTGAACACCACCCCAGTCACCTCCCTCTCCCCTAGCAGTGCACACACAGCCTAATGTCTTCAACAGCATCCACCAATCTCACCACAGCATCCAAAGGCCAATATTACCTGGTCCCTGCCCACCTTCCCAGCCTCAGTACTCACTGTCCAGCCATTCGACGCCTTGCATCCCTGCACATAACAAACATGCCAGGCTTTCACCACAGGGCCTTTGCACAGGCTGTTCCCTCTACCAGGACTGCCCTACCCACACTCTTCTCCACCCAATAAACTCTTACACACTGAATCCTCACAACAATCCCAAGAACTGAGAGTTAATATTATTGGTCCCATCTTACATATGGGAAAGCTGAAGTAAAGGGTGGGCTAGCCCCTCCCCACACATGGCTCTTGAGCACTTGAAATGTGGCTGGTCCAACCGATATGTGCTATGAGTGTAAAATATACACTGGATTTTGAGGGCTTAGTACACAATAAAGGATATAAAATGTCTTACTAGCTTTTTGTCTTAACAATGTCTCACTTAATTTTAAAACATCCTTAATAATTTTTCTATACTGATTACATGTTGAAATGATAGCTTAGATATTTCAGTTAAACATAATACGTTCCTGTGGCTAATTTCATCCATCTTTTTACTTTTTATAAATGTGAGATTGAGAAAGGTTAAAATCACATATATGGCTCAGGTGATATTTCTATTGGATTGTTGTTCTGGAACAAACAATGGCCTACAGCTTGTTTTTGTAGGGTCTTTGAGCTAAGAGTGGTTTCTGTTTTTTTTTTTTTTGGAGACTGGGTCTCACTGTGTTGCCCAGGCTGGAGTGCAGAGGTGTCATCACAGCTCACTGCAGCCTTGAACTCCTGGGCTCAAGAGATCCTCCTGCCTCAGCCTCCCGAGTAGCTGGGACTACAGGCACACACCACCACACCCAGCTAATTTTCCTATATTTTTATAGAGATGGAGGTCTCATTATGTTGCTCAGGCTGGTCTCGAACTCCTGGCCTCGAGCAATCCTCCCACCTCAGCCTCCCAAAGTGCTAGGATTACAGGTGTGAGCCACTGGGCCCAGCTGATTTCTACATTTTTATAGGATGGTCCAAAGATAAAAAAACAACAACAAAAAACATGAAGCAGAAACCACATGTGGCTTGCAAAAGCTGCATATGCTATCTGGCCCTTTACAGAAAAAGTTTGCCAAGCCCTGTACCAAAGACTTGCCCAAGTTCACCACAAGGAATAACAGAAGCAAATGTTTACAGGCACCTTCTGTATGCCGACTGCTGCTGGAGAACTGGGCATGCCATAACAAGAGAGTCCTCAATTTACAGTTGTGGAAACTGAGGCTCAATATGGTTTGACACCAGCCCAGCTCAGAAGTGGCTAAGATTCCAGCCAGTCAGGTTAACATCAAAGCTGTGCCATTAACCATGCTGCCAACTTGCCCTGTCTCCAGGCCCATGAACGAACAAGTCCCTGGTGTCTGCCTGAGTGGCTCGGGGCTGTCTGTCCCCCATTATAACACACACTCGAGTTGTATTTTAAGCATCTGAGTCCTCACCTGGCCCCTTCCCCTGCCCCATGCCAGCTGGGAGGTGGTGTCAGATGGCCCTGGCTCCAATCCCAGCTCAGCACCTGCCAGGAAACAGACTCCCTCTCTCTGAACGTGAACTTCCCCATCTGTAAAATGGGGATGGTCAAGGTCCCAGCCCCAGAGCCCTGTTCATTTGACCCAGTGCTGGGAGTCCAGCAGCATCAGCTGCTGTCATTTTCAACGTCTGACTAGAACATACATGGCGAACAGCTGAGTCTGGGGCTGGCAGAGCTGGGTGTGGATCCGAGCTGCCAAAGCCTGGGAAGGCTACTTTACCTCAGTTTCCTTCCCTGGAAAATGGGGATAATAACCCTTAGTAGGAAGGATTTTACCTGTCTGAGCCTCAGTTTCCTTCTCTGCAAAATAGGATTAGTAGCCCCTGTAACGAAGGATGATTATAAAGATAAAACTCGGAGATGGATGGTGGTGATAGTTGCACAACAACGTGAATATCAATAATGCCACTGAATTGTACACTTAAAAGTGGTTAAGGCTGGGTGCAGTCGTTCACGCCTGGAATCCTAGCACTTTGGGAGGCCGAGGCGGAAGGATTGCTTGAGGCTGGGAGTTTTAGATAAGCCTGAGCAACATAGCAAGACCCCATCTCTATAAAAAATTTTTAAAATTTGCTGGGCATAGTGGCGCACACCTGTAGTCCCAGCTACCCTGGAGGCTGAGGTGGGAGGAACGCTTGAGCCCAAGAGTTCGAGGTTATAGGGATCTATGATCGCACCACTGCACTCCAGCCTGGGCAACAGAGGGAGACCTTGTCTATTTAAAAAATAAAACACACTAAATTCTGACTGTGACATGTCCAAAGTCCTGTCCCTCGGGTGGTAGTAGACATTTCTTTCTTTCTTTCTTTCTTTTTTAATGTAATTGCTTGGCAGCATAGACATTTCTATCATTGCTGTTTGTTTGACATCTTCCTCACCTGTCTGGTGCAGATGGTCAAATCTGCCTTACAAACCATTTAGATAAAGTGAAATAACACATACAGGGTGCTAAGGGGATAAGTATGACCATGGGGATGCAGGAGGACAGGCCAGGGAGGGACACTGAGAGTCCCATCACTGGGAATGTTCTGGTTACAGGGCTGGGTGGTAGGGTCATAAGTGCTCATTCCAGCATTTTGCTTTATAACTATAACTTGCGTATCTCTAATGAGAGTTGAAATAGTGTTGGAAAGATAATAAGGTATAAGGATATGCTATCTGGGATTGGTGGGGTGGGGTGGGGTTGGGGCCAGGAAGTACTAGGAGGTAATGGTGGTGGAAGCTGAGTAATGGATACACACAACTACATTATTCTGTTTACTCTACTTTTCCCACAATAAAAGCAATTAAAAAAACCATAGGAAAAAATACATTAAGTTCTCACAAAACACACTGAAGAAAAAAGTGTAATAAGAGTTATTACCCTTATAATTAATTCATTCCACAATTTCTCCATCTATATTTCAAAAGAAACAATACCCAAAATTAAATTAAATGTGACAATAAGGGCCACAGTCAATGACAGCGATTGATATGGAGAATGGCCTTAGCCTTTGGTGCCACCATCAGGGTGACAATGGCTTACTAACCCACCAATCACCTGCTCTGCCTCATGCCCTGTGCAAAGCACTACACGGGTATCTGATGTCACCTACCCTTGTCAAGCACCTACCATACTAATCCTCTGATTCAACTCTATCTGTAGAGGTTGGCAAACTTTTTTCGTAATGGGCCAGACAGGAATATAGCCCACCCTCTGCGTATGGGGAAAACAGTGGGAGATGATGTGTAAATGAATGAGCATGGCTGTGTGCCAATAAAACTTTATTTACAAAAACAAGCAGTGGGCTGGATTTGGCCCAGGGGCTGTGGTTTGCAAACCCCTGAAGTAGAGTAACTGGATGTAGTGAACAGGCTGGTCTACATAAAGTACTGAAGATATGGCCTGACACACAGCACGCCCTTCCCAATGATTAGCTATATTTATAGGTTACACATATGTGTACTTGTAAGTATGCCATGTCAACGCCTCCCATTTCCACCACTATGGCATAAATCAAAGAGTAGCCTGCATCTCTTGGCTTGTTCCATTATATTAGAAGCTCCCTAAAACCAGGGCCTCATCCGCTTTGTTCATTACTGTACCGCTAGCACCCATAGCGGGGCATCTTCGATAAATGTTCACCATCACTTTATCTTATGTATAGGTGATATGTACAAATACACATATGCAAATAATACCTCAGAGGCCCGAGTGTCCTAAATTAGAGCACACTGCTTCAACTGGCCACTTCCTACTGTGAATTCCAGAGGGGCCCAATGAGTGTCTCAGCCATTACTGTATCTGCAGCCCCCAACATGGGCCTGTCATCCAGCAGGTGCTTAATAAATGCTTGAGTGGCCAAATCCATCAGACCCAGTTTTTGGACAAGGCTGGGACTCACCTTAAGGGAAGGGATGTCCTCAGCACGGATAACAAACTCGTCCCGCTCCCGGAAGATGCCCTCTCCACCACTCTCGCCAGCCTCCTCGTCCGTCTCCCCACACACGGCTGCCGTCTCCTGCTTCTTGGCCAGGTGCAGGGGCCGGGCATCGGGTGGCTCAGGGTCCTCAGGGGACGGGACAGCAGGCTCCTCGGGGGGAGCAGCTGGTGGGGCGGCAGCTGGTGGGGGTGGTGGCGGAGGTGAGGGCAGGGCTGGTGGAGGTGGTGGTGGAGGTGGCGGCGGTGAGCTGGGCATGGGGGTCACCAGTGGTGGCGGCGAGGGCAGGGCTGGCGGTGGTGGAGGCTGAGGCTGAGGCTGAGGAGTCGGGGCAGAAGGTGGGGAGGGTGGGGGCTTCTCTTCCAGCAGCGGGGGCTCTAAGGGAGAGAGGGGTGTCAGGCTTGGATGCCATTCACTGTACCTGGCACCTTCCCTCTTGTCCCTAAAGGTGCCTTCCTGTGCCAAGAGCTCCTCTGTCCCTTAACTGCTACTCAGCCCCTCAGTGGCCCTTCTGCCATATAAAAGTCCTTCCCTGAGACCCTTCTCTGCTCCAGTGGTTATTTTGAGACTCTGAGACCCATCTCTTCAGGCCTGAAATGTCTCTTTGAGGCCTCAAAGCCCTTGTGTGGCTCTTAACTCTTCCTACTGCTCCTCCCACCCCCAAGTCATCCCTCCCCACCTGCACCTCCCTCCTCCTAGGCCTTGCCCTTGTCCACCCAAGCCCTTCCCTGTCCTGTCCTCGGCCTGTTCCCTTAAGAGCCTCAGGGTTTTTTTTAACATCCCCCTCAAACTCCCTGAAATCCCTGATCCCCAAAGCTGCTACTCCTCCATCCTTGTGGCCTCAGCCGTGGCCCTTCCCTGCCCTTCAGCAGCTCTCCCACCCTGGGCCTTCTCGCCTGCTCCACGCCCCCAGCACTCAGCCTGGGGCCCTCTGGCTTTTCCCTGAAGCCTCCAATCAGCCTTACCCCCTCTCACCTCACTCCCCATTCCCCACCTTTCTATACCCCCAAAAGACCTCTCCATTCCCCAGGACCCCTCTGAACCCCCCAACCCCCCCATGCTCCCATGCCTCTCTCTATTCCCCCTTAACATCCCTTAAATTCTGTCCAAATCCTGTCTCAGACCAGAACACCACCCAGACCCTGCCGCACCCCCAGCCTTCCCCTCCCGCCCACTGCAAGATCCATATCCCTCCCCAAGTCTCTCTCCACCCTGCAGACACCCTCCCATCCCTACTGCACATCACATCTCATCACTGACTCCTTAGAGCCCTCTCAGGCCCCACATCCCCATCAGTTTCAGAACCTCTCAGTACCTCATCACCCGTCCCCATCACTTATCATGTGCCCCGTCTCCCTGCCTTCTCCAGTGCCCACCTTGGGTCCCCTCCAAGTCCACTTAGCACCTCTGGGCAAATTAGAAAAAGATGAGCCTTCCTCAAAACACTTGTTTGCCCCCAATCAGGAAATTACCTTTGAAAACACACAAGTCTATATCATCTACATGAATGGTCTCCCTTAAACAGTGTGAAACCTGCACAACTGTATCTAGAAACCACAATAACCCAAAACCCTGTCCCACCGCCAGACCACCTTCCAGAGCTCACCAGGCGTGCCATTGCTGTTGGCACTGGGGAGTCCCGGGAGAGGGGGTGGCCCCGGGACTGCAGCTGCAGTGGCCAAGGGCGGCCCATCTGGGGTGGAAGTGTCCTTAGGCCCAGCGAGGGGCGGGTCGTCAAGGGCAGAGATGGCCGAGGAGATGCTCTCCTGCAGGTCCCGGTTCTTGGCGACGGAGTCTTCCTCATCCGAGGAGAAAGAGGGCAGCGTCTCGAGGTTCCGCTTCAGCTCCTCGTCCAGCCGCTTGCAGGGTGAAGGGCAGCCCAGCCCCAGCCCCTCGCTCTCTGCAGCCTCCAGCGCACCCCCCAGCCCAAAGGCACCAGCAGGCGGGGGGTGTGGCACGGTGGGGGCAGCAGGGGGCTGGGGCTGCAGGCCTCGGGCTGGCACAGAGGGTGGCACGCTCTTGGGGGGACTGAGTGGGGGCGTCAGGCCCGCCTGGTAGAGCGGCGGGTGGCGCTTGCCCGACTTCAGGAAGTCCAAGAAGGAGGCCATAAAACCCGACTTCATCTCTGGCTGCTTCTCCTCCACCTCCTTGATCTTGGCCTCGATCTTCTCCCGCGTCAGGCTTGAGTCCAGGCTGTTGTGGTCAGCACCCGACACGGCATCGCCTGAAGAGACTCCCAGACCCTCACCAGCCTTGGGCACAGACAGCTTGATCTAGATATGGGGCAGTGCAGAGTGAGGGACCAGGTGTCCAGGCCCCCAGCACCCCCTTACTTAAGACCCAAAAGTCCAAACTGCCAGATGCTTAGCCTGTGAAATCCTAGAACTCAAACATACAGACCCCTTCTCTTAGATTCCAGAAGGCAGGACTGGAGTTCCTCTCTCAGAGGGCTGGGAACTCAGACCCAGTGACCTGTCTTTGCTTACAGCCCAGTTCAGGTCCCCAGGCCCTCCTCCCAGAAGACCCAGGAACACAGGATCCCTGGTCCTTTGGGATACAGAAGCCAAAAACCTAGGCCCCAACCCCCTGCTCCCTCCAGACCAGTTTCAATTCTTTGATCTATCAGTGGACCCTGAACTCCAACCCCCAGACTCATCTTCTCATAGGCTTTAGGAATGTAAACCTTGCTTCCCTGCCCCCAAAATGCCCAAATGTGGCCCCAATCCTTTCCTTTCTGTAATACTCAGGCCCTAGGTCCCAGCCCCTCCTCCCCTAGCCCAAAAACAGAGTCCCTCTCACCTTAAGCGGCTTCAGGGGCTCCATCCGGGTGCCCCCTGCCTCCTCAGCCTTCCTGCCCCGACCTCGGCCCCGGCCACGGGGTTTCTTGACCCCGTCTGTGGGCGTGGAGGCCGAGGCTGGCCCTGCAGTGGGGACCTCCAGTGGGCGGATCCGAGGCCTCCCCCGGGGTCGGGGCGGGCCGTCACGCTTCGCCTTGGTGGGCTTGCGGCCTCGGCGCCGGGGCCCATCAGGGCCCGGGTTGGGTGGGCAAAAATCGATGTCACCCAGCGGAGAAAGGGCTGGGCGGGAGCGGCAGCTGGACACCAGGTCAGGCAGGCGGCGGGGGTTGAGGCGGATGTCAGCGGGCACATCGGCCTTGTCCTCATCAGCCTCAAATTCATACTCCTGGGCGTACAACTTCTTGGGTGTCTGAAAGGGTGGGTCGCGGCGCCGTAGCAGGTGGAAGGAGGATGTCTTGAGCAGCTTCTTTGGCTTGGTAGAGCAGAAGATGGGCGAGGTCAGGCCACCCTTGGGCTCGGAAGCAGGCGGTGGAGGTGGCGGTGGGGGAGGTGGGGGTGGAGGGGCCGCCTGGTGGGGCCCGCTCTGAATCAGGCCCAGCGGCTCAGCGTTGACCGTAGAGGGCAGCTCAGGGGGCTTGTTGGGGTCCAGGCCCAGGCCCGGTGTTGTGGGCCCAGCTCCAGACGCCCGGCCAGGGCAATAGGGCCCGTAGGGATCATAGGCAGGGGGGCCTGGAGGTGGCCCAGTGCCTGCCTTGGGATCACCCTCGTCCTCGGGCGGCCCAGCCTTGCTGTAGTCGTCTGCTGCCCCGCCACCGAACATCTCCTCCATGGTGGGGAAGAAGCTGCGCTCCTCATCTTGGAGTAAGGAATCCGGGAAGCAGATGGATGTGAGTGGTACAAAGCGGGGGGCCTTGGTCCCTTGCGGGCTGGGGCTGCGGTAGGCGCCTGCAGGATCCTTGCCCTCTGAGTTAGGTGGGCCCACGGCCCCGTCACCAGGCCCCGGGGGCAGCGGCTCCAGAGCCCCGAGCAATTCCTGCATGGCACCTGGGGGCTCCAAGCTCTCCTCTGGTCGCAGGCGGGGGCTGGGGGCCGCAGGCTCCAGGCCGTGGCTACGGAGGTGGGCCTCCAGCTGCAGGGGCATGGGTGGTGGAGGTGGGGGTGGCGGCGGGGGTGGTTGGGGTGCCCCATCGCGGGTGGCTGGCTCAAGGAGGTGGACGCCGACTTTGGGGGCGCTGGGAGAGGGGCTAGGGGCGTGGCTGAGGACCGAGGGAAGCAGCTGAGGGGGAGGGGGAGGCAGCACCAGCGGGAGGTCAGGTCCTCCAGCCTCCAGGAGGAGGCCATGGGGGGTAGGCTGGGCCGGCTGGGCGGAGGGAGGTGGGGGTGGTGGGCTCTTCTGCAAGAAGGCTCCCAGCTCCTTGGCACCTGCCCCGTAGTGGACAACTGAGGTGGCCAGCCCCTCGGGGGTCTCGCCACCCCGTTCTGGCCCTTTCTTCTTCTCTTTCAGCCTCCCCAGGCCCAGCTCAAGTGCTGCCGTGGCACCCTCGTCCAGGCTGGCACTGGTGCGGATGACGCTTTGCAGATGATATCTCTGGGGGTCTTCCTTGGCCAACTCATAGGGCGTGCCTGGCGGTCCCCCGGCCCCGCCGCTCCCCCCAAGTCCCTTGGAGGCATCCGCCGCCCCATCCTCGCCCACCAAGCCATCTGCCCCTGAGGTCCGAGGGGGGCTGGGTGCCTGCAGGAGGTGCTGGATGAGGAACTCCTCATCCTCTGTGCGCTCGGCAGGTGGCCCACCAGGGCCAGCCAGCAGCTCCGAGCCATCCCCCTTGCCCTTGTAGCCTCCTGCTCCGGATGCATAGCTGCCGGCTCCTGGAGGCGCCAGGAATGGGGCTGAGGCCAAGACTGAGCTCAGGTATTTGCCAGGGGCTCCTGGAGAACCGACTCCAGGAGGGCGGCCAGTGGCAGGCGGCGACTGGAGTGGGCGAATTATGTGAGAAGGGCTGGCTTCCCCACCGCCTCCCAGGGAGCTGGGTCCCCAGCCTCCACCGTGGCCTGAGAGCGCTGGGGAATGGCCAGTACTATAGCTGAGTGAGGGACTGGCTGTGGGCAGCCCCTGGGAATGGGCAGCTGGCCCTGGGTAGGGCTCACCCTGCAC
Organism: Daubentonia madagascariensis; assembly: GCA_023783475.1. Lineage (NCBI taxonomy): Eukaryota > Metazoa > Chordata > Mammalia > Primates > Daubentoniidae > Daubentonia > Daubentonia madagascariensis. The sequence goes on along the minus strand of JAKFHU010001057.1, from coordinate 1,075,237 downwards.
CCCATACAGCTGCCCCTGCAGCTGGTCCGGAGAGTAGCTCTGACAGGTGGCTAGGCCAGGAGGTGGGGGGCCGCTGGGAGGCTGTGGGGGGCCCCCTGAGTAGCTGGGGCCTTTGCTCAAGTCCTGTGCTTGCCCCCCACCAAACCCTTGCCCGTAGGCCTGGGGTCCCAGAAGCCCTTGCGGCTGACCAGGGGAATAGGCCTGGCCCCCTGCCCCACCAGCCCCAGAGGCCTTCCCAGTGGCGTAGGCTGCTGCTGGCCCTCCCAGGCTCTGGCATTTGGGCGTGGCAGTCGAACGGGGTGGTGGGGGCCTGGTGGCACCCCCTGCAGCTGCTCCATAACCACCTTTGCTAGTCTTATAACCAGGCGACTGAATGATGGGGCGGTAACCTCCACCACCACCCCCGGCCCCACCTCCCCCGGTCGCCTCAGGGCCCGTGCCTCGGCCTGATGCTCCAGCTGTGGCTCCGCTGGGACCAGCCTTGCTAGGCTCCCCAGCACCCGGGGAGGGCTCCCCACCACCCAGGGGGCTGCAGGCCAGGTTGGCCCGATGGCCCATGGAGGGGTAGCTGCCTCCACAGCTCAGGTAGTGCTGGAGGGCATGGGCTGGTGGCGGAGGTGGTGGGGGCTGGGCACTGGCTGGCCGCTGGTAGTGCTTGATGACAGTGTCCTGGCGGGGCAGGGCCCGCTCAGGTGGCGGCGGGCCTGGCGCCGTACCGGAAAAGTTGTAGAGCTGTGGGGAGGACTGCTCAGCAGCGGCAGCGGAAGAGGAAGCCAGCAGATTGAACTGAGTTGGGAGGTGGCGGGGAGGTGGTGGTGGGTCTGGGGGCCCAGGGCGGTAAGGGGGGGTCTGCGCTGGACCGAGACCAGCAGGCCCCAGAACGCCACCCCCTGCCAGGCGCTCAAAGCCCAACGAGGAGGGTACCGTGGGTGCCTGCGAGGGCTTCAGGTGTAGCACATCATGAGGGGACAGGAGACCGTTAGCTGGAGGACTGAATGGGGGGTCCTGGAGGCTGAGGGATGAGGGCACTGGGAAGGGGCGGCTGCCGAAGGAAGCCGGGTGCTGGTAGGCCGACAGGGCAGAGGAGGACGGAAAGGTGCTGGAACCCGGCAGGGCGCCCGAGATGAAGAGTTCCGTGGGGCCTGGCGTATGCATGGCTGGAGATGACGAACACCGGAGGTCAGAGTGGACCACGAGCCAGCCCCACTCTGCCCCTCCAGGGCTGGTGCTGGGCTTACCTGTTTGCCAGGAAGGACTACGGAACTGGGAGAGGAGAGAGGAGGCAGAGGGGCCAGGCTGGGGGCCCCGGGACTCCAGGGCCGAGATGAGGTTCATGACGGAGGTGTCGGGCCCTGCTGAGCCCGCGTGGTGGAGGCCAGTGTCGAAGAGTCCAGAGAGGCCTAGCCAGGGATAGGGAGTAGAGTCAGCCAGGCAGGGGGGAAGGCAGGATCAAGAAAGCAAAGGAAGAGGCCAAAGGCAAGGTGAGCCGGGGAAGTGATTTGGATGGAACAGAAAGGGGCTGATTCAAAGAGGAGAAAATGGGCAAAACCAAGCTAACCAGACAGGACTGAGGGGAGGGAGGGGGAAAAGTGAGGCAGTAAAGCAGGCTGGGGGGCAATCCAATGACAAGGGCAGGAGGCCCGGGTAGGAAATGGTAGTCTAAAGAGTAGAAAAATCCAGAAGTGAAGGATGCAAAGCAAAAAGACAGAGTCCTCAGTAAGGCCAGGGGGGAAGCCAAAGGATTTAGGCAATTCCAGCCAGGAAGGGTAAAGGACAGGTCGACTGGAGTCGTACAAGGACCAGAGGACAAGTCAAAAGGGGTTGAGCCACGGTGGAAGGATCCAGGGAAAAAAAAGGGTGAGGAGAAAAGGGAAGGGGCCAATCAGGACGGGCAAGGGTCAAAGCCGACAGCCCCATCTCATTGCTGACACATCTAGGAAGGGAGAAGCAGCATCAAAGGAAGGGAACCAATTAGAAGCACTGGAGGCAAGACCAAAGGGTAGAAGGTAGTGGGCAAATCTAAGAAAAAAGGGGAAGGACCAAAGAATTGCAGCCAATCAGGAAGAAAGGGAATCAGGAAGAAAGAATTCAGAGTTCCAAGGAGCCCAGAGGATGGAGCAAACCCAGAGGGAGAGGGCTGGGGTGAGCTGGAAAGAGACGGAAAAGCCTGGAAGAGAAGGTGGGATTTGGGGTCTGATGGGACAGGGCCAATTGGAGCGAAAGGGGCGGGGCCAGAGACAGGGGAAGACAAATCCGACGAGAAATTAAGCAGGGACCAGCAGCCTCAGAGGCAACCAATCAGAGGAGAGACAGCATGGGGCGGGCCAGGAATCACAACACGGCCAATTAGGAGGGGTGGAACTTTCAGTAGCCAATCAGCTCCCTCTGAGGGAGGGCCAGCCCAAGCGGGGCGGGATGGGGGCCGTACCTGCCGGGTGGTGGTTGGTGGCATAGCTTTGCAGTGGGTGGGGGGCCGCGTAGGCCTGGCGGTGTAGGATGTCCGTCTCGGGGTGCGAGGTCCTGGAGCTGCCATAGACCAAGCTGGGGGGAAGGGGGAGATGTCAGGGGGTTCTCCCAAGCTGCCCTCTGAAAAGGGAGCTCAGGAAATCCCCTGGGGAGTTGGGGGGAACCTTCCAGTTGACTGGGAGGTTATCCCAAGGAACCTTGGGCCCTACAGGTGAGACAAGGGAATCGGGATGCCCAACCAAAGAGCCACAGAAATGGCCCCTGCTCCAGAGCCCCAATAAATAGAGCCCAGATATTCTCACGTTTACAAACAGGCATGCACAGAGATGAGACAAACGCACAGAAGAGGGTGCAAAGCAGAGGAAGTATCTTGAGTTGCAAATGTAAAAGGAGTGCACCTCCTACTGAGCCCTCCCCCGGCCACCCTCGCACCCTAGCTGCCCCCCAACCCCGGCGCCAGTGACACAGGCTGTGGGGCAAACTCTAGAGGTGCACATAGATGCCCCCTCTTCTGCAGACACGTGGAAACACATAGGCCCTGAACCTCATCGGGTGGTGCAAACCAAGTCAGGAGCAGGAGGCAGACTGTTCCCCAAACGGCAGCGGTGGGGGATGGAGAGGGGAGGGGATAGGACCCAGGGAAAGTACCAAGTACAAGTGTCAACAAGAACACCGTCCATCCCCGGAGGTTGAGGTTCAAATGCACGGGCCCATGCAAAGCCAGGTATGTGTGCAAACGGGTATCCAACTCACCCGTGGGGAAGAAAAGATACAGAGCGAAGAGTCCCACATGGAAAATCCTGACACACTTGGGGTTATGCCCAGCCATGCTGGGAAACCCAGGTGTGTGGAGGGGGGAGGTGTTCAGGGGCAGGTGAAGTGTGAGGGCGCCACACAGATATGCAGCAGGAAAGGGAAAGATTCACAGGTGAACACGCTGCCAGCCACGCACGCACAGGGCCCACGCTCACACACACAAACACACACCCGGGAAACATCCAACTCTTCCCATGCAACGGCCCCAATCCGTGGCCAAGACTCAAGAGGGCAAACACTCCGTTCCATGCCATCAACTAGGATTCTCTGCCTTTGGGGGTGGGGGAATTAAAGGGGGCGTGTCCCAGATGCCAGACCCCCCCTACACACACAGAACCCCAGCTTAGGAAGGGGGCGGGGCCCCGTGCCCACTCTGCGCGCGGAATTTCTGGGGGGGAGGGCTCGTGGCGCGGCCTCGCGCAGTCCCGGAACAATAGAACCCGGGAGGGGGTGCGCGCCCCCCAAACCTGCGTTCTAATTCTCCTTTCCTTCCCATGTTTGCAAGAGCAAAGCCTGGGGTGCGGGGGGGAGGGGTCAGCAAGCCGGGAATCCAAGGATGGGGGGGAAGTCCAGGCCTTGCTTCGCCAGTCCCTCCCACCTTCCCAAGGCCTTCCCGTCCAAAATTGTTTTGCACCCCCATTTTCCCGCTGCATTTCTCCCTTTGCATGCCGGAGCTGGCTTTGGCGGAGTTTGCAATTTGCAAACTGGGGCGGCGGCGTTGTTACAAACCGAGGAAGGCCGCTCCCTTGCAAGCCGGAGGGGAGTTTGCGATGCACGCGTCGCCAGGCGGGCCCGGCCGGGCCCGGCTGGGCCCCCACCCCTTGGCCCCTTTCTCCAGGCCACCCTCAGCTCCTTACCTAGCTTTCGCTGACCTCTCGTAACTCCATCCCGCCCCGGCGCCGAGCGGGTCCCCGAAGCCGGCGCTGGGGTAGTTCCTGTCCATGAATTGGCCGCGGTGGAAATTGGGGGGAGGGGGAGGGAGGGAGGGAGGGAGGGGGGCGCGCGCGCGCTCTCCTCCGCCGCCGCTCCCTCCGCTGCTGCTTTTTTCCCCCCCTTTTCTCTCTCTGTCTCTTTTTCTCTTTGCAGCCGCCGAAGGCCCGGGAAGGCCCCGGGCGGGGGAGGGAGGGGTCAGGGGCGGAGGGGCGGGCAAGGGAGGGGGTGCAGCCGCTGAGCCAAGGAGGGGGGAAGGGGGGTTCCCCCTGGAGGAGGGAAGGGGGGGAGGAGGGACCCCGCTGTCTCCGCCTTTGCCCCGGCGCTTGCAAGAGAGAACGGGGGGCGCGCGCTCGGGAGGGGGCGTCCCGGGCGGCCTCGGGGTGGGTGCAGGCGCTGGGTGCTCGCTCCCTCGCCGCCGCCGCCGCCGCCTCCTCCTCCTCTGCGCTCACGGTGCAGCCATCTTTGCACAAGGCGGCTGGGGGAGGGGGGAGGGGAAGGGGGGCGGGCGGCGGGGTGTCTGGCTGCGCTCCGCTTCCTCCCACAATCCCGTGCAAATAAAAAAAAAGAGAGAGCGAGAGAGAGGGAGAGACTGAGCGCTAGCAAGGCCTGGGGGTGTAGGGCGCAGCGTTCGCACAGAAAACCAGCTCCGATGCGCCGGAATGCGGTTCATTTCATTAGATTTTTATTTGTTTGCATTGTTTCAGCTTTTTTTGGTCTTCTTTCCAAAGGGCGTTTATTTAGGGGAACAGCTCAACTCCAGTTCCCCAGCATTCGAGCATGTCCCCACCGAGCACGCTTGCAAATATGCCCCCCACTCTTCCCTGGGTTACGAACCACCCCTGTGCGCGCACCGGGAGTCCACAAAGACACACGTATGCACAGGAGGGGCTCATTGTGTGCGTCCCCCTGGCACTGGAATCGATGATCGGGTCATATCTGCCCACACACGCAAAACCGCACACCTGGCCTAGGCTCCTGGGTCCGAGTTTCCACGCGCGCATGCCTACCCCGGGGCTGGGGCCAGCGGTAGCACTCATGGTCAGGAGAGCATGGGGACACGCGAGGGGCCGGGATGCGGGAACACGATGGCTGGGGACATATGTATCCGTATGCGGCGGAAGCACGTGTGGCATGGTAGGCCACGGGCCAGACGACCCCCACTCCCACCATCCCCCCAAGTTCAGCTCCGGAGTCTAAGAGGCCTGGGGGCTTCCGGAATCCAGTGTGAATCAGGGACACGGTTCGGAGAGTCGGGGCTCCGAGGCAGCTCTTCAGTGAGGCCTCCTAAGGCTGCAAGAGGAGCGGCACAGTAGGGAGTCAAAGATCCGGCTGTTTTTCCCCCCTCAACCAAGACCACTCCGACCGCCCTTGGCTTCTCAGCCAATCCCGGACCCTCTGGGCACAAGCCCCACCCTCCTATAATGCTCCACACAGACAACGCTTGGCCACGCCCCTAGACAATTGCATAGGGCCCCGCCCCCGCACCTTCAGGCCCCGCCCCAGGTAATAAGCCCCAAATTCCAAGTCCTAGCCCAGAGCCCACGCCCCTCCTCCAACAGTGCCCTCCCCTCTGCGCCCCGCCCCCGAGCAGAAGTCCCGCCCCGTACCTTGTGTAGGGGGGCGGAGGTGCATCGTGCACCCCAGAGGCTGCCAGCGCCTGCTCATAGGTGGGGAGGCCTGGGGGTGGGGGTGGAGGCAGGGGCGTTGGTGGGCCCAAAGGGCTCAGGGGATTCAGAGGGCTGACGAGCCCGGCCCTGGGGACAGAAAAAGTGCAGTTAGCTGGCAAACCTACAAGATAGACTTGGGAGAAAAAGAGAGGCCCTGGGAGACAGAGACTCTGAGGGTGGCACTGGGACAGATGTGGAAGGGAAACGGACCAGAGAAAAGGAGAGTCACCTTCAGCCTAGCCCTTCACACAGAAAAGTGCCTCAAAATGACAGGCAGATATACATGGACAGGCACACGCACCTGGACAGGTAGACACAGAAATCAACAACCACAGAGACAGATTCTCATTCACAGACACACAAGTGCACCAGACACAGGCAAAGAAATGGAGAAAAATACAGCCCTGCAGAGAGGCAGGCTGATACGCACAGAAGCAGAACTCAGCCAACCCATACAGACAGTAGCACAACACAAAGATACAATCAATCAAATTTTCCAGATCCACTCTTAGGATAAACTCATCCTAAGCTCCTCCACCCCTGACCCACTACACTTCCAAGACTGACACTTGTACACCCTCTCAGACCCTACCAGTGAGAAAGACATCCCCTAGACAACTCCTACAGACACACACACAATGCTGTACCCTGTTACCACAGAAGCTGACATACCACAGACACCCATAGACCATAGGCTGCACAGTAACATAGGCTGATGTAGCCTCACCAGATACACTATCCAGAGTGATAATCTTGCAGAAACCCAGTACCATAAGGACAGGCAGGCAGCAAATGTTGCCAGAGCTCCTACTTCGTGCCAGGTACTGAGGATTTAGACAGACGCCACAACCAGACACAGCAAGCTCACAGACTCATTCTCTACGTGGCTGTGTCCTCAGATCTTTCATCAGTGCCCACCTGCCCCCACTCCCCTGCTCTCCACCCCCACCATCTCCTCCCTGAAACCCCCTTACTCTTGGGGACAGGGCTGCTGGCCTCGGTGCCGTCGCCAATGCAGATACCAAAAGGCTCCCAGGCCAGCCAGGGCAATGAGCAGGATGCCAGATGTCAACCCCACTGCCAGGCCTGCTACATCCACTCGTCCACGCCCTGCAGGGAGGGGAGGGGAGCCACTATCTCAGGGGATGCCACCCACCCCAACATCAAAATTCCTTCCCCCCAAGGGAGGAGTACAGACTAGGAGGCAAGGCATAGCTGGGGCCACTTCCTAGCCCTGTGACCTCAGGCAATTCACCTCACTCCTTTCTCTGAGCCTCCATTTCCTGCTCTGTAAAATGGGAACCATAACCCCTATGCCACTGGCTGTGAAAACTCAATGAGATCAAATGCATAAGGGGCCTGTGATCACTTCATCTGGGACTGGAAAATACAGTAGCTGTATCCACACAACAAGAGAAGCCCTCCCTGGACACAGGGTAGTTCAAGTCCCCATGAGTCAGGGGGCACAGCCTCCTAAGGGATCTGTCCACTGAGTGGGCAGTTGATTTGACACACTGAAGGTAGGTGGGGAGCTCAGGTACGGGAGTCTTCAAGAGGCCCATACACTGGGCACTGCCAGATGTAGCAAATAATAATATAGGCCACCCAGTTAAATGTGAAGTTCAAATACACAACAAATAATTTTTTAGTATAAGTATGTTCCGTGCGCTATTTGGAATATGCTTATACTTTAAAATTTTTTCATTGTGCATCCGAAATTCAAATTTGGGGGTAGAGGTAGGGGAATGTTTCTGTATTTGGCAACTCTGCTTGCTCTGGAATGCAGCCCCTTTCACCAACCAGGCTACTGAGGAGCCAGGCCTCAACTCTGAAGGAAGTGCAGATGCCACGGAAGGCTTCTCAATTTACCAGAAGGCTAGGAAAAATTCTCTCAACAATGGGGGAACTTAGGGAGTCCCCCCAAATAACTAGGAGTATAGAACTCATGTGGACCTGCTATGAAGGCACAGCCCCCTTTAGCAATCCAAGGCCAAGGGGGTACAGGGAGACCTTGGGCTTCAGGAGGCCTTGCTAGCTATTACTGCTAGGGAAACTTCCTTTGGCACTGGGTAGGGGGGCTTTCCTCAAACAGTAAACGCCAAGCTTTTTAGCCTCCTTAGCAAAAAGCTGCACTGAGGAGGTGGGTCTTCCCAATTCTGGCTTGTTTCAGGTGGATTCAGGGAACCACTAGGCCTGGCATGGCCTGTAGGAAAGGAGTTACCTCCCCTAGCAACCAGGCTCCAATGTGAGAACTCCAGCCCAGACCTAGGGCCTGTTGCTAAGGTGCATCTACCCCTAGCAACCAGGCCACAAGGGGGTGGGGTATCTGGTGCCCAGAGGGTGGTCCTCCAGTAGGCAGAAGGCCTTGGGTCCTGGAGCCTGGCTAGATGCAGTTGCTAGGGAGAAGGCCTCCTTAGCAACCAGGCAGCAGCTGGATGGTGCTATGGGGGAGGGCAAGCCAGCCAGGTACTGCTTCAGGCTTCCTTGGTCTGGCCTGGCTGGGCCACGTTGCTAAGGAGCAGCCCCCCTTAGCAACAAGGCTGCTGCTGAGATGGGGCCTCAGAACCCAGAAGAGGGGTTGGGGGTGGGCAAACTGGGCAGGTGAGGATGGCCAGGTTCCCTGGCCCTGTTGCTAGGGAGCAGCCCCCCAGCAACCAAGCTGCCAAAGTGGCTGGGGCTCTGGACTCCAGAGAAGGGCTCAGGTGGGTCCACCTCTCTAAGCCTAAGGCCTGACAGGCCCTGTGGCTAGAACCCTTCCCTCCACTGGCACTTCCCCCTTCCTGGGGACATTGGACCTCCGCTCAATAGCCCAACAGATGTGGTGGGTTCCTCAGTCAGGGACTCTGGTCTCAAGGGAGGGTACTCCTTTAATAACCATCTTCAGGGAGCACAGAACTGGGGGGACAGATGATTCTTGCGCCTACTTTGGGGTGGGGGATGTTGGTTTGGCCTCCTTGGGAAGGGGCTGCCTTAACCGCACAAAACAAGAGGGCTTCAGCCACCACTCACCTCCTTTGCCATTATAGATGTAGTTCTCCCAAAAGCGCTCCTTGAAGGGGTAGGAGTGGAAGAGAAGGGGGAAGGCAGCAATTCAGCTGGGAGATTCACCCCCCAAGCCAGTCCACCCTGATCTCTGAAATGCCAGGGAGGAGGGAGTTGAGGGCCAGGACACCCCTCCCCCAGGGCCTGGAGAAGACAGAGGGCCCCAACTCCAGGGTCCCAAGGCCCTCACTGTCAGAGTGTTGTCCTCAAAGTACTCCCTCGCCTCTTCCCAGGAACACCTCTCCTCACGACACTCCCGTTCCAGGTTCCCTGGTGTGAGCAGCTCCAGGTCCCAGTGATTGGCTCTTGGAATCCGGCTCCGGCTACCCAGGAAGCTCTGGGCCTCTGGGGAGCCCAGGAAGACTTCTGGACCCAAAGACATGAGGGACAGGAAAATGGAGGGTTCCTAAGGCTGGGGACATAGGGGATGGAGAAGTATGGGGTCCTGGGGGAGGAGGGGGCTGGGTCCTGGACTCCTGGGGGAGGAGGGGACTCGGCAAGGGTTCCTGAGTCAGAGGAAGGCAGAGGTCAAGCATCTGGACGCTGGTGCTTCCCCCGAACACTCACTTTGGTCTTGCTCCCCACTGGGTGAAGTATCCAGACAGGTGGTCAATCCCATGTACAGCAGCAGCAGAGAGGGGTGGCCCCTCATATTTTGTGGACACCTGGAACCAGGTGTGGTATAGATGACAGGTGTCTCAGCCCCTGGGGAATGAGGCAAGGTCTCACTGCCTGGACTCTCTGGTGCATGAATGATAATAATAGCAGACACTTAGCCTATATTCTGTCCTAGACACTGTCTATCTTTACCTGTATCAACTCATTTTAATTTTCACAGCAGTCCTATGATTATCCCCATTAAATTTTTTTTTTACTTTGGATCATTTACACTAAATTATTATCCCCATTTTATAGATGAGGAAACTGAGGCACACAGAGGTAAAATAACTTGCCCAAGATCACACAGTTTGCAGTGTCAGAGCCAGGATCTGAGTGAAGGCAGTGCACCTCCAGAGACAAGAGCCAGGAGCAGGGAGCTAATCTCTTTCTCCACTGTGTCTGCAGCACGCAGCATAATTTTTGGCACATAGTAGGTGTTCATAAACATGTCCATGGGTGCCGTGGATTCATTCCTTCCTGGCAATTTCCACTTATGCCTCTTTCTGTGGCCACTGCCACATCCACCCACAGACAACAAAGATTACAGGAGAGGCAGGGGCAGGGGACTGGATATATTCTTGGGTCCAGGGGCAAGAGGGGGCAGGGGCCTGGACTCCTGGGCCTAGGGGCCCCAAACTTCTGAGTCTCTTAGAGGCTGGAAGCCAGGACACCTGGGTGCCCAAGCCAGACTCTGCCTACAGGGACATTCACTTACCTGCCCAGACCTGTGAGCACTGCCCCCTCCTCCTCCTCTATTGGTGCCTCCTTGGCCAGCTGCAGCCAGCTGTGAAGGGGGGTACAGAGAAGAGGGGAGGGGAGAAGGAAGAGGGATGTCCCAAGCCCTGTAACCAGGCCCGATCTCGGTTTCTGGCGGAGGGGCGGGGCTTGCGATTACCTATTCTGGGCGGGACTCAGGTAAGGGACAAAGTATTTAAAGGGACCTTAGGATGAAAGGCTTAAAGGCCAGAGTCCCGTGGGGAAGCCAGGGTCTCCGACACTGTGGGGCACTTAGGGGAATTGAATTTGAGCCTCCTCCTTCTTCTCGTCCCCCATCTGGCCTCTCTCTCCCCTGGGAGCTCGCCTTGTCAAGCTAGGGAAATAAATACCTGGGTCTCTAAATATCTAGAAATCGGGGGGAACGGTATGCCTTGGTCCATGGGATAGCTGGGCAGTGCCATAGTAGTAAATCCCTGTTTCCTGAGGGTGACTTGAACGGCTTTGGCTTCTGATTTCTCAATTGCTCTGTCTATAAAATGGGAGCAGAGTTGTCCCCTCTCAATTGTCTCTTAAGATGCAGCAAGAAAAGTGGATGATATATTTGGGGAAGTGGGTTTCCCAATCTCTTGGGGAAGTGGTTAGTCCTTAAACTCGGGCTTGGAGAGACTCAAAGCCTGGGAATCAAGCAGGAAATCGATCGCCCTGGAAAATGCCTAGTACATAGTAAGCGTTCCTCATATTCACACCAGTTTCAATAACCGGAACCTTCGAGTTGTCTCTTACGTTTCCGGAGGGAGGAAAAGAAAAAGAGAGAACTTACCAAGCTAGGCGAGGCACCTCTGCAACTAGGGGCAGCTCTACTTCCGATCTCTTCTGTCGGGCGGAAGTGGGAGGAACGGAAGGGGAAAACAGTGCTCCTTTCCGGTGTAGGGATACAGTTGAAGAAGCGACTGAGGAACGAGGCGTCGTTCGTGAGGTGAGTTCCAGGCAGTGGAGGGGATAGTGTTGTTGGGATCGCTTTCCTGCGGGCTAGAGACCTGGGGTCCTGAGGGAGGCAGGGGCAAGATGTCGGATTCCTGACTCCTTGTCAATCATTAACAGAGCTTTCGGGGCGCCCCAAGTTTGAAGCCGAACTACATCTCCCAGCATCCCCTGGAGATAGCCAACGTCCATCGGGAAGTTCTCATGAGAGTTGTAGTTCCGCTGTAGATGGCAATAGGCTGGTGGTCCCAAGGGAAGGAAGGGACTGGGACTTTCGGGGATCTAAGGAGTGGGAGTTGCGGGAAGAGAACTCCTTTTCTGGCCTCAGTTTCCCAGACGGTGATGGGAGGCCGGGCGGTACTGGATTGTGCAGTTGCACGCCGCCGCCTTCTCTTCACCTTTTTGACAGCCCCTTCCCTCTCGGATTGATGTAGGGCTTAACGTTTTCCTCTGTGGAGCTTTGGGGTCCTGGATTCACATCCTGATTGTGCTGCTGACTCTGTGTGAACTTGGGCCTTGAAGGGTCCTTGAAGCAGTTTTATGTTAATGTTTTGTTATGGAGATGTTCAAACATATAAAAGTGAGAAAGGAGTATAAGAATCCCCGTCGCCCAATTTACCAATTATTATTTTTGCCATACTTGCTAAATATTTTTTTTAAGCTTAAGATAGTAAAACAAACCGTAGGCGTCATGACATTTTGCCCCTAACCACTTCAGGATTGTCAAAACACAAAATTAAAAAAAAAAAGTTTAAAGATCTTAAGTGGCTTTTATTTGCAATTCGAGAATCAGGCAACACCTAATCCTATAAAATAGAACGAGTATTCCCATGAGCTGAGCAGAGGAGGTTCTTACAGACAGAAAAGGGTTGAGGAAAGCAGAAACAGAAAACGAAAAGCAGGTTAGTTGTTTCAAGTTAACGTAGAGGGGACTTCCTTATCATGTGGGCTAAAACTGGCCTGTTTGGGGATTTGGCTATTATTTCTCTCTCTCCTGATTTCTCAGAAGGTCAGATAAACAACTTAGTTTGGGCTTGGAAGCATGCAACTTTAGCATGAGTGACTCCATTTTGGTTTGTTCTGTTGGGCCTAGTGCAGGAGCTCAGTCCAAACCAATGGCCTCTTATAAATTTTATTTAACAGAATACATGTGTAAAAACCAGGAACATTTTCTTATGTGACCACAATACCAATATCACACTTTATAAAAACAACCATTATCCTAGACTATTATCCATTACTTGGTCCATATTCAAATCCACTGTCTCAAAAATGCTTTTATTTTTAACTGTTGGTTTGTTTGAATCAGGACCTAGTTAAGTGATTGCTATTGTGTCTTTTAAATCCCTCTTAATTTAGAACTCTTCCCCCTCCACTCCACCCTGTTTTTTTCTTGGTGTAGTTGATTCTTTGAAGAAACTAGGTCAGTTATTCTGTGGAGCCTCCCACCATCTGAATTTGTCTTTTTGCTTCTTTGTGGGCTCATTTTACTTGTTCCTCCAGGCCAGGGATCAGCTAACTACCTTCTGCAGTCCAAACCCATACCCTTTCAGCTACCTTTTTTTGTGTTTTAATCAGCTTTAGTGGGATATAAGTCACATAACATATAGTTCACCCATTTAAAGTATACAGTTGGGCCCGGCACAGTGGCTCACACCTGTAACCCCAGCACTTTGGAAGGCCGAGGTGGGAGGATCGCTTGAAGCCAGGAGTTCAAGACCAGCTTGGGCAACATAGTGAGACTCTGCCATTCCAAAAGAAAATAATAAAGTGTACAATTCACTGGTTTTTAGCATATTCATAGAGTTGTGCAACAATCATCACTATCAATTTTATTTTTATTTATTTATTTACTTTGAGACAGGGTCTCACTCTGTCACCCAGGCTGGAGTGCTGTGGTAAGATCATAGCTTACTGCAGCCTCCGACTCCTGGCCTGAAGTGATCCCCCTGCCTCAGCCTCCCAAGTAGCTGGGACTATAGGTATGTGCCACCACTTGAGGCTAATTTTTTTTAATTTGGTAGAGGTGGGGACTTGCTATGTTACCTGGGGGCTGGTGTCGAACTCCTGATCTCAAGTGATCCTCCTGCTTCAGCCTCTTGAGTCACTAGGACTACAGGCATGAGCCACTGTGCTGGGCTAAAATGGTGGTTTTCCTATTCTCTCATTCCTCCTGCACTTATTGTCTGACCAGTTTGGTTTTTATCTTTAGCCATGTCCTAGAAGCCGTTGAAGAGAGTGTCTTAATCAAAGTTTCATTTTGAAAATGGGCTAGTTTGTCAGGAACAGACTGAAGAAGAGAGCAATTTCTCCAAGCCTCAATTTTCTCATCTATAAAATGGGCAGAACCTGGGGAGGTTGCCATGAGGACCGAATGTGTTCAGATGTGGAAAGTGCTTCCCATAGGGCTTGAGCCATAAGTGCTTGAAAGATATGATGATTACTTCTATTCTTTTAGTGCTTTTGTGATTAAGGTATTATTAATTATTAATGTATTAATGTAATGGCTGGGTGATTAGTTCATTGATAACGCACCTCCCCCAGCCCTAGGGTTGGAGGTCGTTAACTGATCTTATCATGACATATCTGAGACCTCCCAGGTGCCAGGCAATGCTGGGACCCAGACTGGAGTCCCAACCCAGGCCCCACCATCCAGGGGCTCCTAGTATGGAGGGGAAAATACAGGAGGATGGGGCTGTAATGGAGGTAATTCAGGGCATTGTCAAATACAAAGAGAACTGAACTCATCCTGGAGAGTCAGGCTTCTCAGCAGAGGCACACCTTGATGGAGCTTGGGAGGAGGAAGAAGACAGGATTTCCAGGGGAAGACAAGGCACACAATAGCTGTCCAGCACAGAGTCTGAGGCCACCTGCAGCTAAGTGGCACAGTGGTTGGTCAAGGCCGTGAATGCTTCGTCAAACTTGGCTGCTAAAAAGCCCTTCTGTGCTGTGCTGTCTGCACTGCCCAGTACAACAGCCACTAGTTCCAAAAGGCTATGGAGTACTTTGATGTGTGGCCCATGTGATTGAGGAACTGAATTTTTAATGTTATTTAATTTTAATTAATCTTAATTTAAACCAGTTATAGGAAAACTTTTTTTTTTCCATTCAGACCAACTAGAAAGAAAGTTATGGGAAAACTTTTTAAGTCTGTTTGAAACAACTGGGGTACAGGGATACATGAATCTACATTTGTAACTAAATTTTACAAAACCTAAATATGGGTCAAGTATCTCCAGTGATAATTAAGCATCTTAATTATTGAGATGTACTGAAAGAGCAAAATATACTTTGGATTTCAAAGACTGTGTATAAAGAAAGAAATGGATTAGCCTTTATTCTCAGATTGTGTGACCTTCCTGGGAGGACTGACAGTTGTCACCTGGTTAAGAGACAGGCTTGAAAGCCTGGCTGCCTGAGTTCAGATTTCGGCTCTGCCACTTCCCAGCTGGGGGATTCTGTGAGCTTGTTTCTTCCCCTGTAAAGTGGGGATGATGGTAAACAGTAGCTGATGTTGGTTGCTCCTGCTCTTTGGCTGTTTCCTCTTGAAATGCTGGTGACAGCAGATGGCAGTAGTTCTGTTTTCTATTTTGAAGTTGGCCTTACTGAGGAGACAGTATAGCATGGTGGGTGAAGCTTCCGGAGTTTCGAAATCCTGGCCCTGCCACCTGGCAGCTCTTCCACCCTTGGCTGGAGGTTCTCACGCTTTTTGGTCTCAGGATCTTAAAAATTATTGAGAGGACTCTAAAGAGCTTTTGTTTATGTAAGTTATAGCAATCGATATTTGCCATATCAGAAATTAAAGTGGAGACATTAAAAAAATGTCATTGGTGCTAGAATGCATATACCATAAAATTTACCCATTTAAAGCATACAAAGTCAGTGGGTTTTAGTATATTTACTATGTTGTATCCATTACCACTTCCAGATTCCAGAACATTTTCATCACCCCAAAAATAAAATAAACCCTGTGCCCATTACAATCACTCCCCCGCCCCCCAGCCTGTGAAACCACTAATCTACTTTCTGCCTCTATGGATTTGCCCATTCTAGACATTTCATATCAATGGAATCATATAATATATGGCCTTTTGTGCCTGGTTTCTTTGACTTAGCATAATAAAAGAGACCTTTTTAAAACCCAAGAAAGAATGCACCAGCACACATTCAATTTGCTGTCAGAAGGATGACATCCTCACAAGTCACTCGACTTCTAGAAAACTCCACCATACACTCATGAGAGAATAAAAGAACAAAGGCAAATAATGTTTCAATATTGTTATGGAAATCATTTTGTGGACTCCCTGAAAATATCTTAGGGACTTCTGGGGTCCCTGGACCTCACTTGGAGAACCACTGCCCTAGGGAAGTGGCTTCACCTCTCAGCCTCCAGTTGCCCATCTGCAGGGTGGAGATGGCGATGGGACAGGCTTCAGAGGGTGGTTGAGCTTGGAGGATTGATGAAGTTGGGGACTTGGGGAGCTGACACGTGGTCAGGGATTGTGCAGTGTTCCTTGTGACTATTTTCATTACCACCCCATGAAGTGAAAAAGTTCTCCCTCTCTGGTTCCTCTCACTCTTGGAAGGAAAATTCCCCATCCACGTAGAAACCTCTGTTCTTGGCCACAAAACACTCAGCCAGCTCGTCCCTGGGAAAGCAGAGGCGCCCAGTGCCAAATACCGCAGAGGGTCAAGGCAGTTGACAACTAAGAATAGAGTGGGGAATGTGGCCGTGAGGAGGTCAGCGCGACCTTTGTGAGTGGCGGTTGGGGGTGCTGGGGACGGGGTGGCAGGTGAGCGAGGGGAGGCAGCAGGTGCTGGACGCTTACTCAGAAGCTTGGGCGGGGGGGGGGGGAGTCAGAGGAGGAGGGGCCTGGTGGAGGGGGGCCATGGGCTAAGTTGGGGCGTTTCATCAAGGTCAGCTGCTACAAGTAGCACTGTGGCGGCCTCGGGGCACATTCTCCAGGAAGGGGCATGAAGGGACTTTCTAGGGTAGTAGAAACATTCTGTATCTCTATTGGGCTGGTGGTTACCAGGGTGTACGCATTTGTCAAAACACATCAAACTGTTAAAGTCTGTGCTTTTATTCTGTTGTAAATATACCTAAAAACAAAATCGGCTTCTGAGAAGACACCAGTAGGGGGAGAGAGAGCTCTATAGCTCAGAGAGGTTTGTGTTTCAAGTTTTGAAAGTGAAAAACAAGCTTTTTAAAATAACCAGAAGGGGGCGATAAAGATGAAGTTGCTTTTTATACTTGTGGGGCCCTTGGTTGTGCTCCCCTGCCCCAACTTCTGGATCCTCCTTGCAGCCTACTTGAGAACAGGAGACAATCTTTCCTGAATACGGCTACTCTAATGTGTGTAACATGTTGCCTTTTGTTCTTTAAAATGTATCATTTGATGCACCTGTAGATTTCATTTACATACATGGTATTGATTCTTGTTTTATTTCTTACGTTTTTCACCCAGGATTATGATTTTAGGATCCACCCATGATGCTTAGCACCCATGATGCTAGTCTGTTGCATCTGGAGGCTGGGTAGTCTCTCATAATGGTCAGTAACCACGTTTGAGTACATTCAGTGGCCTTTGACTCCCCTCCAGTATAAATAACACCACTGTGAACATCTTCATACATGCTCCCTTGTGGATAGCTCCGGGAATGACTTTGGGGCATATATGCCCAGGTGCAGAATCACATACACTTACTTTGCCAGAGTACCACCAGCCTGTGTTCAAGGATGGCTGAGCCTGTCCACACTCCCACCCGGCGGTTCCCATGACCCCCACAACACCACCAAACCTAGGTCTTACCCACCTTTTAAAATTTTGCCCACCACCCTGATGATAGGTATAAAATAACATTCACTGGAGTAGAGAGTTTGAGCATCTCTTCTATGCTTGTTAGGCTTTTAAGTTTCTTCTGCCTTTTCATATCTTTTGCTAATTTTTCTACTGGGGTAGCTGGGTTTTTTCTTGTTGATTTGCTGGAGTTCTGTGTATAGTCTTCTGCTATAACGCTTGTTTTGAAAACGCAAATTTATTCCAGTGCGATTGATATGTTAGGGAACAATTCGAGCATCACATGAATTTCACGTTTGCTTACTTGCCTCCATGAGAAAGACTGGGCCAATCTAGGAAACTGCACTCAGCTGAAATGAGGATGTAAGAATACACAAAGCGCACACCCCCCCTCCACATACACACACACGAACCCCAAACATCTACCACCGGCCTCAGCTCCCCCTATGTGTTAGGAGCCACACCCATCCACATCTGGTATAAGAACTTTCTATCAGATTTCAGATAACCCTCCTTCCGCCACCTCACAGTAACACACAAGATGTCTCCCTTTTCCAATGCCCATTTCCACGGGCAAACTTCAAACTTGACTTGTCAAAATCAGATGCCATATTTTTTGGAGTGTGGAGATATTCCTTAACCATTTAACATGTGTAAAACCGTCCTCCCCTTTTGTGTTAGGTTCCTATTTTTTTTCTTATTTTTAATTTTATTTTGTTTGTATTTATTTATTTTTTTAGAGATAGAGTCTCACTCTGTTTTCCAGGCTGGAGTACAGTGGTGAGATCGTAGCTCACTGTAGCCTCCAGCTCCTGGGCTCAAGCGATCCTCCCACCTTAACCTCCTGAGTAGCTGGGACTAAACTCCTGGTCTCAATCAATCCTCCCAAACCTCCCAAAGTGTTGGGATTACAGGTGTGAGCCAGTGTGCCTGGCCCCTATCTTTTTCTTTAAGCATCACTGACAGAGTTTCCATGTCATGTGCCATGATCCTGTTTTCCCCTTAAGCCCTGTGGTTTTGACTGAAAGATTTTGCATATTACTGTGATTTCTAGGAACACATGCATTATAGTAGAACTGACTGTTCTAGATGTTAGTCCCTTGTTGATTGTAGACATCACAAATACCTTCCTCCAGTCTGTCACCAGCAGCACATTTTCTGCAGCACGGTGCTGGAGGTACCTCGCTGACCTGGGCACAGCTGGGTTGCAGTCACAGGAAACTCCATGGTGAAGGCATGAGGAATGGCTTTTGCATGATATTAGAGATATATTGACCTGTACAGTCTGTATGGACAACTGCAAATTCTAACCAAATTTTAAATGCAAATGTCCTTCAAGCCAGTGATTCCACTTTTAAGGATTTATCCCCAAAATACCCTCGTGCACATGCTAAATTACATTGGGAACAGAGCTGTTTGTTGCAGCTCTGTCATATGGATACAGATGTCTGTCCGCAGGTGTTAACTCAAAGGGGGTACATCCATGCAGGGACAACTCTGCAGCCACATACAGACTGAGGACGTGAGTGATGGGCTGATGTGGAGTGATTGCCAGGATGGAGTGGGGTTTCCGCCACCATTAATTTCTTTTTCTAACATGTACATAGAAGTACAGAAAGCATAACCGTCCAGCCCAGTGACTTTTCAGAGTGAGCACACCCATGTAACTCAGATCAAGAAACAGAACATTCTCAGCCTCCTAGAGGCCACCTTGTGCCCCCTCCCAGTCACTTCCAGCCCCCTAGGGAACCCAACTTGTAATGCCATAATTACTTTTGTGAGTTTTGAACTTCACACAAATGGAATCACATGGTAAGTTTTCTTTTGTATCTGGCATCTGTCACGCACATGGTGTTTGTGAGATTCAGCCATGCTGCTGGTATGACAATAGTTTGTTCTTTCTCATTGCTGGGTGTTTCCATTATGTGACCATGCCCCAGTTTCTTTATCTGTTCCACGTTGATGGGCATTTGGGTAGTTTTAGTTTATGAGTTATTATGAACAGGGCAGCTCTAAACACTCTAATATGTGTCTTGTGGTAAGCAGAGGTTCACCTTTCTGTTAGGTATATACGTGGGAGAGGAGTTACTGGCTCATAGGGTTGGCATATGCCAGGCTTTAGTTGATACTAACAATTGGTTTCCAAAGTGGTTATACCAGCCTACACACACCCCCAGCAGTGGACGAGGGTTCCAGTAGCTGCACATGCTCACCTGCGCCCGTCGGTCTAAGTGTAACCCTTCCAGTGGGTGCGTAGAGGTGTCTCAGTGAAGTTTTAATTCGCACTTCCCTGATAACTGTATTACTTTCCTATTGGTGCTCTAACAAATTACCACAAACTTAGCGTAGCAATATCACACCGCACACAGCCTCTGGAAAACTCCACTGTATACTGGTGAGAGAACGAAAATGAAAAAGGCAAATAATGTCTTAGTATTGTAAGAGTTTTGACCTTGTGGACTCCCTAGAAATGTTTTGGAGGACCACAGAGGTGGACCGTGCTTTGAGAACCACTGATCTAGAAGAATATTTTGACTCTTAGGGCCTAGGAATCATGGGACATTTAAAAAATGAGTTTCCTATCCATATATATAGATATTTTTTTAGTCTCACGGTGTCACCCTGGCTGGAGTGCAGTGACGTGGTCATAGCTCACTGCTACCTCCAACTCCCGGGTTTGAGCGATCCTCCTGTCTCGGCCAAGTCGCTGGGACTACAAACACGTGCCGCCACACCTGGCTAATTTTTCAATTTTTTTGTAGAGACAGGGTCTTGCTCAGGCTGGTGTCAAACTCTTTACCTCAAGCAATCCTCCCTCCTTGGCCTCCCAAAGTGCTGGGATTACAGGTGTGAGCCACCGCGCCCAGCCTCTATCCATGCTTTTTTCTTGTGGAGAAATAAAACAGGGTGATCACTAAAATATTTTTGAGCACAAAAGACATGAGGTTAGGTTAATGAGTGGCAGGGAGGGAAGTGGAACGGAAATACAAGTTCAAAGAGAAAAACAACACGTAAAATTTTCTGCTGTTGAAGCAGAGCTTTTTCTTGCATTTTTCAAATGGATGATGGTAGGTATCAAATCATTACAGTATTTAGATTCCATCAGCTACAGATTTATATTGCTGGGACTTGTATCCTTTGCAACTGTTTAAGCTTAGGAGAATTTTTAGATGGCAACTTAGAGATGAGTGAGGCAAGTATATAATTTTACTAAATCCTTTTAAGGTACAAAAAAGCATGCAGGCTGCTAAGCTGCATGCCAGGCTACTTACTGGCCAAGGACTCCTGGTGAAGGCTGCCCAGCCTCTATGGGCCTGAGGGTTTCTGTACTTAAAAATGGGCTCCCTCCCGTTCCAGCAGCTGTAGCTAAAAAATAAGTAAAAATACAAAAAAAAAAAAAAAAAAAAAAAAGCAGGGTCCCCATCTCACACCATACGCAAAAATGAACTCCAAATGTAAAATCTCAATTATAAAACTCCTAGAAGAAAACGTAGGAATAAATCTGCATAATATTGGGTTAAGGAATGTATTCTTACATACACCACCAGAAGCATAATCAATAAAAGAAAACATTAGGTAAATTGGACTTCATCAAGTTAAAAACTTGTGTCAAGCGACATCATCAAGAAACTGAAAAGAAGCTGGGTGCGGTGGCTCACGCCTGTAATCCCAGCACTTTGGGAGGCTGGAGCCAGAGAATCACTTGATGCCAGGAGTTCCAGACCAGCCTGGACAACATGGGGAGATGCCATCTCTACAAAAAATAGAAAAATTAGCCGGGTGTGGTAGCACACGCCTCCCAGCTACTCACTCAGGAGACTGAGGCAGGAGGATCTCTTGAGTGCAGGAGTTTGAGGTTGCAGTGAGCTATTAATATGATGATGCCACTGCAGTCTAGCCCAGGCCAACAGAGAGAGACCCTGTCTCCAAAAAATAATAAATTTTAAAAAATAATAAAAATGGGCAAAGTATTTGAATAGATATTTCTCCACAGAAAATGTACAAATGGCCTGTAAGCATATGAAAGGATGCCAAACATCATTAGTCATTAGGGAAATGCATATCAAAACCACAACGAGATATCAGTTTGAATTAGGATGGTCAGAATACAAAAGACAAATAATAACAAGTGTTGTTGAGGATGTAGAGAAATTGGAACCCTAAAGCATTGCTGGTGGGAATATAAAATGGTACAGCTGCTGTGGAAAACAGTTTGGCAATTGGTGAAAAAGTTAAACATAGAGTTACCATTTGACCCAGCAATTCTACTTCTACATCTACATATATATGCAAAAGACTTGAAAACAAGTGTTCAGACAAAAACTTATATATAAATGTTCCTAGTAGCACTATTCACAGTAGCCAAAATGTAGAAACAACCCAAATGCAACTGAAGAGTGGATGAATAAAATGTAGCATATCTAGACAATGAAATATTATTCAGCCGTAAGGGATGAAGTACTGATGCATGCTACAAAGTGGATTAACCTTGAAAACATACTAAGTGAAATAAGCCAGATGTAAAAGGACAGATATTGTATGATTCAATTTATATGTCCAGAACAGGCAAGTCTATAGAGACAGAAAGTAGATTAGTGGTTGCCCATGGGTGGGGTATGGAGAAAGTGGGTGGGGAAGTGACTGCTGATGAGTCCTGGGTTTCTTTTTGGGGTGATGAAAATGTTCTGGAATCAGATAGTGGTGATGGTTGCACAACTCTAAATATACGAAAACCACTGCATTGTTTACTTTAAAAGGATGAATTTTATGATATGTGACTTATATCTCAATAAAGCCATTTTGAAAGGGGAGGGTGGGGGTGATGATCAAAGGTATCAAAGGATGGCAGAATGTTGCCAGTTTTTGGACCCAGGCGATGGGTACATGGAGATTCCTTATACTATTTTGTTTACTTTGTATATGTTTGAAAACTTTCAGAATAAAAAATGATTTGTTTTTGTTTTTTTAAATGAGCTCCAGCCCAGGGGCTCAGGTCTTCCCTTCCTCTGCTACCTGGGGGGGGGGGGGGGGGGGGCGGGGCAGCAGCTCTTCCCCTAGGTACAGAGTCCTACTGTGACCTGCCCTCTGATTGGCCCCTCCGAGACTCAGTCAGCGCCAATCACTAGATCCAATCACTGATTGGGTCAAGCTGGGCCAATCCCTGGGCTGGCCCACGCTTTGGCCTCAGTCCGGGCCTGCAGAGGTGGGCCGGTTAGGGAAGGTGGAGTGGGTTCATCAACAGCAGTGGCTCCCCTTACCTACACCCCAACTCCAAAAGTCACATCTGCCTTGATGTCCTATTTTCCCCTCATTAAATGGCACAGTCGCCACCCCAGCTAGTCAGAAGCAGTAGTGGGGTTCGAACTCCGGTCTCCTGCCCACTTAGCTCCAAACAAATAATTCATTTGTTCTTAAAGGTTGCATTTTAGTATATAAATGAGTTCAGATAAGTTTTGAAAGGGGACTTTCTGGAGGAGACATGGTGCGTGCCCTCACCCCCGCCCCCACCTCAGCTTTCCCATGGAGGGGGGCAGATGAACTCTGAGGGCCATGAAGGTCTTCCTGGGCCGGCTGCCTCTGGTCACCACAGCCCTGCAATTTCTGCCCTTTCCTCCCCCAGGATGACGCGGCACGGCAAAAACTGCACTGCAGGAGCCGTCTACACCTACCATGAGAAGAAGAAGGACACAGGTACAGGGCTGGGGGTGAGTTGGGGTGGCGCTCGAGTGTGTCTCAAACTCACCATCTCACTTTGCGCCTCTGGTTTTGCTTTGTGTGCGTCCCTGTCCCCCTCCCCCTGCCCACCCACACAATCATGGTCACAACTATGTAATTAGCCCACATGCTCCAGCGCCCCCATGTTTGGGGCACTGCATGTTAACTCATTTACTCCTCCCAACAGTGAATCAAGGAGGGTTGATACTGCCATGTTCCAGAAGAAACTGAGACCCAAAGAGGTACAGGCCCTTGAGGTTGGTCACAGCCAGAAGGGTCAAGGGGCGTCAGCCATCAGCCCTTCCTCAGAGCTGCCACTCAGTGACAGGGCCTGTCTCTCACTTACCATCTGGGGATTAACACTCCCTGTGGTTGTGAAGTCCCTGTCCCCAACATACAGACACACAGCTCTTGACTTGCCTGTTTCTCTCTGAGTCCTCCCACCCCCACCCCTGAGTTCTCTCTGTGCCTCTCTCTGGGCTTTGGAGAGGGACATATCTCCTGTCCCTTCACCCCTTCATCACTCTGCCCATCTCTGTCCCCAGCGGCCTCAGGCTATGGGACTCAGAACATCCGACTGAGCCGGGATGCCGTGAAGGACTTTGACTGCTGCTGCCTGTCTCTGCAGCCCTGCCACGATCCTGTTGTCACGTGAGCTGAGAACAGGGGTGGGAGGGGCAGGATGGGGAGGGCCAGTGCACCACACAGAGAGAGGCTGCGTGCGTGGATCTGGCCACCTGCACATCCAGGGTGCCCTGTGTAAGCCATTTAACCTCTCAGAGCCTCAGTGTTCTCATCTGAGATGTGGGCATGATCCTAGCATCTGCTTCACAGTGGGGAGGAAAGGTACTAGGGTACAGGGCTCTTGGAACATTGCCTGGCCCCTAACAACAGCTCATGTTGTGGAGCACTTACCTGCCTCTGATGGTAGGGTAAAAGCTTTAAAGGTGCTTAGTGCAATGAGTAAATATGTCCTCAACTAATGGTATATTTTATAGAGATGGTAATGAGAGTAGACTGTTGTTCAGGGTCCCCAAGGCCACCTTCAGGTTCGTTATTTGCTAGAAGAACTTACAGAACTCAGCAAGGCTGTTATACTCATAGTTACAGATTAAAATCATCACAGGAGAAAGTTGCACGGGGCAGAGTCCAGTAGAGACAAGTGTGAGCTTCCAGCTGTCCTCTCCCCGTAGAGTCACATGGACGGCACTTAATTCTCCCAGGAATAACGTACGACAACACACACACAGAATTGCCAACGAGGAGCCTCGGTGTCCAGGGTTTTTACTGGGGGTTGGTCACGTAGACATGGCTGACTGCCCATGTGGCTGACCTTAGTCTCCAGCCCCTCCAGAGGGCAACAGTTACCATAGGTGGTCCCAGGCCCCAGGTAAACAGAGATACTCTGGTGAGACTGGACATTCTAGGGGCTTAGAGATTATCTCCCAGGAGCCAGTTAAGGGGTAGTCATTTCTCTGGAATGTGTAGGGTTTGGACAACCCAGGCCTGCTGAGTTAACCCCTTACTGCACAAGACTTTCCCTACACAACACAGCATTCTTCACAGCTACGATCATTAAAACAGTGTGGTCCTGGCCAAGCATTCACCTCGGAGAGCTGAGCGTTGAGTAAGATGCTGCCTGCAAGGTGCTTAGTGGGTGCCAGGGCAGGGAGTTGACGTGTAGCATGTGATGATTAAGCCCTGGCTGTGTGGCCTGGGCGGGGTCTGTGCCTTTGTCATTCCCCCCTCTCTTTGCAGCCCAGATGGCTACCTGTATGAGCGTGAGGCGATCCTGGAGTACATTCTGCACCAGAAGAAGGAGATCGCCCGGCAGATGAAGGTGACGGGGATGGGGAGAAGGGGGCAGCAGTGGGCGGGAGGTTTTGATTCTGAGCTTACAGGCAGAGCCACTCTGGGCGCCCGAATCTCAGTTCCTTTTCCCTTCTGGGCCTTTGCCTGTGCTGCCCTCCCACTTTTCCTGGCTACATCCTTCTCAATCTTCAGATTTCCGCCCAGGCGCTGCCTCCTGTGACGTCCTGTTAGTTCAGGGCCCCCAGGGTCTGACCTAGTCACCTCTTCTCTTGGCACTTGTCACAGTTGTAACTCTACCTGCGGCTGTCTGACACGTGCCCGCTTCCCCCACTAGACTGCAGGCCCCAGGGCATGGAGTGTGTCTTGCCCACCCTGTGGCCTAGATCCTTGGTAAAGACTTGCTGAATGAATGGAAATCACATCACCTCTTTGGGCCTCGGTTTCATCATCTGTAAAATGGGCTTACAGGGCCAAATTAGAGGACACAATGGGGCACCTAGGAGATGTGTGCAGAATTCTTGAGGCATTTACTCAGAGCCAGGCCTGGCCTTCCATGGGCGAACCCATTTGGTGGATAGGAAGGACCTCATTTATCCCCATGTTTGAGGCACAGTGGGTCTGTCCCCTTCCTTCCCCTACATGGCTTGCTGGAGCTGAGGAAACACTGAGGGTCAGATGCTTGTTGAGCTTTTTGTCTCGAGTGAGTGGCTCCCCCCATGCCCATGTCCTCCATGCAGCCTGGTGGCTGACCAGTCCCTCCCTCATTACCGTGGCCATGTGGGAGACCCTCCCGAGCATCAGTCACTGTCCTCACTACCTCCTCACTCAGCTGGGTGGCCCGGGGCAGTCTCGAGCTGCAGCACTGCCCGGGCACCTGCTGTGCGCCAGGCAGGGCTGAGCATGGACACGCCTGCACTCTCTCACCCTCATGCCCTGCCTGACACATCACGCCACTCCATAGCATTAGTGCCTCCTTATGCCCCTGGGTCCCACGCCTGCGTTGCCTGTGCCAGGACACGGTCTGGTACATGCACTATATAACAAACATCATTTGGCCAACAGGTGACATTCAGTGAACTCTTAACTATATGCCAGGCAAGGTTCTAAGTGCTTTAAAAACTCATCCTGTGTAACCCTTCCAGGGAGCCACCAAGGTAGGGTCATTGTTAGTCCATTTTACAGATAAGGAAACAGGCTGGGAGAGGTTACAGTGCTCACTGAAGGCTACAGAGCTGGCAGAGATGGGGTTTGGGCCCTGGCGCTCTGGCTCCAGCTAAACTGTTGACCACTCTTCTACCAAGGAACACAGACACTGAGTACAAACTGGCTAAACGGGAGGTGACCTAAGTGTTGTGTAGTACAGAAGGGACAAGCCACAGAATGCTGTAAAACCAATTAAAGGTTCTGGCCCAGGCAGTCCCCAACCTCTGCCAAACCGTGCTTGGTCAGCAGGTGCCTTGTGTGGACCTCAGTTTACTCACCTGTGAAAGGGGAAGAACCAACCCCCCCAGCCCCCAGGCCCTGCAGAAGCCCCCAGGTGGTGCAGACGCCCCCAGGCTCAGCTCCTCCCCCGCATGCAGGCCTACGAGAAGCAGCGCGGTGCCCGGCGAGAGGAGCAGAAGGAGCTGCAGCGGGCGGCGGCGCAGGACCATGTCCGCGGCTTCTTGGAGAAGGAGGCGGCTATCGTGAGCCGGCCTCTCAACCCCTTCATGGCCAAGGCCGCCTCAGGCACCGGCCCAGGTGAGGGGGTTAGACTCGCTGTGGGTGGGGCCCCATGGGCTGGGCGCTGTCCAGGGTGCAGCATCTGAGCCCCTTTCTGCCTCCTCCACAGATGATGCCCAGCCTGGGCCCAGCACGGGTCCCCCAAGCAAGGACAAGGACAAAGTGCTGCCCAGCTTCTGGATCCCCTCACTGACTCCCGAGGCCAAGGCCACCAAGCTAGAGAAGCCGGTGAGCCCCCACAGTGGCACTGCGCCCACTTTGCCAGGGAGGGCCAGGGTGCCCCAGTGCCTGAAGAGTCCCCTCCCCTCCCTCCCACGGTCCCTTCCTCCCTCCACCTGGCACCAGCCCGGCCTGCTGACCCTGCCTCTCCGCTCTGAGTAGTCACGCACGGTGACCTGCCCCATGTCCGGGAAGCCACTGCGCATGTCGGACCTGACGCCCGTGCGCTTCACGCCGCTGGATGGCTCCGTGGACCGCGTGGGGCTCATCACACGCAGCGAGCGCTATGTGTGCGCCGTGACCCGCGACAGCCTCAGCAACGCCACGCCGTGTGCTGTGCTGCGGCCCTCGTGAGTCACCTCCAGAAGGGAGTGAAGGGACAACCCCGGACCTGCGGGGCGGGGCTGGGCTTGGGGGGAGTAGGCCCCCCCCCATGGCCCCTGATCACAGTCCCCACCCTCACCCTCCTGGCAGTGGGGCTGTGGTCACCCTAGAGTGCGTGGAGAAGCTGATCCGGAAGGACATGGTGGACCCAGTGACTGGTGATAAACTCACAGATCGTGACATCATCGTGCTGCAGCGGGTAAGCTGCCTGCTCCTCCCCTCACCCCCGCTCTCTCCAAGACTCCTCCCCTTCCGCCCCACGTGCCCCCTCCTCCCCCTCCCTAGGCCCCCCTCACCACGCTCTCTCCCCCACTCCTGCTCCTTCTTGGCTAGCATCCACCTTGACCCGTCTAGGACGCTGCCCCCATCCCCCACTGCCACCTGGAACCCCAGCCCGCCTCCACCTCGCACTTCTTCCCACCTCCCCCAGGGCGGCACCGGCTTCGCGGGCTCTGGAGTGAAGTTGCAGGCTGAGAAGTCACGGCCAGTGATGCAGGCCTGAGTGCGCGCGGGAGACTAAATAAACGGGCTTGGGTGTACGTGGACGTGGCGCTTTCCTTGGCAGAGCACGAGGAAGCCGGGTCGCGCAAGCAGTGCTCGATGGCGTGCAGACTGGAGTTTGAAAAAACAGGCTGAGAATACCGTATGTGGCTTCACGTTAAGAGCAAAATCTGTATTGAAAGCAAATGCGCGGCATTAAAATTGGTTAAAAGTGGCCAGAAGTCAAAGCCTGAGCCGTGACCCTGTGAGGGCGCCACTTTGATAGGCTAAATATTAATAGAAATCCCCTGGAGTCCTTTGTTAGGATTCTTCAAGTTATGCCAAGTTTGCAGCACATGAGATGTGCCGGAACGTGTCTTCCGGAGTAAAGTGTAGTAAGACTCACCAAGGAAGTGAAGTTCTATGCGAGGGACCACCACAGCACCCAGTCTAGAAAAGGTGCTCAGGAACACCCCTCCCCCACACCTGACTGCTGAAGGGTGGAAAGGAAGAGGAAACCACAGTGCAAAGGCCCAGAGGCAGCAAAGTGCTTTGCAGATCTAAGGAGCAGAGGGAGTGCAGGGGGTGGGTGAGAGGCAGGGCAGAGCAGGAAACACAGATCCCGGCTTGGGGAGCCAGACTTGACTGGGAACTCAGGGGCAGCCCTTAAAGCTTTGTGTTAATAACCATTTATTCACAAAAGCAGTCCCCAGGCAGTGTGCAAAACTAGAACATACAGTCAAGCAAAGATAGAAAAAATAAAGACTTAACATTCCTTCCTTGCTGAACGGTGATACCTAGGTCCTGTCCTTTCTGGTCCTTCCCTGCGAGCACACAGGAGGTTTTCAGCCAAAGCGAGACTGCAGTGTGGTACCATCCTGTTCAGCGAACAATACCTTTCCATTTTGGTAAGCGATCTTCTCATCTAATGCCCAGATGAGGTTCAGAGGACCAAGATGGAGTTAAGGACTGTGAAGTATCCTTGACCTTTGGTCTAGCCAATGCAGGACCAGTAAGTACATCTGGCTACAGGGAAAGATTTTAGTAAGAGGATGGATTGTCATCCTTGCACCCTGGGGAGCCCCCCAAACCTGGCATTTGCTCCCACAGGCACTTCTAGAACTTTTCCTCAGTTCCTGAGAGCCCTCACACCTGACTCCTGGCCCCCAGCCCTTGGAAACTGGCTCAGGTGCTGCTGACAATCAAGGGGTCCTTGCAACCTGGGCCTTTCCTGAGTCTGTCGGTCTGTAGCCCCCTCGAGCCCTCACCACAGCCCTGGAAGAGGAATGCCCATACCCATTCCACAAAACAGGCCACAGAGGCTGAGAAGGCACAACGTGTGCATAGTCACACCTGCTCAAAGGAGTGGCATAGGCCAAGTTCACCCAGGGGCCAGCTGCCTCTGGAGACCCCTCAATCCTGTGCTTTCCCCATCTTCTGTCCCCTCCTTCCTCTGGTTATCCCCCTCACTATCACCCCACTGACCCCTCTGCCTTAGCAAGCTCCAGCCTGTCCCTCTACCCAGAGAGCTTCATGTCATGCTCTCCTTCCTTAATTGCCCCTGGCCCTCTCCTCTCCTGACAACCCCAACCGCCCCTGAGTCTCTCCAGTTCCCCTCGGACCCCAGTCTTGCTCATATGTGGCACAGACCACTCTGTCCCCAATGAAAACTTGAAGGGTTTCTAATCTTGCACCTTTATTTCCCCCAAAAGAACCTAAATCCCACTGCTTTGTTCACAGCCCCTTAGTCATGTCCTTTGTGGGTGGCAGGTAGTCAAGGTTCTCCCACCAAGAAATAGGTTCAGTCTGTCATTTAAGGTTTCAAAGGTACCCAGGAGAGGAAGCAGGGGCAGAACCACACCTTCAGCTACAGCAAAAGGAAGAGACGGGAAGGGAAGTGAGACAAATCTTGTCTTTTCCGAGCAGAGGTTCTGTAGACACTGATCTAAAGCTTCCAGCAAGAGCCGGGCATGGTGGGGCTGATGCAGTGCAGGTGGGCGCGGGGGCACCTGTTCATGCCTCTGCCTTCAAGAGGCTCCCAGCACTTCAAGAAAATTGCAATTGCTTGTAAAGATTTAAAAACAGGAAGATTTATTCTGGCAAAGCAAAACTATAGGGACCAGGAGCAAGTCCTTTCTTGGCAGGGTATGAAAAGGACTAGACTCCGAGTGGGGGAGGGTGAAGGAACAGTTCTGGGTCTTGATTGTGGTGGTGGTTACGTTAACTCTGGTTTGTCAAAATTCATAGAACTGTTCACCAAAAGGAGTAAATTTTACTGTATGTGAATTAAAAATAAAATTCTAAAATGCAAAAGTAGGGGGAGGAGATGTTATGTGAAAAAATAGATTCTGGCCAGGCACGGTGGCTCATGCCTATAGTCCTAGTGCTTTGGGAGGCCAAGGCAGGAGAATTGCTTGAGGCCAGGAGTTCAAGACCAGCCTGAGCACAAGCGAGGCCCTATCTCTACAAAAAATAGAAAAATTAGCTGGGTGTGGTGACACACACCTGTAGTCCCAGCTATTCGGGAGGCTGAGGCAGGAGGATCGCTTGAGCCCAGGAGTTTGAGGTTGCAGTGAGCTGTGATGATGCCACTATACTCTAGACAACAGACCGAGACCCTGTCCCGAAAAAGAAAAAGATTCCCCTCCTAGTGGAAGTTGAAAACATGTCCACACAAAAATGTGCACATGAATGATTCCAGCAGTACTGTTCGTAATACTCACAAAGTGGAAACAACCCAGATGTCCACCTGGTGAATGGCTAAACAATGTGATTGATCTAAACAATGGAATATTACTCAGCCACAAGAAGAAATGAAGTTCTGATACATGCTATAACATGGATAACCTTGAAAACATGCTGAGTGAAAGATGCCAGACACAAAAGGGCACATGTTATATGATTCCACTTATATGAAATGTGCAGAATAGGCAAATCTGTAGAGACAGAAAGTAGATTAGTGGCTGTCCAGGGCTGGGAGAGCAGGGAGAGGGAGGAGGGGAGTGAGTACTAATGAGCATTGGGGTTTCTTCTTGGGGTGATGAAAATGTTCTGAAATTAGTGGTGATGGATGCATAACTTCGTAAATTTACCCAAAAAACCCCACTGAATTGTACACTTCAAAGGATTAATTTTATGGTGTGTGAATTATGTCTCAACTTTGAAAAAATCAGATCTGACATTGTGAGAGGCTCCGCGTGGCTGCTTCTCTCCCAGTGTGCCCAGGCTAGGTCTCAAGCATGTGGATTTGATGTGCTGAGCTGGAGGTGGGGAGGTCACCAGTGGAAGAACTAAAAGCAGAAACAGTTCAAAAGTTTCTTTTGATAAATGTTGGTGAGGATGTGGAGAAACTGGGACTTTTCTACCGCGCTGGTGCACACATAAACCGGGGAAAGGATTTGGCAATATCTATTAACGCTAAAGATATGCCTACCCTGTGTCCCAACTATCTCACTCCTGTGTATATACCCCAAAGACGTGAGCATGCTCAAGAAAACATGAGCTAGAATGTTCATAGCAGCTTCATAGGTAATAACCCCAAGCTGGAAAGAACCCAAAAGTTTATCAACAGAATGGGTGAATTGTGGGTCTTTCCTATACAGCAATGAAAAAGAAGGACCCGTCTGCCAAATACATTTGAGTGCCTGCTGCATGAGTCCATTTCTATAAAGTAAATTAACAGGCAGAACTATCCTGTTATAAAGCAGGATAGTGGTTATCCTTGGGGTGGGGGTTGATTTCTGGGTCCTCCTAGGGGCTGATAATGTTCTTTCTTGATCTAAGTGCTAGTTACAAGTATGTGTAGTTTGTGAAAATTCATACAAGTGATCACTTTAGTTGTGCACGTTTCTACATGTACATTATGCTTCCATTTAAAATGTATTTAAATTAGCAACAATAACAGCAAGATGTCCTTGGCAATTTGGTAAAGTCTACCAAACTCATCAATTCCACTTCCAGGAATTTATCTGCGTTTAAATTCATGTAGAAAATTACAGAAGTGCTAACAACTCCTTTGCAGCTGTAAGAGACTAGAAACAACCTAAATGTCAGTCATTAGAGAACTGGTTAAATCCATTCTCCAGGGGAGTACCACTTACTCAGAAAAAGAGAAAATACAAATGAAGATATTCTCATAGGCTGAATTAGCAATAATCTTCAAAATGTATTCTTAATCGCCTCAATGAAAAAATTAATAAACAAATTTTAAATTTTAAAAATCTGAGGATTCTGACTCCCAAAAAATGTATTGTTAGGAGAAACAAGAAAGGTAAAAACATTGTTAGTCATTGGCTATCATTCCTATTAAAAAGAAGAAAAACAATTTGTACATAATTTGCTTAAACCTGTGTAAGTTCTTCCTGGAAAGAAATATTAGCTGCCTGTGAAGAGATGAACTTGGTGGAGGGAAGAGGTTGTTTTTAGTATATAGCATCTTGTATATTTAGAGTTTTTTATCCTGTGAGTGTATTGCCAATATTTAGAAAAAATGTGCAAAATATTTTTTTTAAAGCAAAAACTTGTAGAGAGAGGCACTAAAGGTTACAAGGTGCTGGGCAGTTTTTCGTCATAACCTGTCTTTTTTTTTTTTTTTTTTTTTAAGAGAGGAGAGCAGGGTGGTGTGAACATACCTCACTGCAGCCTTGAACTCCAGGACTCAAGCAATCCTCCTGCCTCAGCTTCTGAGTAGCTGGGTAGCTGGGACTACAGGTGCACACCACTGTGCTGGGCTAATTTTTCTTAATTTTTGTAGAAACAGGGTCTCACCATGTTGCCCAGGCTCCTGTCAAACTCCTGGGCTCAAGCAATCCTCTCGCCTCGGCCTCCCAAAGTGTTGGGATTACAGGTGTGAGCCACCGCACCTGGCCATAATTGTTCTGTACAAGTAATTTTTTCCTATGTGTGAGTATTATTTTGATAAGAAATGTTTTCAAACATGCAGCCCCCAGATATTTACAAATTTGTCCTTACTCCCCCATAAGCCAGTTCTCCACCTCAAGCACTAGGGGGCAGTATGTTATAATTAACAGCTTGGAGTCAAATACACCTGGATTCAAATTCCAGCCCTCCCATAGATAACAATTATAAACCTGGAAAAAATAGAAAACATTTACCTGAAGGCACTGGAAGGTGAACAAAAGCAGGCTAGAAACTGGAGGGGACTTAACTCTCAGAAAAAGGAAAGGCAGTAGGTGAGTTTCTTATTTGTACAGCTTTTAGATTGGGGACAAGTTCTAATCCATGCCATGAGGGGCAGCTAAAACACCAGGGAAAATCCAGTCTTCCTAGCTTGAATAACTACAGCAACAGAAAAGTGAGGCAATACATCCTAGAAAAGAGAGCCAGAGATGGTACCCCAAATATTTTATATAAACTGTACTCAAGTATCTAGCTGACCCTGAACCACATCTGCATGGGATACACTTCAAAAAGACCATCTAAACCTGAAAATACGAACTGAAATTTGAGCTACAAATTTCACAGGAGAGAGAGTTTACAGAGGTTACGGTTTGAGTTCAACTTTGAGTTCAACTAAGTGGGTTGCATAGAAAAAAAAAAAGCAATACTCTTCAGAGGAACATAATAGACTCCAGAGTTTCTACAGTGTATCCAATATACAATCTAAAATTACTCAATATAGAAACAAACAGGAAAATATGACCCATTCCCAAGAGAAAACACAGTCAACTGAGACCTGAAATGACCCATGTTGGAATCAGAAAAGAAGGTTGTAAAATTAGCTATTATTTATATAAAAAAAAAAAGCTATTATAACTATGCTCAAGAACTGAAGGGAAGTATACTTATAATGAATAAAAAGACAGGAAATGTTAGCATGGAATTAAAATAAAAAGGAATGGAATTGAAATTCTAGGACTAATAAGTAAATTTAGCAAGTTCACAGTATATAAAATTAATATAAAAATAATCCTATTTTATATACTAGAAGCAAAGAATTGAAAAGTGAAATTAAAAAGCATTTTCATTTACAATAGCAGTAAAAACAAAATACTTGGGGATGAATTTAACAAAAGACAAGACTTTTACACTAAAAACTACAAACAGGCTGGATGAGGTGGCTCATGTCTGTAATCCTAGCACTTGGGGAGGCCAAGGCAGGAGGATTGCTTGAGCTCAGGAGTTCAAGACCAGCCTGAGCAACACTGAGACCCTGTCTCTACTCAAAAATAGAAAAATTAGCCAGGCATCATGGTGCATGCCTGTACTAAGGAGGCTGAGGCAGAAGGATTGCTTGAGCCCAGGAGTTTGAGGTGGCAGTGAGCTACGATGATGCCATTGCACTCTACCCAGGGTGACAGAGTGAGACTCTGTCTCAAAAAAAAAAAAAGGAAATTGAACCCCCCCTCCTCACTCCCCACCTTCAAAAAAAAACTACAAAACATTGCTGTGATAATTCAAAGACCTAAAGCAATAAGGAGATATACCATGTTCATGGATTGGAAAGCTTAATATTATTAAGATGTCAGTTCTCTCTAAACTGGTCTATAGGTTTACAGTCTAACCCTGGGTTATTTCCATTTCTTTCCCCAAGAGACAAAAAAATTCATTAAATATGGGGGGATGGATCTATGGAACTTGAATCTTATAAAGGGAATTTTTAAAATTAAAGGGCCTTTTTTAGAGCAGTTGTAGGTTAATGAAACAATGAGTGGAAAGTACAGAGTTCCCACATACCCCTTCACCCCACCTTCAGTTTCCCTTATTATTGACATCTTGCATTAGTGTGGTACATTTGTTACAATTGATAAGCCAATATTGATACATTATTATTAAGTCAAATCCACAGTTTACATTAGAGTTCATTCTTTGTGTTGTACATTCTATGATTTTATATAATATATAATGACATTACCATACAGAATGATTTCACCACCTTAAAAATCAGGGGGATTTTTTAAAAGTAAACTTTGAATTGAACTCTGTCATGCGTAAAAGGGCACACATCATATATGGACAGCTGGATGGATTTTCATTGGCTGAACACCTGTGGGAAACAGTGCCCAGATCAAGAAAAAGCTATTTTCCAGCCTACCCCACACCATGAACCCCTTTCAGGCCCACTCTGGTCCCTCCCCACCCAGGGGTAGCACCATTGACTTCTAATCCCCTAGGTTAGTTTTGCTTCTTCTTGAATTTCCTATAAATGGAATCACACAGTGTATGCTCTTCTGTATCTGACTTCTTTTGCTCAGCATAACATTTGTGAGGTTCCTCCATGCACTTGGGGACGTTGAGACCATTCTTGCTCATGCCTGTGTGACTCCACAATGCACTTATCCCTTCTCCTGTTGATGAGCAAGTGGGTTGTTTCCAGTTTGGGGTTATTATGAATAAAGCTGCTATGAACCTTATTTTGGTGACCTTATTCTTATATTTCTGTCTGATCTACCAGGGGTGAAATTGCTGGGGCAGGACTAAGGCATGTTCAACTCCAAAGGTGAATTTAACCAGTGGGTCACAAGGCTCCTGAAAGAATAAATAATGTAATGTTCTCTTGCCCAAACGCCTGGAATGCCCTTCTGTCCCTGGACCCCTGCCCTGACTCAGCAGCAAAGAGACTCTTTAATAACCCAAATTAGTTTATAATCCCTCCTCTACTCAGGACCCTCCAGTGCCTCCCATGTACCTCAGAATAAATTCTGTCCCCCTCTCTCTGGGTCTCTACCCATATTTGTGTGTCTTGTCCCACCAAACAGGGACCACCATGACCTGCCTGCAAGGCCCTGCACGATCTGGCCCCACTTCCTCTCTGCTCTCCCCTCCGGCCCTCTCCCCATTCTCCCGTCTCCTCACTCCACACTGGCCTCCTCTCTGCTGCTCAGACACACCAGGTCCACTCCTGCCTCAGGGCCTTTGCACCTGCTACTCCCGTACCCTAGAATGCTCTCCTTCCCAATCCCCCCATGGCTCCCTCCCTCACTCCACTCACCACTGAGGCCTTTCATGGCCACTCAGTCAGCATGTTGTCACACTGCTACCCCGTTGCCCTGTTTCGTAACATCTGCCACTCTGTGACATATTTTATGTTGACGTGTCTCTGTCTCCCCACAGAACTGGAGCTCTGAGAGGGTGGGGCTTCCTGTCTGGTTTGTGCACGGCAGGGTCTAGGCTGCTAGTTTTATTTCTCATCCCCAGGAACTTCCTCCACCCCCACTGACACCCAGCGCCCGCTTGCAATGCCTCGTCTCCTCCTCCATGCCTCAGCCCCCCAACCTCCAGCATGGTCCCCTCATACCCTCACAGTCACAGCCCCCAATCCCTCCCCGTGGCCCCCTCACCCCCAGAGACAGACACATGGACGAGGCCCAGCGCTGGGTTTATTGCCTCCCTGGCAGAGGGGAGGTGTCCTGGGGCAGGCCAGGTAGGCTGGGGCTGGGCTGGGAGTTCCTCACTGTGCGTGGTGCAGGCCCAGATTTGGAGCTGGGGCATTAGTGGAGGCTCCTGGAGGCCGAGCTTGGGGTGAGGGTCCCTGGGTCTGGGCTGGGAGATTCTGCCAGTGAGATATGGGTGTCACTCACCCTCCCAGGCTGTGAGAGCCCCTGGGGCAGGGTGGGCAGGCCTGGAGTGTCTCAGTGACAGAGGCTGACTGAGTTGGTCCCTGAGAGCCCAGGGGCAGGGGGACGTCGGGGGCTGCGTCCGTATCCTACAGGGCTGGGACAGGGAGGGGCCTGGCTGCTGTGGCCCCTCCTCAGGTTATCCCATGGGTTACGAGGCTGTGGCAGGCACACTGGGGCTCAGAGCTCGTCGTGGTGTCGTGTCAGGTCCTCACCGTAGTTGGTGGCCTGGCTGCCCACGAACATGTTCCAGTTGCCCAGGATCTCGGCTTTGCTCAGACGTCCGTCCTGGAGGGAGGGTCAGGGATCAGAGGGGACAATGCTGGCCCTGCTTGTGAAAGCCCTCCCTACATCTATGTATCTCCCCAGGTCTCTGTCCCTCTCTCTCTGGGTCTCTGACCCCCTCTCTCTCACTGAGTGTCTGTCTCCCTGTCTCTGGGTCTCTGTACTCCTTTATCTCTTTCTCTCTCTCTGTCCCTCTTTCTGTATCCCACCAAATGGGGACCACCCCAGCCCCAGGTCCAGTCTTGCTCATGTCTGCACACCGCCCAGTGTCCCCTGCCCAGCGCCTGCCTGTACAGCCCGTCATGGCACCTTGTCCGTGTCGCTCTCCTGTAGCAGGTGGTTGGCCTCCACCAGGGGCTGGTCCTGGGAGGGGGGCAGCACCCAGTGGCCAACCTCTTTCCCATCCAGCCGCCCATCCTTGTTCAGATCCCGGAAGTCCCGGAACTGCTGCCGCTCCGTCTGCACCCAGGCCGGCTCCTCCTCCCCAGGCTCCGCAGAGTACAGATCCGCTGGGGTGGGACAGAAGGGATAAAGTCAGGGGCAGCTCAGGGGGCTTAGGAGACCTGGTGTCCAATCCTGGCTCTGACACTTCCTGGCCCAGGTGACAAAATGAGACCCTGTCTCTAAAAAATAAGAAAAAAGTAGGCCTGGCATGGTGGCTCACGCCTGTAGTCCCAGCACTTTGGGAGGCTGAGGCAGGAGGATCGCTTGAGCCCAGGAGTTGGAGGCTGCAGTGAGCTGTGATGACACCACTGCACTCCAGCCCGAGGTGACAGAGTGAGGCCCTGTCTCAAAAAAAAAAAAAAAGTAAATGAGGTTAGTATCAAAACCCAACTCATGGGCGATCCTTACATTACAGGTGAAATCGACTAGATTGAGTGAATGATCAGTTTGACTGACACATGTGTGAACTAGTCTGGGCAGGACCTGGACAAGGGGTGACTTCCTATGAAGGAGGAATGAGTGAAGATTTTTCTGGCCAAATAACAGGAGATGCTACAGCACCACCCTTAGAACAGTCCATCTCTGAGAATCTCCCTCAAGATTGCCAGAGCTCTCATTTATTTCAATTACTTATAAATGTTTGTAAAACTCCTGACCCCAGGGTGGATTTGGAAGTCATAACAATGTGACAAGTCTTTCTATTCCAGACACAAAACCATGATAATGGCTGGGCACAGTGGCTCATGCCTGTAATCCTAGCACCTTGGGAGGCTGAGGCGGGAGGATCGCTTGAGCTCAGGAGTTTGAGATCAGCCTGAGCAAGAGCGAGACCTCCATCTCTACTAAAAATAGAAAAATTGTCCAGGCATCATGGCGTGTGCCTGTAGTCCCAGCTACTCAGGAGGCTGAGGCAGGAGGATGGCTTGAGCCCAGGAGTTGGAGGCTGCAGTGAGCTATGATGACGCCACTGC
Organism: Daubentonia madagascariensis; assembly: GCA_023783475.1. Taxonomy (NCBI): domain Eukaryota; kingdom Metazoa; phylum Chordata; class Mammalia; order Primates; family Daubentoniidae; genus Daubentonia; species Daubentonia madagascariensis. Next base: position 1,037,546 of record JAKFHU010001057.1, on the reverse strand, counting down.
ACTCTACCCAGGATGACAGAGTGAGACTCTGTCTCAAAAAAAAACAAAAACAAAAAAACCTCCATGATAATTAGGCAGAAGGGCTTCCTCCCCTGGGGGACCAGGCCAGGGAGCTGTCACCAGGACGGCATCAGAGATGGAGGCCAAGCTGGGCACACAATCAGCCTTCACACACAGTGAGCACAGAGCTTCTTCCTGTTTTTTTTTCCCAATGGTCCTAAGTTATCATTTCTTACAGGAGAGATGGCAGTGGTGGATGGGGGTTATGTGCATGGGGTTTTTTTTCAAATTGTGGTAAAAATCATGTAACATAAAATTCACCATTAGTGAATTTTATCTAGTTCCAGAACATTTTCATCACCCCAAAAAGAGACCCCATACCCATTAGCAGTCACTCCCTATTCCTTCCTCGCCCCAGCCCCTGTTAACCACTATCTACTTTCTATCTCTCTAGATTTGCCTATTCTGGACATTTCACATAAACAGAATCATACAATATGTGGTCTTTTTTGTCTGGCTTCTTTTGCTCAGCATGATGTTGTCAAGGTTCATCTGTGTTGTAACGTGTCAGAACTTCATTCCTTTTTGTGGCTGAATAATATTCCATTGTATGAATAGACCACATTTTGTTTATCCGTTCATCAGTTGATAGACATTTGGGTTATTTCCACTTTTTGGCTATTGTAAATGTTGCTGCTATGAACATTTGTGTACAAGTTTTTGTCTGAACACTGGTTTTCAATTCTTTTATATGTCCAAGGGTGGAATTGCTGGGTCATATGATAATTTGATAATTCTATGTGTAATTTATTGAGGGACAGCCAAATATTCTCTGTAAGTGGGAGATTTTGTACATTTTGGTATGTTTCTGGCTGGGGAAGAGTCACAGCACAGGTTGAGGATTAGGGGCCAGAGCCCAAAATGCCAAGGTTGAAATTCCAGCCCTGCCTTTTCCTAACTGTGTTCTCTTTGGCAGATCTGTTCAACTCCTGGGCCTCAGTTAGCATCTGTAAAATGAGTAATAAACGACAGTGTCTGCTTTATAGAGTTGGGATGAAGGTTTAACGAGATGAAGTTATTGAAAAAGATAAAGAGATGGGAACAGCTGTTGGCATTTGGGGCCTGATGGCTCTTCGTTGTGGCGGGCTGTCCTGTGCACTGTAGGATGTTTAGCAGCACCCTTGGCCTCTACCCAATAGATGTTAGTAGTATCCCCTCCACCCTAGTGTGACAATCAAAAATGTCTCCAGAGGCCGTGAGGGTGCACGCCTGTAGTCCCTGCTACTCAGGAGGCTGAGGCAGAGGATCCCTTGATCCCAGGAGTTCAAGGCTGCAGTGAGCTAAGATTGTGCCACTGCACTCCAGCCTGGGTGAGAGAGCAAGACCTATCTCTAAAAAAATAAATAAATAAAAATAAATAAATGAAATGACAGGATGTTAACCACTTAGGACAAGGTCTCTAGCAGGTGGCAAGTGACTGTATGTCAGCTATTCTGCTGTAATGTTTAAGTTCTTTCTTATTAAAAAAAAAAAGACATCTATCTTCCTCACAGATGTTAGAAAACAAATTACACTTAAATAAAATGTCTTGCCCGCAGGTTTGTTCCATAAAAATATTCTATAGAAAAATGTTTTCAAACTTTAAAAATATTCTATGCTTCATACCTTTCCCCTCGACTAAATTCTTTGCTCCCAAGGGACAGGGACAGTGGCAGGGCCAAGGGAAGATTTGGGGGCATTGTGAGGGTCCCCCCAACACCCCATGTAACAAGAGAACAGTGTTTGCTGTGCAAATGCAGGTTCAAGACAAGCCTCCTGATGCCCGCCCCCACCAAACACAGCCCCTAAGCTTTGATTTTGTAGAAACTCCAGACTCCCAAGGAGGGACCTTGTCTGTGTTATTCTTTGCTGTATCCTCAACTTGTATGCAATAGGTGCTCGATAAATGTTTCCTGGGCCTGACACACAGTAGGTGCTTAATAGATGCTTTTGTGTCTGGCATACAGTAGCTACTCAATAAATGTTTGGTGCATGCATGAACTCAAGTAGTGCCCCTGCCCCACCTCTGAGGGCCACTGCTCTCTCCTGGGTGATATACATCCGCTGCCACCCATGCCCAGGAGAGGACAGGTGTCTGGGGAGGAAATCAGAGAATTGGGGCCCACTCACCGATGTACTCCTCCACTTGGACGTAGCCATCTCTATTCTTGTCTAGGTCCTCCAGTGTTTCCTGGGGAGAAAGAGGCATTGAGGCTGCGGGTGGATGCACCTGGCACCCGAGGGAGGCTGGAGCCCTGGGGTAAGGATGTGAGGTTCTCTGGGGAACTTAGCCCTGGGGCAGGCATTAAAGCAGTCTCAGCAGGCGGTGTGTGGGAAATTTGATGGCTTTCTGGGCCGTCATATGATGCAGGCACCACCTGCATTTAGTGAACGAGAGCCAGGGGACCCCAATGTCCAGCAAAGCACAGGCTCCTTACGCACAAGGAGAGCTGACCTGTGCCCTAACAACGTTTTCACGTCCCGGCAAACACCATCAAAGGGGTAAAACCTCTTACATTTAGCAGAGCCTAGACCCTAACCCTGCTTTATGAATACACAGAGTGCACTCTGTGGGTAATTTTGACACACACTCAACACCGCTACTCTTTGTGTTTTGTACACTTCTCGAGCAAAACGGCTTCTGTTCCCCACTTTTATGTTCAAACTTGTTCAATATAAGACAGTGCAGGTGTCTGACACTGTATCTGCTAGCAAAGTCAAGCTACAATATTTTACAGTTGACAGATAAATTACAGTACGCCCAATTACAGTTGAATTTCAGATAAATAACAAATAATTATAATATTTGGAACATACTTACACTACAGGATGAGTTACATTTGAATTTCAAATAAACAAATTATTTTTTAGTATAAGTATGTCCCAAATATTGTGTGGTACATTCTTATATTAAAGAACGATTTGTTGCTTATGTTATATGTTGTTATAAATTCAAGTGTAATTGACTGTCCTGTGTTGTTTGATCACTCTACAACACTTACATATTGAAATTCCTGTTATTTATTTTAAGTGACTTTCCTTTAATTTGTCCTTTATAGCACAGTTAGAACTAATATTCACAATTTGAAATCCTGTATGTGGGTAAGTGACACTGTCCACAAACGTGAGAAAAGATGGCAGAGAGTTTAGACCAGGGCTCGGCAAACTCTGTGAAGGACCAGATAGTAAATGTTGCCGGCTTTGCCTGCCACACAGTCTCTGTTGCAACAACTCAACGCTGCAGTTGTGTGAAATCAACCATATACAATATGGAAGCAAATGGGCATTGCTGTGTCGCAAGAACATTTTATTTGCAAATAACAAGCTGTGGGCCACATTGGGCCTGAAAGCTGTAGTTTGCAGACCCCTGGTTTAGAGCATGGACTCAACTGCCTGGGTTCAAATCCAGGTTGTGCCAGTTTTTGTCTGGGTGATCTCAAGCAAGTCACCTCATCTCTCTGTGCCTAGGTGTCCCTCCTCCCTCCCTCCCTCCTTCCTCTCTCTCTCTCTCTCTCTCCCCCCCCGCCCCTTTCTCCCTTTCTTTTCTTTCTTGACAGGGTCTCATTCCATTGCCCAGGTTAGAGTGCAGTGGCATCATCATAGCTCACTGCAACCTCAAACTCCCGAGCTCAAGCCATCCTCCTGCCTCAGCCTCCTGAGTAGCTGGGACTGCAGGCACGTCCCACCACACCTGGCTAATTTTTTTTTTTTTTTTTTTTGTAGAGCATGGTCTTGCTCTTGCCCAGGCTGGTCTTGAACTCCTGGCTTCAAGCAATCCTCCCGCCTCAGCCTCCCAGCGTGCTAGGATTACAGGCATGAGTCACCATGCCGGGCCGCCCTTGTCTAGAAAATGAAGATGGCAGACCACTGCCTTAAGGTTGCCATGACAATTAAATCACAGTAACAGAGGTAAAGGTGTTAGAAGGGTGCCCAGCACACAGGACATGCTCAATCAGGGTTTAATAATGTCAACTCAGGAGGGCAAAGTATTGTTACAACATTGTCTGCTATAAAAGAGGGATTTAGGGCTTTGTAGGATGGGGAGTCCATGGGGTTCGAGAGGCCTGGGTCAAACTGTCCCTGGGCAGCAAGATGACACCTCTCCTCTCTGGATCTTAGTGTCCATCTCTGAACCGGGCCAAAAGCCCCACCTCAAAGGGCTGTTTTGAAGCTGAACAAATCAAGTACATAAAATACCTAGAAATATTCAACGCAACTGCAAATGCACATCTCTGTTGACCCAACAATTCCACTCCAGAAGTTTTATCCTGGAGCTGTATGGACATGTGTGTGTAAAGTGACATGATGTATGTTCAAGGTTATTCTGCATGCTTTGTAATGGCAGCAGACAGGAACCAGCAACAACAGAACTAATTAAATAAATGATGGCAGAGCAGCAGAGGAATACTACGCAGCTGTATAAAGATGAGGAAGATCCTCATAGCTCATATGGAACAATCGCATAGATGAATTTTTAAGTGGAAAAAAGTCAGAAACATTAGTGCACTTGTGTAAAAGGGCATAAGAGATATGTGCTTGCTAATATAAAATAACCAGGTGCATCCCAGGCAATTTACAGTTACAAATCGTCTACCTGTGTGGCCCATCACAGTCCTTACGATGAGAATAAGGTCCAGAGAGGTGAAGTAACCTCCCTAAGGTCACACAGCCATGAAGCAACAGGACTGGGAGTTGAACCCAGGCCTTCTGGCCCCAGAGTCCCTGATCCTAATGGCCTTGTCATGGACCTCTGGAGCAGCTCTAGAAGGGGAGACACAAGAGAGAGGTTGCTTATGCAGTTGGGACTGGGATGTGGGGTGTGGGGACAGGGAAGGGGAGGAGATCTTTTCCTTTTTTTAAGTATATCTTTTGGGCATTTAACACCAATGTTACCTATTTGTGAAATACATAGAATTAGATTTTAAAAATAATTTGTGAAAACTTAAGCATGGTAGAAGTAGAAAATCCTTCCACTAAGAGTGATCTCTAATATAAACTATGGATTTTGGGTGACAATGATGTGTCCATGTAGGTTCCTCGGTTGTAACAAATGTTCCATCTGGGAGACATGTGCGTAGTCAGGGAGGCTGCACGTGTGAGAGGCACTGGGGGCATGTAGGAAATCTCCATACCTCCGGCTCAGTTTTGCTGTGAACCTAAAACTGCTCTAAAAATAAAGTCTATTGAAAGAAAGAAAGAAAGAAATCCTTCCCTTATAGAATAGGGCAGGTTTTGGCAAAAAATTATAAAGGAATAACAGCAAGATGAGGAGCTAGGCTGAGCGCGGTGGCTCATGCCTGTAATCCCAGCACTTTGGGAGGCCGAGGCAGGGGGATCACTTGAGGCCAAGAGTTTGAGACCAGCCTGGGCAACATAGTGAGACCCCGTCTCTACAAAAAATGGAAAAATTAGCCAGGCATGGTGGCGCACACCTGTAGTCCCAGGTACTCGGGAGGCTGAGGCAGGAGGATCACTTGAGCCCAGGAGTTGGAGGCTGCAGTGATCTATGGTGATGCCGCTGCACTGTAGCCTGGGTGACAGAGCAAGACCTTGTCTTAAAAAAAAAAGACGAGTCAAGCTGTATGAGAATTTGAAAAAGAAAAAAAAAAAAAGATGAAGGGCCAGCAGAAAAGGTCTCAGAATGAACATGTCACGTATGGGGCTGGGGTGTTCCTGGGGTTTAGCCAGGATTGGGGTTCCCTGAGGCACTCCTGGGGATATGGTTGTCTGAAGGCAGGCAGGGGGCCTGGACCCCACATGTGAGCACAGGGAGGGGGAGGCCTGACGAGGACAGATTAGACACTGGGGGTCAGGAAGTGGGCATGGGAAATGTCACCCTCCACTGATCTGCATTTGTGGCCTGGGTTCCCTAGGGAAGATGCTGGAGAGCCAGGTGACTACCTGCCCCTGGTAAGTGCTGGGAGACTGGATGTGGGACGAGAAGCCTGGTCCCAGGAAGGGTGTGGGCAATGGGTTTCTCCAGCCCTCACTCACAGCAATCACGATGTCCCGCATGTGGGGGAACTCCTCAGGGTGCAGGAAGGCCGTCAGCTCCTCCCGAGTGGCCATCGAGTCCCCGTCCTGGTCAGCCACCCGGAAACGCCGTTCATCCCGAGCCAGCATCTTCTTGTAGGTCTCTGCATCCTCCACATCATGAAACTCTTCACCTGGGAAAGAACAGATCTTAGTGAGACACGCTTTGATGGATGTAACGCCAGGCAGGTTGAAAAAAAGACAAAGGAAATCTAACTCAGGAGCAGGAAGAGAAGACTTCTGAGAATTAATAATAATTAATATATATCAATAATTTGCATTACATAATTATATATACAGTATAATTTGTATATGTAATTTATCGTATAGGCTTATAGTATGTGTTATATTACATGTATTAGCTAATTTGTATTTTTGTTTATTTGTTTTATTTACTTATTTTTTGAGACTGGGTCTCGCTATGTTGTCTAGGATGGTCTTGAACTCCTGGGCTCAAGCGATCCTCCTGTCTCAGCCTCCCAAGTAGCTGGGACTGCAGGTGCACCACCATGCCCGGCTTATATTAGCTAATTAGTTGTGACAGCTTATTATATGCTGAGCTCTTTAACTACAATATTGCATTTAATCCTCACAAAAAGCAAGTAAAGTTGGTTCTTCCATTTATTCTGCTTTCTGAAAGAGAAAACTAATTCCCAGAAAGAGGAAATAACTTGCCCAAGGGCACATGCAGCCAGGAATGGTGGACTTTGAGTTGACAGTGGCCCATTTGGCCCCAAAGTTCCGCTCTGATGTGGTGGCTTATACTGCCTCAGACTCTTGACGGAGAGGAGGGAAAGGGCGTTTTCCTCAGTGGGAACAGCACGTGCAGAGTGTAGATACAGTTTGAGGAGTGTGGTGAGTTCAGAGAAACCACGGAAGATCCATTTGGGACAGAAAATGCAGAAAGACAAAGCTGAGGAGCTGGGACTGTCGTCTGGGGGCCCAGGGGAGCCCTGAGCAGGGGAGGGGCAGAGTCAGCTCTGGGTGCAGAAAGACCCCTCTGGAGCCACGCGAGGGGGAGGCTGGGGGAGGGACGGAGAGGACAGGAGGCAGAGAACAAGGGCCTGCGGCTGGGGCTTGGGACAGAGAAGAGGAAACAGAGAGTCGGGGCAGGGTAAATTTCTTTGGGGTTCTCAGGATGAGAGGCCACAGAGGTCGGGGCCAGGATGACAGGGCATGGAAAGTAGGTGTCCCTGGTCAAGGATCTGAAGTTCCCTAGTCGCGGGGTCATAGAGGCCATGGATCCCAGAATGAAAAGCCAGAGGTCAAAGACTGGCGGTCTCAGAGTGATGGGGACCTCCAAGTGGGTAGACCTTGCTCAAGGGTCAGGGATTCTGGGTAGATAGGTTAAGGGCTCTCAGGATGAGGTGGTCAGAAAGGACAGGTCACGGTGTGTGCGGGGAGCAGGGGTCGGAGTCTCGCCGCATACCGGGCGCGTAGTGGCCATAGGTGGCGTTGCGCAGCTCCTCCCAACCCACACGCCCGTCGCGGTCCGTGTCGTACGTGTCCCAGGCCGCGCTCACCGAGTCCCGTATGTGCCGCTGCTGCGTGTGCGCAATCCACGCGCGAAGCTCGGCCAGCGACACCCAGCCGTCGCCGTCCCCGGCGCGGTCCATGCGGTCCACGATCCGCCTGCGAGCCGGGGTGGGGCACATGTCAGTGTCGGGCCCCGCCCACTCCGGGGTCTCGCTCCGCCCTACGCACAGAGCCACGCCCCTACCCGAGACTCACCCTCACATCGGGCTGAAAGTGCGGTCCACAGCCCGCGGGCGAACTGGGGAGGGGCGCGTGTCAATTTCAGGACCAAGCCCACCGCAGGACCCCGCCCCCCAAGCCTAGAGTCCGCCCCCAGAGGAGAGTCACTGCCTTCCCGAGACCCAGCGGGCCTTCGGCGGGCACTAAAGTTCACGAGCTACCGGGGTTGCGGGAGGAACCTCACGACAATCCAGGGCCACACCCTCCACTCCCGCCCCGCCCCTCGACCCTGCACGTGCTCCATCTCTCGCTGGACTGAGTTGGGGTGGGGTCAGGGAGCGTGCCGTCACATCGCGCCCCTGGCCTGCGGGACCCCTGTCCCAAGTCTGGCTCTGAACCCAAACCGTCACGGCCATCCGCACCCGGACCACCAGCTGTCTCGGCCCCGCCCCGCTCCCGCCCCGCCCCGCTCCCCGGCTCTGCCTCCGGACCCTCCCCTAGCCCCGCCCCTTGCCCCGCCCCATTCCCTGGCCGCGCGCGTCAATTTCGGGCTCCTCTCTCTACAGCCCCGCCCGGTGCTGCATCCAGCCGCCTTCCCGCCGCCTCCCGGCTGAACCAGGCACTGCCCAAGAACCATCACCCGCAACCCGCGGGCTCGGCACTCCGTCTTCCCCTCCCTCAGTTCCGCCGGGCTCCTGTGCACCTCCCCGTCGCAAGTCAAGCCACTTAGGTCCCGTCTCACGCCCCTTTTCTCGGGCCCCGCCTGTCAGCTCCCCAGCCCCTCTCCTCTCCCCTGGTGACGCCCTGCCACGGGTCCCAGTCCTCGCCCAACCGCTAATAGAGACCCCATGGAGCCCTCCTCACTGTCACCGTCCATTGGCCCCTGTGGCCCAGTCCCCAGGGTCGAACCCCAGACAGCAGAGCCCTCCTCAGCTCTGCCTGTATAACTGCCTCCCTCCCACCCCAGGCTGTCTGTGCTTGGGTCTGTCAGGGGCCGGCTCTTGTCCCTGGGATTCACACCCTACCCTGAGGTTCCAGCTATGGTTAAAAGCTTGGGCTCCACAGCCAGACATTCTAGATCCAAACCCTGCTGTCTCCTCTTGCTGGCTGTGTGGCTGTGGCCAAATGACTTAATCTCTCTGTGCCTCAGTTACCCCTCTATAAAATGGAGACAAATAACAGTACCTACCCCAACAGGTGGTTGTGGGGATTAAATGAGCTAAGCCATGTAAAGCACTTAGAACAGTGCCCGGCACCATAGTTAGCACTAAGCTAAGTGTGTTAACCTATCATTGCCCTTCCTCCCCCATCCCTCCCTCACCCACACCCATCCATGCAGTCTTCCACCTAGCAGACCCAGCCACCACCGCCACTGTCTCTGCCCTGATCTAGCCACCACCTTCTCTTGTGTCCCACCTGGACTATGGCAGTTGCTTCCTCGCTGGGCTCCCTGCTTACTGCTCCCTATAGTCTGTTCTCCACCCAACAGCTGGAGGGATCCTGTTAAAACCTAAGTCAGCTCCTGTCCTCCCTCTGCTCAGAGCTCCCATGGATCTCATGTCACTCAGAGAAAAGCTTAAATCTTCACTGTGACCCAGAATGCCCTGCACAATCTGACCTCTTTGCCCGCTTTCTGTCCTCACCTCCCAGTCTCTCCCCTTCCCTCACTGGGTTTCAGCCACAGGGGCCTCAATGTTCCCCAAACACAACAGGCCCACTCCTGCCTCAGGGCCTTTGCACTTACTGTTCTGTCTGCCTGGAATGCTATTCCTCCTCATAACCACATGGCTCAAATACTGCCTTCTCATCAAGGCCTCCTCAGACTTCCCTATTTAAAATTGCACCCCCCCACACACATCAACCTCTCTACTCCCTCACCTTTCCTCTGATACGTTTATCTCCATTTGATGCACTTTATACTTAATGATTTATTGTTGTTTCTGCCACTACAATTTAAACTTCACAAGGACAGGGATTTTTGTCTTGTCTGTTCACTGCTGTGACTTTAACACCTAGAGCAGTGCCTGGCACATAGTAGGTGCTCAGTAAACATTTACAGGATGAATGAGCATCAGTAGGATGCACAGACAGAGAAGGGCTGCTTCCATTGCCTCCCTGCCCTCGGGCCCACTCTGGCCCTGTCTGCCCTGCACCGAGGGTGGACGTGCTCCCTCCGGTTCATAGCAAGACCCGGTTTAGCCCAGCTCACCCTCACATTTGGGGCTCAGCCATTTTCCTGCCCTGGCTGGGCTCCTTACATACCAAATCTCATTTTCCATATCAGTCCCTGCCCATTTACAGAGCAGGGAACTGAGGCTTGGGGAGGGGAGGTGTGTGGGACAAAGGAACAAAGAGTGACTTAGGGACAGAATTTGAACACAGAGTTTGCTGCCCTCAAAGGTCCTATCTTGAGGCCTCAATTTTAATTTAATTGGTGTTTTTCCTGAGGAGAGGAGGTAGAATTTCGTAATAGAATCCTCACAAAGAACCGAAGTCCATTCCACGCCATCCCTTTTCCAAGTCCCTTGCCTCTGTGCCCTCATCAATGCCCTCATCCCTCTCCCCCAACCCCCACCCCTGAACTCACCCCACCTCCATCTCCCTCCTACCCCAGACGGGCCTGGCTTTCCTCTGGGCTGAGCTGGTCGAATTCCTTGGCCACGTCCCGTCCCAGGAAAGCCTCATGGTCGTACTGGAAGTCCCCGTGGGTGTCATCATGAGGGGCCTCGCTCAGGGGCGCCGCCTGGTGCACCCTCCCCTGGCCATGAGGGCCTGCGTCTGGGGACGGCTTCCCCTGGGCCCCGTGCCTCAGCAGCAACAGAAGCAGCAGAACTGATGTTTGCCACATCATCGGTTCCTGGGGAGTGACGAAGGCCAGGGGTCAGGGGTCACAGGGATGGGGACAGAAACAAGACAGAAGAGTGGATGTCTAGGGGGATTACCTAGGACAGGACAGAGAGATGGAAGCTGGTGGCAAACTCTGGGGCTCAAGAAGGGCCAGCGATGGGGAAAAGACGGGCAGGATGCTCAGAGGTAAAACCAGCTGTGGGGACTGAATCTTCTGAAGGAGTCCCAGAGGGGTCCCCGATCCGCAAGGGGTACTTCAGGGAGAGACATGGTGCACGTCCCATGCAAAGTGCAGGACGTGGTGGTGGCCAGCAAGAAATCAGGCAGGCTCCCCGGTCGCGCTCTCAGCCTAGGCCCTGGAGACCCTCAACCCAACCCGCCCCGAGCCACCCAGCCTGGGCAGGGCCCCTACCCTCTCCCTTTACCCCGTTATCCAGCTTGGCTTCGCTCTCCACACTCCGCTCGGCGTTCTCCCGAATATGTCCAATTTGGCCGCTCTCCAGTCAGGCCCCGCCTCTGGCGGCGCAGAGCCCCGCCCTCCGACCAATGACCGCGCAGGAGCGCCCCACGGGGCGGGGCCAATGAGCGCCGGAGGGCCGCGGGCGCCCCTCGCCACGTCCACAAAGGAAAGCGCGGTGGGCCTCGGGAAGACTCGGTGGGCGACGCCGCAGTGACGCGGCCGGGGAGAACTACAACTCCCGGCAGGCGTCGGGGCGCCCTGCCGTCTACCTGCAGTTGCTCTAGCCCCAAAGCCTCATGGGAGATGTATTTTTCTCTCTTTCCCTTTGTCGGGATGGTTTAAGAAAGAGGCGAATCAAGGGGCCAGAGGAGGTATTGTCTTTCCTCCAAGAGGGACAGTTCTCTTCTGCTCCACAAAGAAGGATTCAGGTCAGACATCAGCCAAGAATTCTTCAAGATGCCTGGCATGGTGGGTGTAGGCATCCAGTAAATATTTGTGAAATTTGTGAATGAAAAATACATGACTTGACACATAAAATTGGCAGATTCCACCAAGGCAACATGTTAGCCGCAGGAAAGCTCTGAAGCCCAGGGTTTAAATCATTCATCTCCCCCACCCATTCCCTTACCTCCCCTGCCTGAAAACTTGAAATAATGAGAACACGACGATTTGGGCCCAAACTCATGTTATATCATGGAGGTTGAAAAGAGCCATATATATTAGGAAGGGAAATTGAGGCAGACCACAGGAGGGATCCAGAGGGATGACAACAACGGGGCCCAGGACTCCTTCTGGAGGCTCAGAGATGCCAGGATTCCAGGATGTCTCACAGCATGAAAGAGACCTGACTACATTAGCTATTAGCAGCCAGAATGGGGGCGATGGTCAGGCAGTTGCTGGGAATGCATTTATATCCTGAGAGTCAGCATCCTGGGGCAGGCCAGGCGTGGGCAGGAGGGCCCCGGCGTCATCCCCACGGAAAGAGATCCAAGGGGCTGAGGAGAGAGATGGGGGAGGTCATAAGATTCTCTGAGGCCCCCTGGGTCTCTGGCCACCCCTCACCCCATTTCTGTGTGTGTGTGTGTGTGTGTGTGTGTGTGTCTCACGTGCATTCTCTCAGTCTCTGTCTTACTCTCTATGGGTTTCTGTCCCCGTCTTTCCCCCTTCCCCCAACTCTCTGTCCCCTTCTCTCTGGGCCTGTTTCCCTGTCCTCCCATTATCTATCCCACCCTCTCTGTCTCTGTCCTCCTAGGTCTGTGTTCCCCTCTCTTGCAGGGTCCCTGTCCCTTTCTCTGAGCTCCTCCTCTCCCTGCCCCACACCTGGCAGCCCGTTCCTCATCCTCCTCCACAGCAGCACTCCTCCTGCCGCCGCTGTCGTTAGCAGCAAGAAGCTGATGACAATTCCAACCACTGGCATTGAGGACTTGGCTGGTGATTCTGCAGCCAGAGAATGCTGTGAGGTGTTGAGTAGACCCTCCACCCCATCCAGTCAGGACAAGGAAAGGGGGTGTCCTGGTCCCTCCCAACCTTGGAGATCCCAGCACCAAGTGTCTGGGGGTGGGTGTGGGCAGGGAAAAGGCCAAGTCAGGTGATGCTCTGAGTCTGGGCAGAATATCCCCAGGTTGTATGTAAGAACCAGCCACAGCAAGAGAGATCTCAGTCACACTGGTGATGGACCTGTGGCAGCAGGGCAGGTGGTGTTCCAACTGGGGAAGGAGGGGCAGGCTCAGAGCAGTAGGAGGCCAGTCTTATGGAGGACTGGCAGTAGCAGACAATGAATGGTCGGACTCCATGATGACCAACAGCAGCAAGATGGAAGATGGTCAGACTTAGGGAGGACAAGCCATCAGGCTTTGGGAGAATTGGCAGTTGAGGGCGGGGAACAAGGCAGTCAGACTCAAGGAGGACCGGCAGCAGCGGGGAGGAAGGTCAGACTCAGGAAGGATTAATGCAGCAGTGGGACAGAGGCAATCAGATATAGGGAGGACCATCATTCAGTGGGACCTCACCCAGCTCCACGGTGAGGGGCTGTGCCAGCCCTGCGTGCTGCACAAGGCAGCGGTAGTGGTGCTCATCGCCACTTTTGACTATTAGTGATGACCAGGCGTAGAAGGAGCCATCGCCATTGGGGCCAAAGTCACCCTCTCCAGAGCCAGCTGCAAGTCCATTCCGTAGGAACCGAAGTTGCAACTCCGGGGGGTAGAAGGAGAAGGCACTGCAGGTGAGCATGGAAAAGCCAGGGCTGCTGGGTCGGGCCTTCAGGCGCATGGAAGGTGGCTCTGCAGAAACACAGCAGACAGGCCTAAGCCCCAAGCCCATGACCCCCAGGGGCAGGCCCAGTGCAGGGCTGGATAGGGACACAAAGAAGCCTCTATTCCTTGTGCTCTGCACTGTGCTGAACCTAGAGAATATAGTGGTAAAGGGGGTAGGGCCTTCCCAGGGTGACAGAGACCCAGCCTGTCCATTCTGAGGGTAGCCCCCCATGACTCCACCTCTCATCCATTCCTTCCTGCAATAGACATGCACTGAGCATCTATCATGTGCCAAACACTGTTCTAGGCACTGGGGACACAGCAGTGAACAAAACAGACAAAAGTTGCTGTCCTCATGGAGCTTGCATTCTAATGATGGGAGACAGACAAATATTTGTGCAAATAGAAGAAGGGGAAACAGACTATGAAAGTGTTGTGATGAAGGGATATGAGACATACCCTACATTAAAAAAGATAATAAGAGGATATTATGAAACAGTTCATGCCAATACATTTGAAAATTTAAATGAACTGGAAACATTTCTGAGAAATACAACCTTCCAAAACTGACACAAGATGAAATAAAAAGCTTGAGTAGTCCTATAACTATTTAAAAATGAAAAAAGAAAAAAATAACTAAAGAAGAAATAATTCTACTTTTACACAAACTGTTTCAGGGAGTAGAAAAAGAGGAAACACTTTCCCAACACATTTTATGAGCCCAGCATAATCTTGATAACACAACTTCACAAGGACACTAAAAGAAAGAAAATTTAAGGCCAATGTCTGTCATGAAAATAGACTAAAACCTTTAACATGATCTTAGCAGACAGAATCCAAAATTTTATATAAAGGATAATATATCATGATCAAGTGAAGTTTATTGCAGGAATTCAAGGTTGATTTAATATTGAAAAATCAGTCAATATAACTCACAACATTAACAGAATAAAGGGAAAGAAACAAATGGTCATTTGATAAAATTTGACACCATTCATGAAAAAACAAACACCTCTTAGCAAACTAGGAGTTGAAGAGAACTTACTTAATTTGACAATGGGCAACAAAAAACCTATAGCTAACATCATACTTAATAGTAAAATTTTAAATGTTTTCCCCATGAATGTGAGAATATAAGATGTTCATTATCACCATTTGTACTCAACATTGTACTGACAATCCCAGCCAGTGCAATAAGATAAGAAAACGAAATAAAAGGTATTAAAATTGGAAAAGAAAATACATAAAACATGTCAAAGATGACATGATAAAAAATAATTTATAACAATTTATTAGGAGTAAGTGAATTCAACAAAGTTTCTAGATTTGAGGTGAATATATAAAATCCATAGTATTTATATAAACTAGCTACAAACAATTGGAAAATAAAATTGTAAACAAATACCATTTATAGAAGCATCAAAAAATGTCTAATACTTAGCAATAAATATAAGCAAAGAGATGTAAAACTTTTACCCTGAAAACTACAAAATATTACTGAGAGAAATTAAAGGACATCTAAATAAGGAAAGGGATGTACTGTGCTCATGGATTAGAAGACTTAATATTGTTAAGATGTCAACTCTCAGCTGGGTACGATGGCTTATGCTTGTAATCCCAGCTACTTGGGAGGATCACTTGAGGCCAGGAGTTCAAGACCACCCTGGGCAACACAGTGAGACTGCCCCCCCATCTCTAAAAAAGTAAAAATGAAAATTAAAATGTATATAGAAATGCAAACGACCTAGAATAACTAAGGCAAGAAAGCTGGAAAAGTTAACTACTAGATATCAAAACTTGCTATAAAGCTACATTAATCAAGAGAGTGAGTTATTGGCACAAGGTCAGTCCAATAAATCAGTAGAATAGAAGAGAGAGTCTAGGCCGGGTGCAGTGGCTCACGCCTGTAATCCCAGCACTCTGGGAGGCTGAAGTGGGACGATCGCTTGAGGTCAGGAGTTCGACAACAGCCTGAGCAAGAGCGAGACCCTGTCTCTACCAAAAATAGAAAAAATTACTGGGCATGATGGTGCACGCCTGTAGTCCCAGCTACTCAGGAGGCTGAGGCGGGAGAATCGCTTAAGCCCAGGAGTTTGAGGTTGCAGTGAGCTATGATGACGCCACTGTACTCTACCCGGGGGGCAATAGAGCGAGACTCTGTCTCAAAAAAAAAAAAAGAAGAATAGAAGGGTCTAGAAGCAGATCCATACCTAATCTATGAAAAAGCCTCTACTGCAATTCAGTGGGAGGGAAGGGATAATGGTCTTGCAACAAATGATGCTGGCTCAACTGGACATATGAACTCTGACTCCTTACCTCACCATGACACACAATTAACTCGAGATGGATGATACAGGTAAATGTAAAGCTCTTTATCGATTAAGCTTCTAGAAGACACAGGCAAATACCTTCATAACTTTGAGAGAGGAAAGATTTCTTAAAGAGTATGCACAAAAATATCTACAGAATAAAAGCTATAAATTGAACTTTGTAAGTTGAAATGTATAAACTTTACGAAATTTGTGAACTCTAAAAATTGAAATTGATAAACCGATAAATTGAACTTCACCAAAATGAAGAACTTTTGTTTGTTTTCATTAAGAGAGTGAGAAGACAGATCTACAGACTGGGAGAAGTTATTTGCAACACAAACATCTACCAAAGGACTCGGATCCAGAATGTATTAAGAACTTAAATAAGGAAGGCCGGAAACTACGAACTATAAAACTCCAAGAAGAAAACATAGGGGAAAGTCTTCATAATATTGGTCTTGGCAATGATTGCCTGGATATGACACCAAAAACACAGGCAACAGAGCAAAGATAGAACAAGTGGGACAATCAAACGAGAAAGCTTCTGCACAGGAAAGGAAACAACCAACAGAGTGAAAAGACAACCAACAAAATGGGAGAAAATATCTGCGAACCATAGATCTGATAAGAGGTTAATATCCAAAAAATATAAGGAACTTCTACAACTCAATAACAACAACAACAACAACAAAAACAAATAATCCAATTAAAAATGGGTAAAGGAGATTCAAGTGGCCACCGAGTTCCCCCCACTGAGGGTGGGTCCAGGCAATCTGGGATCTTGGCTGGGATCTTGGTTGCGTGTGCTCAGCAGAAAACAAACAGTGCTTTCCTGCTAAGTGGGAAGCCAGGAAGCTTCCCTCTCTTAGAGTTGCCACTCTGGCAAGTTAGCAAAAGTTGCTGCACAGTCAAGTCAAGTGGAGAGGACCCGGCTTATGGTCGTCAGCAGTTCTGTGTTCTGCTTTATGTTTACTATTGTTTTTCAGCAAATATGTATGGTCCTCTCTGCTGTGCTCATGGCCACGTTCCTTTTGCCTCCAAGGTATTTATTTATAATACAGACCACATCCAAACACAGAAAATCTGTCTGTCTTAACAGAAAACCAAAACCAAAATGATTTTTTAAAAAAATTAAGTTCTGAGTAGTGGTTTCTGATTTAATCTAAATTTTAAAGGCAATAAATTTCCCCCACACCAAGTCTTAGGGATTCTTAATCCATATTCTCGGCATGGGTTTTAGGGGATTCAGGAGGCTTTAAACTTATGTGCAAAGTTTTGTGGGTAGGTGTATTTTCTGGGAGAAGTCCCTTAGCTTTCATCATATTCTCAAATGGAGTTAAGACTCAAGATTAAAGACAATAAAAATTAAATAAATAAAAATAGGCAAAGGACTTGAACAGACATTTCCCCCAAAAGAAGACATACAGACAGCCAACAGGTATATGAAAAGATGTTCCACATCACTAATCATCAGGGAAATGCAAATCGAAACCACGAGATATCACCTCACGCCTGTTAGGCTGGCCATTATAGAAAAACAAACAAAAAATAAAAATAGAAAATAACAAGTGTCGGCCAGGATGTGGAAAATTTGGAACCCTTGTGTTGGCAGGAATGTAAAATGGTACATATGCTATGAAAAAAAATAGGTTCCTCAAAAAATTAAAAATAGCGCTATCATATGATGGGGCAATCCCATTTCTGGGTATTTATCCAGAAGAGTTGAAATCAGGATTTGCAAAATGATATTTGCACCCCTGTGTTCACTGCAGCACTAGTCACAGGAGCCAAGAGGTAGAAACAACGTCAATGTCCACTGGCAGTTGAATGGATGAAGCAAACGCGGTCTGTGCGTACAGCAGAACACTATTCAGCCTTCAAAAAGGAGGAAATTCTGTTATTTGCTACAACATAGATGAGCCTGGAGGACATCAGGCTAAGTGAAATAAGCCAGTCACAGAAAGACAAACGCTGCCTGATCCCACTTATATGGGGTGTCTAAAGTAGTCGAACTCACAGAAGCAGAACGTAGAACGGTGGTTGCCAGGGCCTGAGGGAGGGGACATGGGGCGTCGCCGTGCAATGGGTGTAGAGTTTCAGTCATGCGAGAACAGTCTAGTGACCCGCCGGACACAGGGTGCGTGTAGTGAACAGTACTGTACCATACACTTAAAATTTGTTAATAGGGGAGATTTTAGGTTTCATCCACAACAAATAGAACTTAAATAAAGAAAAAGATAAAAATTCCCGTTTCCAAATGGGCAAAAGCCTTTCAGCTGGAACTGCCCTCTTCCAGTAATTCGACAAAATGACAGACACAAAGGGACAGAGGGGAGGCACCCCATGTATGTTCTCTAGGCCTTTTAGAGAACACGGAGTTGCTCCTTTGGCCACAGACGTGCGAATCTGCCAGAAAGGTGATATTGTAGCATCAAGGGAACAGGCACGGTTCTAAAAGTCCCCCGAAAATGTTACCGTGGCAACACTGGAGGGGTCTACAGTGTGACCCAGCATGCTGTTGGCATTGCCATAAGCAAACAAGTTAAGGGCAAGATTCTTGCCGAGAGAATTAACGTGTGCATTAAGCATATTAAGCCCCCTGAGAGCCGAGATGGCCTCCTGAAACGCGTAAAGGAAAATGATCAGAAAAAGAAGGGAGCCGAAGAGAAAGGTGCCTGGGCTCACCTGAAGCCCCCGCCCACCCGGAGCAGCCCAGTCCGTGAGAACCCATGGGAAGGAGCCGGAGCTGCTGGATCCTATTCCCCGGGAATTCATGGCATAATAGGTGTAAAAAAAATTTTTTTAAAAAAACCTCTGGATTGTCTTTTTAATTTTTATTTAAAAAAAAATAAAAATTAGGCAAAAGGCTAGGACATTCCAAAAAAATGTACATCCAAGTGGCCAGCAATTTGAAAAGACGCTCAACATCACTAGTCATCAGGTGATGAAAAACGGAATCACAGCAAGATACCCCTACGTACCCACCAGAATGGTTAAAATTAAAGACGCCAGAAAAATAAATAAATAAGTAAGATTAAAGACAGACCCTATCAAATTCCGGCAAGTCTATGGAGCAACTGGAATTCTCATACACTGCTGATGGGAGTGTAAACGGGTTCGACCACTTTGAGAGAATGTTTGGCACTATCTACTAAAGCTAATCATATGGCTACCCTGTGACCCAACAATTCCATTCGTGGGTATTTGCTAAACATAAACGAAAATACAGGTCCATCAGAAGACATGTACAAGAATGATCATAGCAACTTTATTCATAATAGCCCCAAAGTGCAAGTAAACCAAATGTCCACTGATAATGGAATACTACACAGCCATCAAAACAAATGAACACTGATAAACATATACAATGACATAGATGACTCTCATGGACGCAGCAGTGAGCGAAAGAAGCCAGACACAAAAGAAGTTCAAAATCAGGCGACACTATGGCACTGGAAATTGGGACAGCTGTTATCCTTGGGGAGGTAATGAATAGGAGGGGACATAAGGACGTCTTCTGGGGTACTGTTAAAGTTCTAAATCTTGATCTGCGTACATGGGTATAGGTTAAGAATTGATCAAGGAGGTAAGTTACACCCCAATAAAAAAGAAAACAATTCTCATGTTCACTGATGACAAAAACAAAACAATTAAAGATGCTATAATGAATGAATGAACAAAAAGAGCAGCAAGAGGGACAATCATGGGGGGGCGGGGACACACTACCAGGGTGTTCAGCTATGGCCCTGTGAAGAGCTGACGTCCAAGGTGAAAGCTACAGCATGGGAAGGATTCAGTCGTGCCAGGATCCCAAGGAGGGCATCCCAAGCAGAGGGAACAGCAAGTGCAAAGGCCCTGAGGTGGGAAGAACTTGCCACACCGAGGGAAGGGAGGAGGCCGTTCTAGCTGGGGCATTCTCAAACCACAGAGGTGGAAAGTGGTTGGACCGTGGAGGACATGGAGTAGAGTCTGGATTTTACCATACAATTAGTAGGACGCCACTGGAGGGTTTTAAGCAGTGGAGCGATGGGAGCTGATTTATGTTTTGAAACGTTCCTCTTACTGCTAGGTAGAGGATGGTCTGTACTGAGGCGAGAGACGAGGGAGCTCAGGTGCAGCCCTCGAAGATGCCCCCAGACGTTGCATAATTACAGCCCAGGGTGACGTGCACTACAATGGAGCTCACACAGGCATTGCAGGAGCCCAGAGCGGCAGGTAGACAAGGCCTAGGGGCCAGAGAACTCTCCCTGGCTGTGACATCAATGGAAGGAACAGGAAGGAACACAGCAAAGATGAAGAGCAGTGAGGGCTGGTGTAAGCTGGAGGAGCTGCAGGCGGTCCCCCTGCTGACTGGTGCAGGAGGAGCAAGTGGGGCTGAGCAGATGGACTGGGCTCCTGCACCGCTGTGGCGGGTGTTGCGGGGGTAGCGCTGTGTGCAGGGAGGGTCCTCTGGGGTTGATCCCGCTGAGGGACAGGTGGAGGGGAGATACCGGAGGCCTCACTGGAGGAGGCCGGGTGAGGGTTCAGGATTCGAGAATGAGGGATGAGCTGAGCCTGGGCTGAGGGGGTGAGAGGAGGGGATAGGCCTGGATTGGCCAGTAATAGAAGGGGAAGGGGCACTGGGGGGCCAGGAAAAAATTCCAGAAATGGCAAAGAGCCTGGGAGGGGGGTGGGCAGGGGGGAAGATTCAGGGCAGGAGGAAGGGTGATCATGCATAAGTCAGGCTGGAAAAGTAGGTCATCACCAGGTTAGGAAAGACCCTGGAGGACCCCAGGCTGGGAGCTGGGACTCTGTCCTTAGGTCCACGGAGGACTGTGAGTCAGGGAGGGGCCGGGGCAGCTATGAGGGTACAAAGATCCCTCTGGATATATACTCTATGTGCTTATATTTTTAAAAAATGGAAGCATGAGTCAAAAACAAAGAAAAATTATTAGCCATGGAGGACAGGAGGAAAAGGATAGAGGGACAGGGCAGACGCCAGACTTCTATCAACACACCTGGGCGCATAGATTTGACTTTGGAACTGTGTAACTGTTTTGAAAAATTATTAAAAATGTGAAAACAAAGGAAAAAGAAAGGCACTATTGAAAGATTGAAAGCAACATGAAACAAATGAACCTAACTCTATCAAATTGGTGACTTCACATCGAGATAGGAATTAATTCAAGCAACTTTAAAATACAGTAAATTGACTCCATATCCCTTTAAGGATATAACCCAAGGACAAAACAACTTCCAAGAAATCTTAAATTGCTAATTTAGGATTGTTGATAATAACACACACACATTAGCATAAATCAAGTAATTACATTAATATTAAGAACCAAAATTTTCAGAGAAAAAGAAAAGAAATACAGATATAAGAGCAAAGAAGTTAACTAAAAGTTCCCAAACTTTAAATTTGATTTGTCATTTTCCGTATGAATTCATGATGTATTTTCTCTTCAAAAAATAAAATTTTAATCTGTTAAAATTTCCAAATAAAAAAAATTTTTTTTGAGACATGGTCTCGCTCTGTCATCCCAGCTAGAGTGTAGGTGGCATCATCATAGCTCACTGCAACCTCAAACTCCTGGGCTCAAGTGATCCTCCTGCCTCCGCATCCTGAGTAGCTGGGACTACAGGCACACCCAACCATGCCTGGCTAATTTTTCTATTTTTTGTAGAGATGGGGTCTTACTCTTTCTCAGGCTGTTCTCGAACCCTGGGCTTAAGCGATCCTGCCACCTTGGCCTCCCAAAGTGCTAGGATCACAGGCATGAGCCACCATGCTCAGTGAAATAAAAAATTTTTAAAAAATTGTATTTTCTACATCTGTCCACTGAAAAGGACTACAGACAGTGACCAACCCGGTAGCAATGAGCACCTTGAGCAACTAGCTTATGGTTTCTAGATACCATTTCCCACTAAAAGGAACCAGGGCTCCTTAGGTAAATGGCTGATTCCAGGAGTGGGGCAGGGAAAGAACAGGATAAGCCCAGAAGGTCTTTCATTCCATATAGCAGGGAAGCCATAAAAGATTACTGCAGGCTGGGCGTGGTGGCTCACGTCTGTAATCCTGGCACTTTGTGAGGCCAAGGTGGGAGGACTGCTTGTGCCTCAGAAGAAACCCACCCTGCTGACACCTTGATCTAGGACTTCTAGCCTTGTGAATTGTGAGAAAATAAACGTCTGTTGTTTAAGCCACTCAGTCTGTAGTATTTGTTGCAGAAGCCCTAGCTAACTAATATACCACCCTGTGTAACTCCTAATGAAATAACCAATCAAGGCACTGGCCACTGATGGCCACTAAAACCATTTAGTGAGAAACGTGACAGAACTTCATAACAACACCTGACCCCAGTGGTCCGTGGAACATCACAGAGACAAGCAGATGTTTGGAGCCTGTGTGCATGGACATACACACCAACCACCCACGAAGTTTTCTTGCCATAAAAATCAAACCAGAATCTGATCAAGCTCCTAGATGGAGCTATTATTTACAGAACAGCAGGAGGACTATGTCCAGCAACATCACAGGGATGCAAAGAGCAAAATCCAGCCTGAGGGAAACTGAATAGGACAAACAACTAACTTTCTTCAAAGCAAAATTACAAGGAAGGAAAGAGATTGGGAAACCTATAGAATAAAAGACACTCAAGATCACAAAAATTAATTCAAATGAACTCAAAATGGATCATAGACCTAAATGTAAAACGCAAAACTACAAGACTCCTAGAGATACACAGGAGAAGATCTAGGTGACCTTGGGTTTGGCTATGATTTCTGAGATACGACACCAAAAGCACAACCCATGAAAGGAAAAGCTGGTAAGCTGGACTCCATTAAAGTCAAAAACTTCTGCTCTGTGAAAGACAGCGTTAAGAGAATGAAAATTGCAAAGGCTCAGACTGTCTGGCAAAAAAATAAGATTTAAAAAAAAAGAGTATAAAAAGACAAGCCAGAGACTGGAGGAAATATTTGCAAAACACCTGTCCAGTAAAGGATTGGTATCCACACTAGACAAAGAACTCTTACAACTCAACAATCAACAAAAGACACTGAAGGGACAGGTGGACTCACTGAAATGTGTGGACCTTGGCTGGACCCTGATTCACACTTTAAAAAACATTTACAATCAGGGAAGTGTGAACAGGATCCGGCCACCTGATGACATTAAGGAGCTGCAGTTAATGACTTGCAGGTGTGATAATGGTTTACTACTAATTTTTCAAAAAGTGCCCTTACCTAGTAGCGTTACATACTGAAGCATTTGTAAGCGAAATGCTCTGAGATTTACCGAGGCTGAATCTGAGGAGGGGTGGGGACATGGGGGAGGAACCAGCCGAAGTGAGAATGACCATGGGTCCATACTTATCAAGACTCAGCGATGGGCATACACGGGGGGCTTGTTATCCTATTCTCTCTACTTAGGTGTGGTTTGAAATTTTCCACAATTGAAATAAAGGAAAAAAATAAAAGAAAAACTACCTTGTTTGAGTCCCAACTTCTCCTCTGTGGCACTCGGACTGAATATTTGTGCAACTCCCCAGCTGCCACCTATCTTTTCCAGCAGCCCGGGAGCTGCGGAGGGTGGCCGCGTCCCACCCCTCTCGCCCCGGGCCCAGAACTGCGCTCGGCACCACCCGTTTCCACCAAACTTTGTTGAATGAATGGGGATCTGGGGGCCTCCGGGGAGGAAACGGCGGGCTCCACCTACAGAGCTGAGGGAAGGCCTCTCGGAGGAGGTGACATCCGGCTGGGCCTTGAAGAGTAGGGAGGGTTGGAAGATGTGGGGAGAGGTGGAAGGGTTGCAGGCGGGGAGCCACCTGAGCTACGGTTCAGAGGGGGAGGACGTCGCTTGCGCTGTGTGGCTGGAGTGTAGACTCGTGGGCAGGCAGAGACAAGTGCAGCTGGACGGGCGTGTGAGGATACTGAGGCAAGGAAGCCAGGACTTGCTGCGGAGCTATGGGGGGCTGTGAGCAGGGGAGGGGCAGGAAGCGCCGGGTGTAGAGAGACCCCTGGGGAAGGCATGGGCTGCAGGGGGAGGCTGGGGTGAGGTCCTGGGATGGGACCTGAGTGGGCCAGGCAGTGGGGACGGAGAGGGTGGCACAAGCCAGAGACGCGGGAGGTGACTCACCCTTCCACTCCAGGTTCCCGCGGCCCCTCTCCAGGTGCCCCAGCAGGCGCTGGGGGCAGGAGTAGAGCAGGAAGGTCATCTCCTTGCTGGCCGCCTCGGCCTGCTGCCTCCACTGCTGACCGATGGCCTGGGCCTCAGGCCAGTCCCCATTCCAGGTGCCCTTCTTGAGGTCAAATGTCATGAACTCCTCACCATTCAGGGCGAACTTGGCGGTGGGCACCGAGGCGTTGTCAGGGCCCAGTTCACAGCCCAGCAGGCCTTGCAGGGTGTAGGGACCTGGGCACCCGCACACAGGTAAGCGGGGCCCAGCAGCAGGGACCTACCCGCCTCCTCCTTCAGACCCCGGGGGTCCAAGTCTCACCTTTTCCCCTCAAGACCTTGAAAGCTTCCAGAAAGAGCTTCTCCTTGATCCTCAGGTCTGTAGTCTCTTTCTCCCAGTACCAGGACACCTGGTTTTCCCAGACCCAAGCTCCGTATGGCTCAGCCTGGGCCCGCAGGTCATTGTAGCTCAGGTACTGCTGAGGGCCCAGCCAGCCCGACACCCAGAAGGCAGGAGTCCCCGGGGCAGGCAAGGACACTGCCGTGAGGTGGTACAGGAGGGAGAGATGGCTCTCTGCAGGCAGAGACACAGTGAAGGGAGCACATGGGTCGGGGGAGTGGAGGGACCCAGACTGGAGCAGGACAGACACCCAGGGAGAGAGAAGACTCAGCCTGGGAGTGCAGGTGGCGGGGGTGACTAACCCAGAGAGAGGGGGACAGAGACCCAGGGAGAGAGGGATAGAGACCCAGGGAGAGGGGGACAAAGACCAGGGAGGGGGGACAGAGACCCAGAGAGAGACGGGGACAGAGACCCAGAGAGAGGGGGACAGAGACCGGGGAGAGGGTGACAGAGACCCAAAGAGAGGGGGACAGAGACCCAGAGACAGGGAGACAGGTGGTTCCTAGGCGCAGAGACTGAGGGAGGAGAAAATGGTAAACAATGAGCCAAGGAGGAAGTTCCTGGGTTTTAGGGCAAACTCCGGTTTTGCTTCCTTCGCCTCTCGGCGGCCTCCGGGACCTCCCTCCGCCCCGCGGGCAGCAGAGCCCAGGCCCCGGCAGCCCTCACCTGCGCGCAGCGTCCCGGGCAGGAGGAGCAGCAGGACACCGAGCGCCCAGGGCTGAGGCCGGGGGACTCCCATGCTGACAGGGCGACCTGGGGCGGGAGCGGCGCGTGACTCCTCCGGACCCCCGCCCCGCCCCTTCTTCCCGGGGCACCCGCGGGGCACGGCGGGGACCAGGACGCCGCCGGAGGTCTGGGGGCTCGGTCAAGGATGACAACAATGCCTTCCTCCTCAATGAACTTTCACCCCTTAATTTGATCCCTTTTGGTTAATTAATTACAGAACCTGGATAGGCCGAGATTCCTTTCCCGGCGCCGGGCCCTGCCTCTTCCTCCTCCCTGAGACCCAGGGGTCCAGGCCCCCAGCCCCCAGCCCCTCCTGTCTCAGACCCGAGAGCCCCCCCCACACACACACAGCCTGGGCCCCCGATGTGCTCACGTAGCCTCGCTCCCTTCCCGCCTGCCCCTGGCTCCCGTGACTGGAGACCCCAGTTCCTCTCTCGCATCCTGTCCGAGCCTCCCTGACTCCAGGAACATCCAACCCCACCCCCCAGCTGCAGGGCACACCCCAGGCCCTAGGCCCAGCCTCTCTGTTTGTCTCTTAAAACTTTTGTCTTTTTTTGTCCCTTTCTCTGTTGCTCCCTGTTTTTTATTTTGAGGGTGTCAGCCACCCAGCGAATTCACGACAAAGCCAGGAATGGAACTCAACACTCTGAGAGTCCGTAATTTGGAGGTCTCTATGGATCCTCTTCTTCTTTTATGGCCTTCATGCCCCCTCCTGTTGTACCCCTCCCCTAAGTGTCCCCTTAAAAAGCTCCTGCAGGTGTCCTTTAATATCCACCTGCTGTGACTTCAGTGACCACACAGTCCCGATGTGCTGCTGGCAGGCTCAGAGACCCCTCCGGGCACCCGCCCCTGCCCACACTCCTGCAAGACCAATTCCATTCAGTTGTTTGATTGTGGGAAAATGTACAAAAGGTGTAGCATTGTTGTCATTTGGTGTATTCACAATGTTGTGCAACCATCACCTCCATCTAGTTCCAGAACTTTTTCATCACCCCAAACAGAATCTCTGTACCCATTAGGCAGCCCCTTCTGCCCCCAGCCCCTGGCAATCACTCATCTGCTTTTTGTGTCCACAGATTTGTCTCTTCTGGATGTTTCGTATAAACGGAATCATACAATATGTGGTCTTTTGCGACTGGCTTCTTTCACTTAGCGTGTTTTCAAGGCGCATCCATGTTGTAGCATGTGTCAGCGTTTTATTCCTTTTTAAGGCTGAGTAATATTCCATTGCATGATAGATCACAATTTGTTTATCCGTTCGTCGGTTAATGGACATTTGGGTTGTTTCCACTTTTTTGGCTATTGCGAATAATGAATGCTGTTATAAATATTTGTGTACAAGCTTTTTTTTTTGAACCGCTGTTTTCAATTCTTTTGGGTATATATACCCGGGAGTGGAACTGCTGGGTCATGTGGTGAATTAGGGTTCTCTAGAGAAACAGAACCAATAGGTTGTGCATATACGTACATAGAAAGAGATTTATTTTAAGGAATTGGTTTCCAGGATCGTGGAGGCTTAGCCCATCCACAGTCTGATGCAGGAGGCCAGCAGGCCGGAGCCTCAGTCGGCTGGAGGAATTCCCTCTTGCTTGGGGGAGCCTTCTGTTCTTTGCAGGCCTTCAACTGATTGGATGAGGCCCACCCACACCACGGAGGGCAATCTGCTCTACTCAAAGTCCAACAATCTAAAACTCATCCAAAAACACCCTCACAGAAACATCCAGAATAATGTTTGACCAATAATGTTTGCTGGGCACTGTGGCTCCGCCAAATTGACACATAAAATTAACCATTGCACAGTAAATCTATGTTCTCCTTATTGAGGAACATCTGTTCATCTGTTACTGTCCCTGTGTCCTACCAGAATCTCTACTGAGACCCACCCTGAGGGGCCACCTATCATCACAGATACCAAAGGCTCCTGCTAGTACAGCATCCTTAGCTCTTCCTTACAATGCCCTGAGGAACCTATTCCCTCTATGGTCCTTGGGATCCTGCTGTAACATCTCTGGAACACTATTCCAGCAGCCCTTGAGTTCCATTTTGAAGTCCCTTAGGGCCTTACTGTAATGTTCCTTGGACCCTGATATAAAGTTCTCAATGTCCAGTTATGATGCCCCCCAAGACCCTGCTATACTTTTTCTTAAAGTTTGAATAGCATCATCCTGGAGGTCCTGCTACATAACCCAGCCTGAGCTCTCATGTCCCTGGGGCCCTGCTGTAACATTACCAGGCTGCCTGTAAAGCTCCTTGGACCCACCCATGACACTCAAAGGGCCTTGCTTTAATGCCTCAATTGCCCATTTATACATTCTGAGGTCCTACTAAAATGTCGCCAAGCTCCTGGTATGATAGACACCTTATGTCCCACTTTAAGACATCCCAGAACTCATCTAAATGCTCTCTTGAGCCCTAATATAATGTTCCTGTAGTCCTGCTGTGGTCAATGGTTAGAATGGTCTCAGGATCCCACTGCCATGCCTGGCACCCTGCTAGACTCACCTCCTCCAGAGCCCCATAACACAACCAGCTGTGACTCCGGTGCCCTTGGAGGTCTGCAGGACCATTACCAGAGGCCTCTAGCATGCCCCTGGGTCTCCAATAATCTCAGGCCCCCATCCCCATGCTTTTTGGGTCCCCCTAATAGTATCCTGAGACCCAGCAGTAACAGCCTTTAGGAGCCTACATTAATGTCCCATGGCGTTGGCCACCCCATCCCTAGGATCTTGCTAAATGAGGACCAAGTCCTCGTAGAACCATTACTATGACCTGCTCCAGGATTGCCACAAAGTGCCCTCAGCCCCAAGCCCCTCTCCCTGCTACGGAGCCTGTTCTAATTCCTTCAGTTTCCATTGTAAAGTTGAGTAGGCTCCCCAAACCCACTTCTGGGTTCTCTCTATTACCAGGGTCACTCGCCAGAGCATCCCCAGGAAAAACAGACAGAGGATAGACTTGGGGGGAGAGAGAGAGAGAGAGAGAGCGAGAGAGAGGTGGTGGGTAGGAAGAAAGAAAAGAAAAGCAGATGGATGAATTATAGATAGATACATAGACAGACAAAACAGACAGTGAGACAGATAGATACACAGGTGGACAAGCAGTCAGACTGATAGACAGAAAAACAGACAGACAGACAAGTAGAAACAACTAAACAGACCGACTGACCCTCCAGGACCTGTGTAACATCCTGGCCCACAAGAAGTCTTACACAATCTCCTAGGAACATGCTGTTGTGTCCCTCCCATGGGCCCGCGTCCAGTTAGACTGCTGTTCCCTCATCCCCAAGGTCCCCATTGTAAGGGACCTGAGACCCCACTAAAAAGGGCCGTGGTGCTTGCTTCAGCAGCACATATACTAAAAATTGGAACAATACAGAGAAGATTAGCGTGGCCCCTGCATATTTAAAAAACTTATTAAAAAAAATATAAAAAGGGCCCTGAGGTCCTGCTGTATGGCTGTGGGTGTCCCTTCAGACACCCTGGGTCCTGCTCTAATGGCCCCAAAGCCCCGCTAAAACACCTCTAGGATTCTCCTCCATTGCCTGGGACCCTAAATAGGCCCGAGTTTCTGCCACCATGCTCCCAGGACCTTCATACACTGCCCGGGAGCTCTTATTCGGCCACCCTTGAAGTCCTGGCTTACCCATCCCTGGATAGCTCCTCTCGGTGTTCCTGATCCTGCTATAATGTCCCATCAGCTGTCACTTCAACATGTTTCAGGA
Source organism: Daubentonia madagascariensis (assembly GCA_023783475.1). Classification (NCBI taxonomy): domain Eukaryota; kingdom Metazoa; phylum Chordata; class Mammalia; order Primates; family Daubentoniidae; genus Daubentonia; species Daubentonia madagascariensis. Next base: position 1,008,906 of record JAKFHU010001057.1, on the reverse strand, counting down.
CCCTACTCAAAGGCCCATTGGGTTCTGTCAAGAAGTCCTTTGTTTCTGATAAAATGTCCCCAGGACCCTGTAATGTTCTGCCCTTGAGTGCTCAGAAAGTCCCTGGATTTTACTAAAACAGGTTCAGTCTTCCCTCATGTGGCCTTGGGGTTCACAAAAATGGCTTTGGGGTATTCCCAAACCCTCTGGGCCCTGCCATGAGGTCTTTAGGGTCCTGCTAAAAAATACCAAGGGGCATACCTGCTACACTGTGTCCCCTAGAACCATCGAAATGTCCTACGGAGTGCTGTGAAAATTACCCCAGGCTTTTACCGGGATCCTGCTTCAGCACAGCCTCTGCAAGAGCCTAGGGCTGTTGTATTGTTTAATAGTTTCCTGTTGCTGCTGTGACCAATTATCACAAACTAAGTGACTTAAAATAAAACCAGTCTATTAGCATGCAGTTCTCAAGGTCAGAAGTGTAAAATGGGTCTGCAGGGCTGTGTTCCTTCCAGGGCTCTGGGGCAGAATCGTTTCCTGGCCTTTTCCAGCTTCTAGATGCCGCCCGGTCCTTGGCTTCCTCTGTCTTCACGGCCAGCAGCGCTGCATCTTCTCCCCTCTCTGACCTCTGCGTGCATCCTCCCGTCTCCCCTCTCCCACCCTGACCCTCCCGCCTCCCTCTTATGAGGACCTTTGTGATTATGTTTAGGGCCACCTGGATCGTCCAGGATCATCTTCCCATCTCAAGATCCTTAACCTAATCACATATGCAATGTCCCTTTTACCATGTGAAGTGACAGTCACAGGCTTTTGGGGATCAGGGTGAGGATGTCTTTGGGGAGCACGATTCAGCCCCCCATGCTCATCCCGGGCGCCTACACTTGCCCCACTCCGAGCTCTTCTCCTCCCTGTTATAATGGCCCCAGGGTGTAGCCAGGAGGCCCCTCAGTGGTGGCCTCACATTTTCCATGGTGGCCCTCCTCCCTGCCACAAAAGCAAAATGCCTCAAGGCCCCTTAATGCCCCCCTGGGAGTCCCTTCTAGACACCCTGGAGTCCTGCCATGTCTTCAGGGCCCATTTATAGTCCCCTGGCTGTCCCCTATCATATCCTCAGGGTTCTGCTCTAATGGTCCCTGACTATACTCTCTCGATCCCCTGGGGTCCTGCTGTCATATCTCCAGGGCTCTGTTAGAACACCCTTAGACTTTCACCTGGGCTTCCCGAGGATCCTGCTATAATGATCTCATAATGTCCTCAGGGACTCACTATAATGCATGAGAAAACCCATGGCAGTACCAGCTACACAATCTGTGGGGCCTAGTGCAAAACGAAAATGTGGGTCCCTTTGTTCCACTTTCAGGACAGTTTGAGTAGAGCATTACACCAAGGACTGGTCCCTTCTGATCCCCACTCCACAGACTGCAAGGGGAACTAGCCCTTGAAGCAGCCCTGGCCCCTGGCGTCTGTGTGTTACAAATGCCCCAGGCAGCTCTGAGCTGTGCTCACTGAACCGCCTTAACATCCACCCCTGCCCTCTGCACCTACACAGTAGGGCCCCTACCAACCCCGGGAGACAAGCACACCAGCGTTCAAAATCGCAAATCCTGACTCTTCCAGATCTGCTCTCGATCCTCGGTTTCTTTTTTACTTCTCTACCAGCCACACAGAAAGCCTTGGTTTCATCTGTAAAATGGGGACAATAATTGTGCCTATTTCCTTATCGAGGCTTCAGCATGTAAAAGGCCCGGCATACGGCATACAGCAGGGCATCTGTAGTGGCACCTGTTCCCCTTAACGTCACCCTCCTAGCCAAGCTGGGTCCCCAGGAGTCCCACTGGATCATAGACTCTCAGAGACCAGGCCCTGGATCTGTCTTGCTCGCTCCTGCACCTATTCCCAGGGAACAGCATAATAAATATTTGTAGAATGAATTAAGGCAATAATGAATGGCCCTGGGCTGGTTTGATATGCCCCTAAAGCTCTTGCAGAATGTCCTTGGTGTCCTGTTAGATATGCTGGCAGAATCTATACTCACCCCTGAATCATTTGTGGGTCTCTGTTATGATATATAATAGAGCTAGGACCTACTATTAGGTTAGTAAGTATGACACTTTGACACCTCTTGTTTTATGTTTATTGTGAAGGGACATCCTCATTCTTTCAAATGCATGTTTTGGCTTGTGATTACCTTTTAAATTTGTTTTTAGAGCAATTTTTGTGAAACCATGGATAAGTCAAAAATTTGTGTTATTTTCAGATATGAGTTCTGTCGTGGAACCAACACAGGAAAGACAGATCAAAATATCAACAAAGTGTTTGGGAAGGATGTGGCTAATGAACACACAGTACGTCCATAGTTTGAGAAGTTCCATTCTGGTGATTTTAATCTTGAAAATGAGCCATGTGGGCGACCTGAGATCCAGGTGGATAATGATGAGCTCAAAGCTGTAGTGGAAGCGAATGCAACTCAACCTACGCGTGAATTAGCAGCAAGGTTTGACGTTACTATTCCAACAATATTGGACTTTTGAAACAAATCGGCAAGGTAAAGAAGCTGGGTAGATGGGTTCTGCCTGAATTAAACGAGTGTCAGAAGAGAAATTGTCTCGAAGCTTGCCTTTATTTGCTGTCATGACATAAAGGCGAACCATTTCTACACTGTATTGTTACGTGTGACGACAAATGGATTCTTTTTGACAATTGCAAGCGTCCAGCAAAATGGTTTGATAATAATGAAGTGCAGAAACACAGTCCAAAATGGAATATTCGTCAAAAAAAGCCAGTGGTGTCTGATGGTTCAGCGCTGGTATTATCCGCTACAGCTTCATGAAACCTGGTCAGTCGATTACAGTGATGTCTATGGCAACCAGTTGGATGAAATGATGAGGATGCTTGTGGTTAAGCAGCTGAGATTGATCAATAGAGACAGGCCAGTCTGCTTACAAGACAACACTTTACCACATGTTGCACAAACAACGCTGCTCAAACTACAGAGGCTGGACTTGGAAACTCTCTGTCATCCACCATATCCACCAGACCTTGCACCAACTGACTACCACTTCCTCCAGGCTTTGGACCATTTCTTGCAAGGAAAAAATATTCAATTCTCAACAAGCTGTGGAAAACGCCTTTTGCGATTTCATCACCACTAGCTCTCCAGGCTTCTTTGCTGCTGGCATGAGCGTTAGGATGGCAAAACTGTGTGGATAGTTTAGGCACATACTTTGATTAATTGTACTGCTTCTTGTTTGAGATATAATAAACTAAACTTTTGATTCGAAATTGGACATTTTGTATTTAACATTGACTGCCACACTAGAAAAAAAAGTTGTCCTTGGGGCCACAGTGTTTTATTACGAAAATAGAATAAAAACTTTGAAAACAAAATGATCATTTCTAATTTAATGAAAAATTTGTCATTTTTTATTGTTTCCTGTGCATGAGTTATATGCAACTTGAAAAATAGTTCTCGCAACTCCCAAGGTGAAGAGACGTGTGAGTTACATATACTTCACGAGGCCCTGGGATGAAAGCTAGTGTGAGTTAAATAACACAACTCACGTGGCAGTTAACGTGGTTTTTTTTTGTTTGTTTTAGAGACAGGGTCTTGCTCTTGCTCAGGCTGGTCTCGAACTCCTAGAGCTCAAGCAATCCTCCCTCCTCGGCCTCCCAGAGTGCTAGGATTACAGGCGTGAGCCACCGTGCCTGGCCTGGTTAATGTGTCAATGACCTAAAATAATACAATGTTAGACCCCAGGGTTTCTCTGCAGGGCTTAGGGCAATGCTGAAACATAGCAGTGGGGCCACTTAAACACACATGGAACCCACCCCAGATAGATTTCCTTAGACTCCACTCACAGACCTCAGGACCAGTTAAATGAACTCAGGTGCCTGCTATCCAAATAATATAATATTTTACATTATATGAAAATATATATGCACATATATCTATATATGTCATAGGCTGGCTATAGTATAACCTGGGTATTGCAACCATATAATACCAACAGGGCCTGTTACAAGACCCCGAGGTCCTGCTATAATAATAATGCACAGCAGGCTACAACAACAATCCGCAGTCTGGCTGTAATATACTGCCGTGGCCTGCTGTGATAGGTGCAGGGCCATGACACAATATGCTACCAACCAAGACCTGCCCTGTTTTCATGTGAGGGGCCTGATGCCTGCTATCATTGTAAACCCAGGACCCTGTCACAAGACCTGCCTGGAGCTAATTTTCCTGTGAAATGGCAATGCCGATGGGGCCCCATATAATAGGCATGCAACAGAATATTCCAGAAGCATGTTAAAATAGACTCAACATCCCATGACAAACTACCAGGGCTTGCTGTAATTCCACAACCACACAATACTTCTGGGGCCACATGCTGAAGACACTTGTCCTTACGCTTGCCCAAAGGGATACAGGCCTCGTCATAACATGATACCATACAGCCTTTCTTTAACAATAGGCTGAGGGCCTGGCATAATTACTTCCCTAAGTATCACTTATCAGAACTGGTTCTACCCCATTATCACACATAAGCATATCACATCCTCCCAATAGGGAGGCAAGAACTCATTTTACAGAGTAGAAAACCTGGTCTCCTGCTCATGCATGCTTACCTGCTTACCACTTCCTTATTCAGTGCCCTGAAGCCTAGGGGTCAGGTCCGCCCAGTGAGAATGTGGGAACTCACATTAAATTAATTCATTCAGGCCGCTGTGCTGGCTCACGCCTGTAATCCTAGCATTTTGGGAGGCCAGGAGTTTGAGACCAGCCCTGGCAACAGAAAGCCCCCATCTCTTAAAAAAATACAAAAATTAGCTGGGTGTGGTGGGATGCACCTGTAGTCCCAGCTACTTGGGAGGCTGAGGCAGGAGGATCGCTTGAGCCCAGGAGTTTGAGGTTGCTGTGAGCTATGATGACACCACTGCACTCTAGCCCGGGCAACAGAGCGAGATCCTTTTCTTAAAAAAAAACAAAAACCAAAAACCAAAAGGTAAATTAATTCATTCACTGAACAAAACACTCATGGAGCATTTATATGTTCCAGCTCTGGGGATGAAGAGACACCTGCCCTCCCGGAGCTCATATTCCAGTGCGGGAGGTATGGGACAGTCCACTTGTAAACAGGAAAATAAGCAGTTTCGTACACTGTTAGCCCAACAGAGACAAGAAGGAGGTTTTACCTCTCTACGTAGGTCAATAACGCAGGGAAGGGTGATCTGGAGGGTTGGAGGTTTTGCCAAGTGGAAATTGGTCAGTGCAGATTAAAGACAAAGACGGGGAGGGAGCTGGGTGGAAACGTGGGGTCAGTTTCCAAGCGGAGGGAACAGCCGGCACAGGGGCTCAGAGGAGCAGCAGGCCTGGTGGGCACTGGGGATTGAGGGGCTTGAGTGAGGGGGGTGGTGGAAGGCAAGGGCAGAGGGGAGGTGCCGAGGCTGAGATTCAGACCCAGGAATTGTGTCTCCTGCAGTTGTCACACAACTCATACAACTCTCTACCCCACTGTCACCCCACTCTTCAGGTGAAAGAACTGCCCAGGGGTTCCGGGGGGGTCCTTCTCCTTGGCCTTTGCAACCCACCAGGCCAGGCAGAGGTCCCTCCCCAACACACACCCCAACACAATGGGGTGCCAAGGAGACGCCCCAACAACTGCTGGGGAGGAAACAGGGGAGCTGGGCTGTTGTAGTAAACACAGAGGGCCCCACCCCAACGGAAACACCTGTGGCCGGAGGGTGGCCTCAGATCCTTCTCTGGGTCTCCACCCTCCTCCCTCTGGGGTCTCTGTCCCCCTCCTCCCTCTGGGTCTCTAAGCCCCCGGCACAGGGCGGGGCAGGCGTGCAGGCTCAGAAACTCGGGGCGGTGGCCCCTTCTGACCTGTCCCTGCCCCTTCCTGTCCTCTTTGATGCACCCCACTTCCTCTGGCAGGAACCCCCGCCCTCCCCCGGTAAAAGGCAGAGGCTGGGCCTGCTGGGAGGCAGTGTCCCTGGAAGCAGCAGCAGCTCCCCTCCTCACGGCCCTGTCTCCCAACCCTTGTACCAGTGCTGCCCTCAGACCCTGGTACGGGCGTGGGGGGCAGGGACCTGGGGACCCCAGCACCGGCAGGTCCAAGGGGTGAGGTCAGCAGGACTCCAGCATCTCTCTCCTATTTCTGTGCCTCCACTTCTGCCTGGCTCTGATGCAGGTTTCTCCCCCTCGGGGACCCCAAATCCTTGCCTCCCTCCCTCTCCCTGAAGTCTGCCTCTGTCGTGTTCCTGGCCCCCATCCCCTGCCTGTCCCACCTGGGTGTGATGCCCAAGGCTCACTTGTTTCTATAGTGCCTGCATCTCCCTGTGCCCAGACTCTAACTCTGCAGGTGATACTCAAGGGTCCCCTGCACCCCCCATTCCACTGCCAGCGCCTGCCCCTGTCCCGCTCCTCTCGAGGCCCCCACCTCTCTGGCCTGTGTGCGTCAGCCCCGCCCCTGGGGGCTCCTGCCCACTTCTGAGCAGCAGGAGCCCAGGCGCTGCAGAGGTGGCTTCCAGGCTGGCTCCTGCTTAGCCTCACTATGCCACCCGCCCGCAATACCAACTTCCTTGCTTAAATTTTGAGGCAACTGTGCAAAGTTAGCTTCCAGAATCTGCAAAGTCACCTGGAACTCAGCTACTCAATGGGACTCTAGGAGGACCTGCCCCTCCCAGGTGTTTCCTCATCTGCAAATGGGTATGGTGTCCACCTACGTGGGGCTGAGTGGGGTGGTGAGGGTTGCAGGGACCCTGTTTGGCTTCCTGGCCCCACTCCTTGGCTGTCGAGGGAATAGGCCCAGGGTGAAGTCAAGACACTGAGAACACGTCAAGCCCACAGGACTCCAGGGAGCTAAGTAAGGCCACAAGGCGGGTTGCTGCTGCTTCCTCCCTCCCCACCCAGGGAGGCCAGAAAGGGTCTAGACCAGAGCCTGGGACCCAGGAGCCTCTGCCCCCCTCATTTCCTCCCCAGAGATTTGGGGGGTGGGGTGGGGGAAAGTACGACACCAGGTAGTTGGCCTTATTCAGACACCAAGAGAAGGTGACATGGACCAAAAAAGGAGACCCAGAGAGAGGGGCAGCATCTTAATTCAGGTTGCATTGCCCTCATCCAGAGGTGAGGACAGAAGGCAGGAACCAGGCCCCATTCCCACCCCTACTGCCCCAGAGAATGAGAGCCTCATCTCCCACACCAACCCTGCTCAATGCCCAGGGACAGTCCCTCTCTCTGGTAAAGGTGCAAAGATCCCATGTCTGGCCTGTGAATGACAAAATAACTTTATTTCACTTTGGGGAGTGGGCAGACACCCAGTCTCAGAACTTCTGGAACTGCTTCTTGGTGCCGGCAGCCTTGGTGACCTTGAGCACGTTGAAGCGTACTGTCTTGCTCAGGGGCCGGCACTCACCCACTGTGACAATGTCACCGATCTGGACGTCCCTGTGAAGGCAGGTAGAGGTTGTGTTCTCGGGAGGGGCCACCCCAGCAGACCCCTGGGAGACCCTCCCTCCCTTCACTGGACTGAGGGCTCCCTGCTTTGGCTCCATCAAACTCCAATCAAGCTCCAGTTGCCAGTTCAACCCCCTAGTTGTCATTTATTGAGCCCAAACTATGGACAAGGCACTGAGCTCAAGGCTGTACACACAGAGCAGGCTGGAGGCTCCCAAGGATGGTCCGCAGCTTCCTCATGCTCTCCCCACCCCCAATAGTCCCCCTGCCCTAGCACATCAGCTCCCTTATCACTCAGCATCAGTGCAGGCCACCCCTCCTCTCTGCCCATACAACTCCCTACCTTGATCCCAAGTCCCCTCCCTGATGAGGCCTCCCTGCCAGGTGTCCCATCCCCCAACATCTTTCCTCTTGGCCCATTGTCTGCCACCCTCCCTAAAAGGTGCTCTCTGCTCTCGGGGAGCAGTGCTTTGCTTCTTGCTCAGCATTGAAACCCCAGTGTCTCACACCAAGCCCAGCATGTGATGAGCACAATTACATGTTGAACAAACAAGCATTTAGTTCCATTTCTGAGCCTCCTGTCTAGTAGTCTAATATAATATTCTAACTTTTTGGTCCCAAGAATTCTGCCTCCTACAGGTTGAGCATTCCTAGTCTGAAAATCCAAATTCTGAAACTTTTTAAGTGGTGACATCACAGCCTTGCTTTCTAATAGTTCAGTGTACAAACTGTTTCATGCACAAAATTATTAAAAATATCATTTAATGGGCATACTGTAGTATAATGGACATTGAAGACTTAGAAGGGGGGAGAGTAGGATGGGGTGAAGGAAGAAAAACTTCCTATCAGGCGCAATATGCACTATTCATGTGATGGGTACATTGAAAACCCAGACATCACCATTATACAATTCTACAAAGTAACCAAAAACCATTTGTATCTCTAAATCTACTGAAAAATTTAAAAGAAAAAAAACCCACATTGTATGAAATTATCTCCAGGCTATGCATATAACATGTATATAGAACATAAACAGATTTCATGTTTTAGACTTAGGTTCCATCCCCAAGATAACTTGTTATGTATATGCAAACATTCCAAAATCCTAAAAAACTGGAAACACTGTTCCCAAGCATTTCAGGTAAGAGGATACTGAACATGTAGAACGTTTTGACTCTGAAGAACACATGACATATAAAAACCCTGGAATTCTGGAGCTTGCCAGAAATGCCACCCCAGCCACTTACTCCTTCAGCTGGCCTCAAACTGACCCAGATCTGGAAAAGGAAGGCTGGGAGGGTGGCCTAGGCTACCTGAGGGGCCACTGTGTTTACCTGAAGCAGGGGGACAAGTGCACAGACATGTTCTTGTGGCGCTTCTCAAAGCGATTGTACTTGCGGATGTAGTGGAGATAGTCTCGGCGGATGACAATGGTCCTCTGCATCTTCATCTTGGTCACCACACCTGGGGGGAAGGGATAGATCACGGCTCAGGCCCCATGAGAAAGGAAGCCAGGGTAACCCAGGGCATGTTGAGAATCAGAAGCTGCTAAGTGGGGACCCCAAGAAGTCCTGTTTCTGGCATCAGTTTTACCAAGAGGCTTTCTCAGCAGTGCCCATGGTGGGCATCTGAAGACCATCGTGAAAACTGACATCACCTGCCAGTGTCCCTGGATCCAGGAGTTTGCCCTCCCCACCCCCTCCCTCACCCAGGATCCGGGAATCTAGGCCCTGAGCCCCCAGAACAACTCACTCACCAGACAGGATCCGCCCTCGGATGGAGACATTACCAGTGAAGGGGCATTTCTTGTCAATATAGGTGCCCTCGATGGCCTGAAAAGGTAAGAAAAAGAAAGGAAGGGGTGAACCTTGGGCAGGCAATGCCTGCAAAGAACCGGGGGCGCGGCCTCAGGGAAACAAACTACAATTCCCAGCAGTCTCCGGGGCAGCCACTCAAGTGTGCACAGGAAAACTCTGCTTGGGCACACGTGCAGGGGACACAGTGATCCCATTCTTTCTTGCGAGTGTTCCAGCACCTCTTTAGGAGTCTTGAAGCCCAGACCGATGTTCTTGTAGTAGCGCGGGAGCTTCTCCTTGCCAGTTTCTCCCAGCAGGACCCTCTTCTTGTTTTGAAAGATGGTCGGCTGCTTTTGGTAGGCACGCTCCGTCTACAGGGATGAAGAGGGAGCTGGTGAGCTGGTAAGCTCTGAGCAGGCAGCAACCTGGACTGGATCCTCCCAGGTCCCATACTGTACACCGTTTACTCCCAAAACGCTGGCCTCCAAGGCCCAGTGCCCCAGAACGACCCTCTAAGACACTACCACCCCGAATTTACCTATAATTTAAAGACTCCGCTCTAAACCCGGGATTATTGCAGTTTGTATGCTCTAGAACACCTCGCACCGCCTGAGAAATTCATTATTTAAACCACAGTCATCGCTCTAACACTCTGCACACCTTGCAGCAAGGACTACTCTCCAAGACACAAGGTCACTCACTCAGGATTCACTCCTTATTTAATACATAAGAATTCAGAATTAAATACCAAAACAACAAGCTCCCTAGATTCGCCCTTACGACTCAGTTCCCACAGGATTAACCCTTAAGACCTGAGACCGCCAAAAAAAAAATCACCTCTTAAACCTTGGATCTTAAGATAACTCCTAAACGCTTGAGTCTCCATTGATGTGCGGAGACCCCAGGATTTAGGAAGCGCTAACTTAGATTAACGCAACAGCACGCGCCCTCCGCCTCAGTAAATCCCTAGGAAACCGGGGACCCTGAGACTAGCCCCCAAACTGGGGCGCGGGGTCCTGCCCTCCCGTAGGCGCTCCTGAAGCCCGGGGGACCCTGCAGCCTCAGCGCCAGCCACGAGCCCGCACCTGAATGTCCGCCATCTTTCCAGCCGCCTAAAAAAAAAGAGACCGGAGGTGGCGACCGGGTTTCCTTATCGACTGCTCAGGGGCTGGAGAGGAAGTGACGGAAGGGGCGGGGTAGCACGTCTTTGGGCGGTGCCTCGAGCGCGACTCTGATTGACAGGCGGCCTTGACAGTGAAGGACTGACGGGCGGGAAGGGGGCGGGTGGACGCTGTCTCGCGAGAGTCTTAGGCCATCGTTACGCCGGCCGGGATTGTTTAAATCGTGAAGGCGTGGCCAGCCTTGAGACCGCCTGTATTATCGCGAGAGTAGTAGCGACGCTCTGATGTTTCAGCGGGGCGTAGACTCACCGGGGATTTGAGGACCGCATGGCTGCGTTCTTTCAGACTTCAAGCCAGATGCGGCGGCCGCCATCTTTCTGTAGGGCGGGCGACCGGACGGTCCCGGGAGCATGTGCGGTGGTGCCGCCATCTTTGTGAGGGGCAGGAGCTGCCCGCGAGCTTTCGGAAGTTTAAGGAAAGTTGCTCTACTCTTATTTCCCATTTCATCCTTCTATTTTTCTGTCTCTAACAGAGCTGTCTTTCCGCGATGATGGAAATATTCTATATCTGTACTGCCCGACAGGGTAGCAACTGGCACTTGGAATGTGGCTTTTGCAATTGAGGACCTGAATTTTTAACTTTAATGTTATTAGATTTAAATTTAAATAGCCACATGTGGCAAATGGCTACTGTGTTGAATAGCGCAAGTCTGTAACTTAATAATTTATATATTCTTTTTAAGAAATTATTTATTATTTATTTAGAGACAGGGTGTCGCTCTGTTGCCTGGGCTAGAGTGCAGTGGCGTCATCATAGCTCACTGCAACCTCAGACCCCCGGGCTCAAGCGATCCTCCTGCCTCAGCCTCCAGAGTAGCTGGAACTAGAGGCGGGTGCCACCACCCCCGGCTAATTTTTCTTCTTTTTTTGTAGCGACGGGGTCTCGCTCTTGGTCATTTTATATATTCTCAAGAGCAAAATCTTATGAAGTAATTGCCATATGCCAGGAATCCTGATGACACTCCAAGGATGATTCTGTTACTATTCCTATGTCATGGATGGGACCCCTGAGGCGCAGCTGCTTCAGGTTTCACGGAAAGTGAGAGGCTTGGGAGTCTTGAAGCGCAGACCGATGTTCTTGTAGTACCGCGGAAGCTTCTCCTTGCCAGTTTGTCCCAGCAGGACCCTCTTGTTCTGAAAGATGGTCGGCTGCTTTTGGTAGGCATGCTCCGTCTACAGGGATGAAGAGGGAGCTGGTAAGCGCGGAGCAGGCAGCAACCTGGTGGGATTTTTATCCTGGGTAGTCTGGCTCCAGAATTCTTAATCACCTACCTACAAAGAAAGAACCCTTGAGTTCCTTTTCATGCTCGGCTCACAATTGTTGAGCACTTACTGTGTATCTGGCCTGTGCTGGGCAGTAGTGGCAAAAACCTGGTGTCCCAAACCAACCCTGAAGGCCCTCCACCCCCCTAGCTGACCTGGTTGCAAGATTTCCTTAATTGTTTTTTTTTGGCAAATAGGGTCTTCTCTGTGGGCCCAGGCTAGAGTGCAGTGGCACGATCACAGGTCACGGCTCACTGTAACCTCGAACTCCAAATTCCTGGGCTCAAGTCCGAGTAGGTAGGACTATAATCATGTGCCACCACGCCTGGCTATTTTTTTGTAGAAACAGAATCTCCCTATGTTGCCCAGGGTGGTCTCTAACTCCTGGCCTTTAGCCATTCTTCCACCTTGGCCTCCCAAAGTGCTGGCATTACAAGCGTGAGCCACCATGCCCAAACCCTTGTTGCAAGATTTCAGACCTTGGCATATAGAGGTCTCAAAAGTCTTAGCGCTCATTTAAGTTGTAATAACTTCATAATTGTAAATGCTACAAACTTACCAAAAAATCATTTGGAAATTTAATGATTTAAATTGCTTTTACTATTAGTTTTGTGACTTTTGAATGATACATTTAATTGTAGTTGTTTCAGTACCTCCAGGGGTAGCATTAAGGGGCAGGTGCTTTAGAAACTGTCTTCCCCCCAATGACCCTTTAGTAGTTTTATAATTTGTTTTTGAAGAAAAAAGCAAAAGCAATTTCTGGAGTTTTTTTTAATGGCTTGGAAAAACATGATATTTCAGTAAAAAGAAAAAAGCAGGACCCATAGTTTTATCTACAGTGTATGCTAAACCATGCACCAAAGTTACTTAAGCTTGGAAAGAAATGCATGACCCTGCCCAGGTAACCACCATGGCCAGGTGGTAGGATTAGGTGTGATTTCCTCTCTGGTTTTTAAAATGCTCAATATTTTGCAAATTGCTCAGAATAGATAGTGCGATTTTGATGATAAGAAAAAAGCAAAGAAATATTGCTTTGCTCTGAAAGCGTGGGGGCAACTTGGAGACATTTAGGTCTATAGCCTTTAATGTTTTTGACCACAACCTACAGTAGGAAATACATTCTACGTTGTGACCAATACCTCTGTCTCTCTCTGCCTTCCTCTCTTCCTCACTCTGGCTGACTTTTGACTTTTTCCTTCCTGCAACACACTGATTTTGTTTTCTTTCTTTCTTTCTTTCTTTTTTTTTCTTGAGACAGAGTCTTGCTCTGTTGCCTGGGCTAGAGTGCTGTGGAGTCAGCCTAACTCACAGCAGCCTCAAACTCCTGGGCTCCAGCTATCCTCCTGCCTCAGCCTCCCGAGTAGCTGGAACTACAAGTCCATACCTCCATGCCCTACTCATTTTGCTATTTTTAGTAGAGACAGGGTCTCACTCTTGTTCAGGGCTCAGTGTGGTCTCGAACTCCTGAGCTCAAGAAATCCTCTCGGCCTCCCAGGTGTGAGCCACTGCACCCGGCCTGATTTTGTTTTCATTTCCATCCAATTTCATTTATTTTAATGCTAGTTGCAATTCACTGCGTTGATTTTTTGACCTGCAGTGTGAAAAGCCTCGGTGTCCAATAATGAATTTCAGCAAATTTCTAATAGTTATTACCGCTTGAGGGGATGTTTCCCTGCCTCTGCCAAATTTCAGAGACATATTTACCAGCATTTCAAGACAGAAATGCAGACCTGAAGACCCTCCCCAGTGAGCACCAAAATGCTTTTAAAACAAGATTCTCCTTTGTACTCCCATAGTGGTGATCTCAAAGGTCACTATTGCCTGTAGGGTGACACTGAGGTGGGTCCAGCAGCCCATGTGCTATTTTTTGGGAGGAAACTGACTGGGCAGAACTGTGCTGAGGGCGGTGGGGTGAGATGGAACTGGAGCTTTGAAAATGTCCCTGCCCTAGGCCTAGCAGTCCTGATTCCCTGTTTGTTCTAAGGGAAATGATTAAGGGTGTGCCCAGAGATGGCATTTGCGTTCTCTAGTGATGAATGATGGCAAGCATCTCCTCCTGTGCTTATTGGCCATTCCTATATATTCTTCAGTGAAATGTGTACTGGAAATTTTGCCCACCTTTTACTTGGGTTATTTGTCTCCTTTTATTTATAAGAGTCCTTTATATCAGGCTACAAGTCCTTCAAAAAGAGATAGGACTTGTAAATAATTTTCTCCCAGTCTATGGCTTGTCTTTTGGTTTTCTTAATATTATCTTTTGAGGTGAAAATTTAAAATTTTTATAAAATCCAAGTTGTCATTTTTTAATAGATCATGCTGTGGGTGGTATTATATTATACTTTTTAACATGGAGTTGTGTTAAATTTAAGATTTATGTGCTAGGCCAGGCTCAGTGGTTCATGCCTGTAATCCCAGCACTTTGGGAGGCCCAGGCGGGAGGATTCCTTGAGACTAGGAGTACAAGAACATCTTGAGCAACATTGCAAGACCTTGTCCCTTAAAAAAAAAAAAAAAAAAAAAAACCTAACTGGGGTGTGGTGGCGCATGCCTGTAGTCCCAGCTACTCAGGACTCCGGAGGCTGGAGGCTGAGGTGGCAGAATTGAGCCCAGGAAGGAATTCGAGGTTTCAGTGAGCTATGATCACACAACTGCACTTCAGCCTGGGTGACAGAGCAAGACCTTGGTCTCTTAAAAAAAAAACTTATGCTCTAAATGTGATTATTTCTGGAGGCAGCTCCCTCATGAACGCAAGCCCCGCATGGAGCTCTCTGGCTCAAGCAGGGGCACCGTGGCTTTGTTGACTGATTCTCAGGGAAAATCCAAGCCATGGTCTCTTCAAGGACTCTCTCGGACAGGTTGATAAGCCCATGATAGAATAGTATGGTGCCGAGTTATGATCTGCCCTGTGAACATGCACAGTACGGTACTCTGTCACCTTTCTTTGTGGTAAGGTGAGGCACTTAAGTATAGAACTCTTATTCCTAAACACTGCCCACCAATCCCAAGAGCAGCATGAATCTAAACTTCCTGAATACAGATTTACTTTTCTATTAAGGCCAGAATGTTTAGCGCACAATCCCAAGTCCCAAACCTATCGGCTCCTGAACTTCATTAGTAAAATGGGGATGGGGGTCTGCCCAGGCAAGCTGACTTGACTGTGAAGAGTGTTACCTATTAAATGCTCCCTGATTTATGCCTTTTTCAGGAATTCATGCTGGCAGATCTAATACACGGTTTTAGGAGTTTTTGTATACAAATAAGGCCTAACTTTAAAATTCCCCTCATTCTAGTGTCTCTTGCAAGTGTTTACCATCCAGAAGTTCCTTTACACAAAGCAGATGCCCTGGACTTGAGTAGCCCCATGTCAGGAAAGGGATTGGCTAAAAACTTATGGCAATTCCATACTTTGCAGCTGAGTTAGAATGAGACAGCTTTGCGTAAGTGGGAAGCACCAGGCACTGCAGGCCATCACTGTTTAAAATGTAGGAATCACAGGAACATCTTTGGTAAGTGATCTCTATAAGGCTTAATTCTTCTGTGAAGGGCAGGTTGTCAACTAACATCTGTGGGAAGACTTAAGCACAGCCAGTTGTACCCTCTTCAAGCCCCTTATCTCCCCTGGGCCTGCCTCCACAGCAGACACATACTGCAAAGAAGCACATTTCTTTGAAAGCAATTTATTTGTTTCCGGATCACAAAATACAGGGAAGGAGCAAGGCGATGCCTGTAACCCCCTGGTTGCACATCTTATCTTCCCAGTCTGTGCATCTATAAATACTTTGTACAACACCAAGCTCATACTGTCCCTTTAAGTGTCTACTCACATTCTACCAGCTGCAGAGTATAGTATATGACCAGGTGGGAAGTTAAACCAGATGCCCCATTCACAAGGCAGGGCTCCCCTCCAATTATTGAAACTTAAGGAACTGGTGGTTCTATCCATTTTCTACAACTGTCATGAACAAATAGGTCATAGATAAATTATGTCTGCACGAATCGTAAAGTTATTTAACCTTACAGATGTGCAGTGTGTCTGAGGCCCTTTCCTTGTCCCCAGCTTTCTACGTCCCACGTTGCCTGTAGCACCTGGACTGCCACCCCTGGGTCCCCCACATCCCAGGGTGGCGATGGAGGAAGGGCAGGCCAGGCCAAGCATGAGGAATAAAGTCTTTATTGGGCTCAGACCAGGAGTCCGTGAGTCTTGAGGACCTCTGTGTATTTGTCAATTTTCTTTTCCACGTTCTTTTCAGCCTGTTTCCGTAGCCTCTGTGGGGATAAGGACAGGTGGTAGTTAGTGGCTGCTGCCTGGGACCACCCTCATCACATGGACCCAATCTCATCCCATCCTGGCTGGGCCTCAGGTAGTAGCCTGCCCTCACCATGAGCTGCTTTTTCTTGCGGTAGTGGATCTTGGCCTTCTCCTTCCTCTTCTCCTCCAGGGTGGCTGTCACGGCCTGGTACTTCCAGCCAACCTCGTGTGCCAGGCGCCCCAGGTAGGCAAACTTTAGGGGGAAATGAAGTTGTATGGACATGTAGGCTTCCATCCCAGGAGCCTGGACTAGGGCCACAGGGGTAATTGGGGGGTGGTTGTCACCCACCCTAGAGGACCCTGGGAATGTCATAATCCAATTGCCCGCATCACATTCTCCCACCCCTCCTGGCATCAGCTGAACCATTGGTGATGTCGGCACTGCCAACAGGGGCATCCGCAGACCATCGTGAGAAAGACATCATCTGCCAGGCTCGGGGACCTCAGGTTCACCCCTCAGCAGGCCTGAAGTCCCTAAGCAAGACCACTCAGTGTGTAACTTGGAACTCACCTTTCTCGTAGGCTTCAGACGGACAACCTTGAGGGCAGCAGGAACCACCATCCGCTTTTTCTGTTAGAGAAGGAGAGGGGCTTAGAAACCTGGAGCAAGGGAAGGACAGGGAAGGAAGCTAGCTGGGTAGGCGTCTCAGCCAGTGCTGTTTTCATGAGGATCAAACAATGTAGGTAATTGTAGAACATCACAGACGCTGGCTGCACAGGTGCTGCATTGGGGGCTTGGTGCAGCTCACCTTGTCATAGGGCGGTGGGATCCCATCAAACACCTTGAGGCGGTCCAGGGCAGCCTGGCCTCGCTTGGTCTTGTGGGGCAGCATGCCTGTGGGGAAGGGGATGGCAGGCCTGCTCAGTGGGGCTCAAGGGGACACCTACCCTCCCCCACTAGGGCAGGCAGACAGGTGGCCTCAGATGGTAGTGCATGTAGAGTTATCTCATGGTAGGGAAACTCGAACATGAGTGGGTTAAGTCCTCATCACTGGCCACCCGCCTGTCACCACCACCTACAGCCCTCAGTCCCAGCTCACCTCGCACAGTCCTCCAGAAAATGCGGCTGGGGGCCCGGAAATGGTAGGGGCCACGGGACGGGTTGGTGTTCATCCGTTTGCGGAGGAAGGCCAGGTACTTTACTGAGAAGAGAGGAAAGCATGAGACCTGCCTGGTCTGCCAGACCCACCAGTACCCAGCCAAACCCTCACCTTCTCCCCACACAAGCCCACATTTCCCAGGGCCTTTTCAGGAACTCCAAGTAGCTTCTCCCACCACTGCCAGAATTGCTTTTGGAGGCCACCAGCCTCAACACCACACAGGGAGACCCTTTCAGCCCTTCTCCCAGGCCCCAACTTACACTTATTTCTGTAGAAATTGCCAGATATGTTGATGCCCTCGCAGCGCACAACCACTACCTTCCGGCCTAGAGAGAAAGTGAGGCATTCAAGGAGGGCAAGGGTATACGGACAGTACAACCTGAATGTTCTATCTCTGCCTCAAACCCACCTGTGCAGTCACTGTCTGGACGTGGAAGGACGGGGGCCCTTTCCTGGGACATAACTAACCACAACGTAGAAAAGAGCTAAGCCCTGAGGTGAGCCTCTTGCTCTAGGTCCCAGAGCGTTATCTGGCAGAGCTGGATTCATGTTGAAATTAAAAGCTAGCCTATCAGAATAATCAGTTGAGCCAGGAGCCCCCAACATGGGAAAGGGAGTGGCTGGCAGGTCTCAGAGCGGTGCATGGGGTTGATCTCATGGTCGTGAGACTCAAACGAAAGATGGTGATTGTTGCTCATCACTGACCTCCAGGTGGAGCTAAAAACAGGAACTGTGGGCAGAGACTTACCCAGCAGTACCTGTTTGGCCACGATGGCAGCCAGGCGGCCCAGGAGATGGCCTCTGCCATCAAGCACCAGGACCTGTGGGAGACAAGGTGACAGGGTTGAAGGACACTGACAGTCTTTGACTCTCCCCACAACAAGCCACCATTCCTTTCTGCTTTGTTCCTCTTCCACGTTAGCCTCAGGGTGCCTCCTACCCAGCTATCAGACCTGGTAACTATGAGCCAAGGCCCACTTTACAGAAAGGAAACTGAGGCCAAGAAAGCAAAAGGTTGAGTGAACGGGGTAAGATACCAGAACTCCCCTCTTGTCTCAGGTCCTTGAAGGGTATGAATTTTTATGCCCAAGTTATATTTTGCATATAATAAAGTACAAGCTAGGATTTGGACCAAGACTGGCAATACTCTGTCCACGAATCATCCAGTTGCAAGAACCTGTAGTCTGTGATACAAATTGTAGGTTCCTAACAGAACCTAATTCTCTTCTACCACTAATTTTGTAGCTAAGAAAACCAAGTTTCGGGAGGGATGAGGTCAGGCAGAGTAGTTGAAAGCCCATGCTGACTCTGCCTCCCCCGGTAAGCCACTCAAGCACCAATCCTCAACATCCTCCTTTAGTCCCCCGTTATAATGCAATAACGTATATCACAAAGTATAATGTAATAAAGCATACAATAACTATTGTATATACTTTGTAAGTACTGGAATGTAATGCAAAAGAATACTAAACCTAAAGCCTGACTTCCTGACAATGTGACTTTTACTAAAAATCTCAAAGTTTCAATTTCCTCTAAGATGAAGACAACAATGTCTGCCTCAGGAATACTCTTAAGTTAACTGAACTACACCAAACAATGCAATGCAAACTGTGCTAGGTACAAGGACATATGCTCACTGAACTCTACCATTTGCTTAGGCCCGCCTGGCTTGGAACTTAATTTCCCACCTCAACCACAAAGAAGAAATTCACAAGGAGATCCTTTCCAGAGCCAGCCTCTCCTTCACACGTAGGTAGTTACCCCAGGAGCCAGGAACTCAGAGCTAAGCTTTTGCTGTGCTCCTCAAGGGCCCCCAGGTGGTTGTATGGCTAAAAGATGTCCCATAGCCGTGGAACCATTTATCGCAGCCCTGCTTCCAGCAGTAACACGCTTTCGAGGCAATTACCAACCCCGAAACGAGAAAAGGGCAATTCATTCCTGAATGCCCCATAGTTTAGCACTCTCTCGACCCCCCGCAGAAAAGGGTTTCGTATTAAAATAACCAGAGCCGCAAAGAACCCTGATTAACATTCCCACGTGAGGTTGAAGCAGCCCGCGCATTGGACAGGATGGAAGTACCTTCCATTTGGCTAATCCTCAGTTTCTCATTGCCCCGAGGCCGCCCAGACAGACTTCCACGAGTTCGCCATCGCTGGGGACACACAATGGTCCAATTCGGCCAAGACTCGACCCCAGCGCCCGCACCCACCACCCGAGATCAAGGTAAGCGAGATCTAGTTAATACTCCTGTCTGTGCCGGCAGCTCCTACAATCATCCCTCGCCTCGAAAATAAAATGCCGCATTTTAGTCAACCCTAGGCCTTAAAAACAGCCTAAACATTTCTTACAGATTCCCCTTGCCCCAGAAGATCTCTATTTTGTTCAATTATCGACTTTAAGTTTCACAACACATCTTGGAGAAGATAAAGGGCCCAACCCCGTTCTGGCCTGGATCCCACCCGGCCCCTTGCCGCCCCGGCCCGCGCGGAGCCCACACCTGCCCCTCCGCCATCTTCGGCAGCCGCCTGGGAAAGAAGGAAGTATTGGCGCAGGGTTTCTTATCCCTTGAAACAGGGGTGGCAGAAATGACGCAACACGGGCTGCGCGGGCGGCTTTCTTTTCATTGGCCAAAGTGTTGTGCGCGTGCGCAGAGATGCCCCACTGGAAGGCGGGACGTCTTCTGACTGTCCAATCCGGATACCATCCTGATAGGCTCTGGCGGCCATGGCTGTGCGGGGCGAGAGATCACGTGGGGTGTGGAGGCGGCTCTGTCCAGCCTCGGCGGCCATATTTTTGAGGGGCTGTTAATCTCGTTCACGCGATCTTTCTGCCGCGTTTGGGAGGGGAGGCTTCATTACCCCCTGAAGCCACTGAAGGCTGCAGAGCACGTGGTGGCCTGCAAGGGGCAACGAGGACTGTTTTTTAGTGCTCAGTTTATGCTTAGAGGCCCGGATTCGCGTGTGCGGCCGACCTCATTGTGACCTGGACAAACCCCTGGCCTTATCTGGCCCTCAGTGTCCCCGTCTACCGTCTTCCCTTTGAGATCTAAGAGTGGATGAACGAATGACTTCCACATGCCTGGATTGCACCAATCTGCAGAGTGTTTCCCAGAGGAACTTCTCATTTTCTGAACTCTCGGCCTTCGCTTAGGCTGTGTCCCTTGCCTGGGATGCCCTCCCTGTCCCCTCCAAAATCTGGCTTGTCACAGTCCCAGTGCCCTCTGGCTCAGGCGTCCTTTCCTCCAGAGAGCCTCCCGGATATCCTAGGCTGGGTCAGATCCCTCCTCCGGCTCCTGCACCGCGTGTGCGCTACCTCCGGTACAGCGCGTGGTATCCCGTACTGACCCTCGCTGGGTCCCTTGTCTTCTCCCTCATAGCCTAGGAGGCCTGGGAGGACTGGCCTGGTTCTGACTCAGATCTGGGTTCTAGCATTGCCCAGCACTGGTCCTGGGCCCCGGGAGGCGTCAGAAGACAGTATTTTTTTTTTTTTTTTTTTAAAGACAGGGTCTTGATCTGTTGCCCAGCCGGAGTGCAGTGGCGGTGTCATAGCTCACTGCAACCTGTAACTCCTGGGCTCAAATGATCCTCCTGTCTCAGCTTCCCGAGTAGCTGTGACTACAGGCGTGCTGGCTAAGTTCAAAAAAAAAAACATGTTTTGTAATGTCGGAGTCTCACGATATTGCACAGGTCTCCAACTCCTGAGCTCAAGCGATCCTTCCACCTCCGCCTCCCAAAGTGGTGGGATTACAGGCGTGAGCCACCGCGCCCAGCCAGAAGACAGTATTGAATGAAGCATTTCCTTAACTGAATCATCAAGATTCTGAAATCAGAACTGCCCCATTCACACCCTGTTCCATCCACAGACAGGCCTGGCCAGAGCTGGTAGAAAAGGATGATTTATATACAGTTTCATGGGGACAAGGGCTTTGTGCAGAGCAGAATAACAGGGGCTGGTGCTGGGTTCTGGCGTTGCCTCCATCCTGGGGAGAGAGTAAGAGGAGCAGCGGGGCCGAGGAAGGGACCAGCCTCTAGCCAACCTCCTGTGTGTCCTGGCTGTGCATCCTCTGGCAGGTGACTCCCCACTCTGGGCCTCAGTGTCCTCTGTAAAATGGGATGATAGATGCGTCTGTCTCACTGGGCTGTTTGAGGATTGGTGGACAGAGAGGGAAAGTACTTAGCTCAGGGCCAGGCACAGACTCATGCCCAAAACAGTTCCACTCAGAGCTACCGCTCATCGTGTGCTAGGGCATTGCTGTCCAAGAGAACTCTGCAATGATAGAAATGTGCCCTATTTTTGCTCTCCAGTATGAGAGACACCAGCCCCATGTGAATATCGAACACTTCAAATGTGGCCAGTGCAACCGAGGAGCTGAATTTTAAATTTTACCTAATTTTAACTAATTTAAATTTAAGAAACTAATAATGTGGTTATTGAGAGAATGGGAAAACAGGTTGGATAGGGACTAGGGCAGGAGGAAAACTCCTCAATGTAGTACCTTTTCAAAAAAATTATAATAAAAATTACTGCTGAGAAAACAAGTCCTGAAATGAAAAATCATAAAATTGAAAAACTGGTCCTCAATCTACAGGGTGTCCCAAAAGTCTCCATGCAAAGGCAAATTTTGTAATGAATATTTTGTAAATAAAAGTACATTTAGCTACAATTTCCCATTTGCCCTATGTATGGTAACTTTTGGGACACTCTGTAGTTACTGGAAAACTTATGTATATTTCAAACAACTTAAGTACTTGAATATACTTTTGCAACTGTAAATTTCATGAAACTTATATACAGATCAAATGTTTCCGATAAAAGTTTATTGTTTGAATTGAGATGTGCTGTTGGTGTAAAATACACACTGCATTCTGAAAACTTAGTAAAAAATAATTGTAAAATATCTCATTAATCATTTAAAAGTATTGATTACATGTTTAAATGACAACATTTTGGATATACTGGGTGAAATAAAATATATTGTTTAAAGTTACCTGCTTCTATTTCCTTTTTTATTTTTTTGAGACAGGGTCTTGCTCTGTCACCCAGGCTGGAAGTGCAGTGGTGTGATCATGGCTCACTCTAACCTCAAATTCCTGAGCTCAAGCGATCCTCCTGCCTCAGCCTCCCAAGTAGCTGGGACTACAGGTGCACCACAATGCCCAGCTAATTTATTTATATTTTTTTGTAGAGATGGGGTCTCATTATGTTGCCCAGGCTGGTCTTGAACTCCTGAGCTCAAGCGATCCTCCTGCCTTGGCCTCCCAGAGTGCTGGGATTACAGGCGTGAGCCACCGCACTCGATCCTTTTTCTTTTTTTTAAAAAAATGTGGCTACTAGGAAATTTAAAATCACATGTGTGGCTTGCATTCTGTTTCCACTGGACAGCGTTCCTCTAAAGGCTTTGCATGGGTCACTTCAGTTAACCTCATGACAACCCTGGGTGGAAGGACTATTATTAAAGCCTTTTGTACACATAAGGAAACTGAGGCAGAAGAGAGAAGGGCACAGATGCTAGAACAAGACAGCCTAGAGTCAAACCTTAGTTTTCACTCAAGAGCTGTGTGACATTCGGCAAATTATTTACCTCTCTGTGCCTTGTTTCAGCCTCTGAAACAAGGATAATAGTGGCACCAGCTTCTCAATGGAGTGAGTTAATTTATGGAAAGCCACAAAGCCTGTGTCACCAGGGCACTATATGTTGGAGCGATTACTGTGAAATGTTTCTTGTCCTCAGGGCCTCCCCTCCTTCCTCCCTCCTACCCCACACCTGTTCCCAGATTCTTTCCTCCCTCACATGCCTCCCATGGCTCTCTGATGCCCTGCACTGGCCCAAGTGACTGGAACACGCTGAGCTTTCTCACACCTGATGGCTTTACAGAGGCAGTTCCCTCCTCCTGGAATGCTCTTCTATTCCTGCCCCAAGACCCCTCCGTCCTGGCTTGCAAGCTCCTGCACCCATGTGTCTCCCCAGGGCTCTCACCCCCACAGGTCCCCACTGAGGTCAATGTCCTTCCCTAATCTCATCCCTTCCCCAGGCTCCCCGCTGTCCAATCCCACACTGGGCCAGACCAGCGTTACCTGTTACACCTCCCTCAGGAAGCCTGTCTGGGCCCCAGCCCCCACCCTCCTGCCCCCTGTCCCCTGCCCCATCCACTCCACCCCACCCCGTGGTCCTCCTACCCCCGGCCTTCCCCCAGCCTCCGCCTCTGCTCTCCATTCTCTTCTTCCAGCTGGTCTCCATGGCCCGGGGGTCCTCCTGCACCTGGGCTGCCCCTGCTCTGCTCACAGCCTTTCCCTGGCTCCTAGAACCCTCCGCACAGTCCAGGCCTCACGGCCTGTGAGGGACTCACCGAGATGAGGCCCCGGGCAGGTCAGGGCTCCACAAGCAGCACGTCCTGGGGACTGGAGGTGGGGGGCACCTGGGGCCCCCACAGGGTCAGTCACAGGTGGGCGGGCAGGGCCTCTGGCCACCCTCTCATCCCTCTCCACCCCCTCCACCCATCCTGCTGGCTCACCTGCTCCCCAGGGCAGGGCGTCCTCCACCTTGTCCTTCGCCAGTGTAGGCAGCAGGCAGCGGCAGGCAGCACGAGGGCCACCGGCAGCAGCAGCAGCAGCAGCAGCAGAGGTGGCTGTGGTGCTGGCAGGGCTGTGGCCCCCAGGGCCCCGGGACTCCTTGGGGGTGGCAGGGTGGAGGGGTCTGGGGAGAGAGAGGAGTCTGGGTGACCAAGGAGGGCTGGGTTAGAGAAGGAAAGAAAGGCTGTCTGGCACTGGCCGTGGGACCTCAGTGGGCTGCTGGCCTCTCTGTGCCTCAGTTTCCTCATCTGTAAAATTGACATAATCATTATATCTACCTCATCAGGTTGTCACAAAAATTAAATGAGGAACATATAGAAAGTGCTTAGAACGGTGTTGGCAGGGTTGTACTTTATTTTATAATTAAACAAATATGTTTCTAGTGATTATGTATCTGTTTATTTGTCTTCTTCACCCAATAGTCTGTGAGCCCCATGTGAGCAGCAGGGACCTTATCTGCCTTATTTATCACCAGAACCTACTACTTAGTGCTCATTAAATATTTAAGTGAATGAATGGATGAAATAGGTTCAGAGAGACACCCCTCAATGTCCTTTAAACACACAGGCAGGTTTCTGCCTCAGGGCCTTTGCACTGGCTGTCCCTTTGTTCCCAACTTTCAGTATCTTTCCAGCCAACCACTTCAGATCATGCTTCCATCCTCCTGTGCACAGGAGCTCATTATACTCAGATACTTTCTTTTCTTTTTCTTTTTTTTCTAGAAACAGGGTCTCACTCTTTTGCCCAAGGTGGAGCGAAGCAGCATGACCATAGCTCACCCCAGCCTCAAACTCCTGGCCCTACTTTCTGGATTATTTGTGTGTTTATGTGTTTATCCTCTGTCTCCCCAATTAGCATGTCAGCTCCGAGTGGCATGGGTCTTGGTCTTGTTGCATGCTGTGTCTCCAATGCCAGACACGTGGGAGATGGTTAATAAAACTTGCTTGAATGAATGGTCATAAACCTAAATACAAGTGACCAATGAGGCTAAATATAAATGGCAGAAACTTTCGGAAATGCAGGGAAAAATAGAGGAAACGAACACACACAGACGTGCATGAGTAACTGGTAAAATCTGAATAAGCTCAGTGCATTGGAAGAACGTCTACTTCCTGGTTTTGATTTTGTAGTATGGTTAATGTTAACAAGCACAATATAACACTGGGGAGGCTGGGTGAGGGTTGCAAGGGACCCCACCCCCGCCCTGTTCATTTCTTTGCACTTTGCTATGAATTTATAATTATTCCCAAAGAAAAAAGTTAAAAAAATAAAACAACCATTAACTTGCTAAAAATAACAAACATTAAAAATCCTGGCCAGGCTGAGCATGGTGGCTCACACCTGTAATCCCAGCACTTTGGGAGGCTGAGGCAGGAGGATCTCTTGAGGCCAGGAGTTTGAGACCAGCCTAGGCAACATAGCAAGACCCAGTGTCTACAAAAAATAAAAAAATTTGCCGGGTGTGGTGGCACACACCTGTTGTCCCAGCTACTCCCAGCTACTCAGGAGGCTGAGGCAGGAGGATCACTTGAGCCCAGGAGTTTGAGGTTGCAGTGAAGCTATGATGTTGCCACTGCACTCCAGCCTGGGTGACAGAGCGAGACCCTGTCTCAAATAATAATAATAATAAATTTTAAAAATGAATCTACTTTTTTTTTTTTTTTACTTTTTTTAACATGGGTACTAGGAACATTTACACTTAAACATGTGGCTCGCATTGTATTTCTATTTTACAGGGCTGTCTTAGAGAAACAGGCATCATTGTTCCCTTCTCAAAGATGGGTAAACTGAGTCCAGAAAGGGGAATGTACTTGCCCTTTTTGCAGACAACGGGGGCAGGGTAGGCTCTGGGACACACAGAGCAAAGAGGGTGAGGGGCTGTGAGGATGATGGGAGGGGTGGGAGCCTTTACCTGGCTGACACCGCAGCTCCAAGCACCGAGAGAAATTCCGGCGGGTGATCCAGGGCTTCAGAGCCACCAGCTGCTGGGAGGTGTCCTGCAGGAGGCAGGAGATGTTGGTCTGGACGAAGCGAAGACAGCTGGGGAGGGGCTGGGGGCAGGGGAGGGAGACGTCACCACCATATCAACCCCCCCATCTCCGCAGGCCTAGGGCCCTTCCCTGCCAGCAACGCCCAGCAACTGGGCCCCAAGAGGCCTGGGTCTCAGGGTCTAGAACCCTGCTGCCCCAGTTGCCAGGAGGGAGAAGCTCAGCAGCGCCCTTCCTTAGGGCCTAAGAGATCAGGACCCCACAATTGGACCCAGACCCTCCACTATCCCCTGGTGCCTGGAGAGCTGTTATTCTCCAGCGACGGGGGCCCCCAGGGGATTGGGGGGCCAGCTCTACCTTCCTTGTGTTGCTAAATTCAAAAGAAATCTCCAGTAAGGCTGAGCAGAGCTTTACTTCCAATGCCTAGGAAAGCACCTTCCTCCCCTCACTTGTTCCTCAAGTTCAGGGCTGACCTGAAAGGCACATGTGGTGACAAAGACTATCTCGGTGTTGACAGCCTCCAGCAGGCCTTGCATCTGGGACCCAGCCACAGTCTTGAGCTGTTCCATCCAGCGTTGCGCCAGCACCAGCCGCCAGAGTGCCCCGCAGAGCTCCTCCTGGGGAAGACAACCCACAGGGTCTCGGGAGGAGGGGCTGGGCAGGAAGGAGCCAGGCGGCAAACTAGTGTGGTCCCCAGGGGGTCCTGAGTCTGTGGTTTCCACCTCCATCCCAGGCCCCTCCCACGTGACTCACTTCCTGCAGGTTGGAGGCCACAGTGACTGGGTAATCCAGAAGCAGGTAGTCAGACTACGGGAGAAAACAGGGTCAGGCCTGGCCGAAAACGGGAGTGGGGAGGGGTGGGGGTGGGGGTACAAAACTAAGGGTACTCAGAGGTGGTGGCAGAGACCCAGAGAGAGAGGGACAAGGCCCAGAGAGGGGGAACTCAGAACGCAGTCACAGAACCTTGGCCTCAAAAAGGGACGGCAGGAGAAGGTCTGAGGCAGAGGCGCTCACCAGCTTGCGGATGGTGACAGCAAAGTTGGAGGAGATGGGGCTGTGTTTGAAGGAGCAGTTCTGGGTCCCGCGGAGGCCCGGGCTGAGCAGCAGCAGCAGCAGCAGGGGGGTCTGCAGGGTGGGTGGGCTGTCTTGGCTCTCACGGCCCCCAGGCCTCCCACCTCCGCTGCTCCCTCTTCCCTCCTTCTGTCCCAGGCCTCAGCCACCTCTTCCAGCGCTGTCCCCACCTCTGCCCGCCTCCCCTTCCTCTTGGCCTCTGCGCTGTCCTCTCTTCATCCCGCTCAGCCCATCTCTCTCCCCAACTCGGCCCTCTGCACTCACTGGCCCGTTTCCCCCTCCATCTTGTCCTGTCCCCTTCATTTGTACCCAGCACTGCCAAATCTCCCTCCTCTGTCCATCTCCCCCCTCCTCTGTCCCCCTCCCTCCTCTGTCCATCTCCCCCCCTGCATCTTGACATTGTGCTTTCCCGTTACCCCCACCTTGTCCCTCAGGTATACGTACAGCTGGGCTCCAGGCTGGTGCCAGCACTGTCATCTCGGCCGGGGGCCCCTCATGCCTGTGGCCGGGTCTTGGAAGGGACAGAAGAAGAAGTGTCGGTCCCCCACACCCCAGCCCCTTCCCTGCCCGCCCCTTGTGCTCCCCGCCCCTCTGTCGTCCTCTTGATGTGGCTGAGTTTCCGCCTCTTACTCCCCCAGGCTTCCTGCACGAGCCCCAGTTACAGTGAAATCTCCTCATCTCCCCTTTCAAGAACCCCGACGTCCGACGTCCGGTCCCGGAACCCTCCCCAGGTCAGGGACTCGGGAACCCGACCCGCCATCCCCTGCTGCCTCTGCCCTAGGAGTGGGGACCCCAGCTCCGCCCCTCGGGGAGCTGGAGTCCAGTGCTCCTCACACACCAGGCTTGCCCCAGCTGGGTGTGGAAGGGGCCAAGCCGGGTGACAGCCAGACACTGAAAGTGAAAGGAAATTTTGCGGGGAGAGAGTGAGCAGGGGTGGAATTTGGGCCGGGGCCGAGGGCGCCCCCTGGCGGTGACAGGTGGCCGCTCCCGCCGCCGATGGCGCCTTCGCAGAGCTCCGCGCCTGAGAGGGCCGAGGCGGGGACGTCCCCCTGAGCCGCACACAGGGTGCACGGTGAGCGGGGCTCGAAGCGGGATCTGGCTCCGGGAGCCGTGGGAGCGGGGAGCCTGTTGCGTGGCTGGGTCTGACCGTTCTCGGACCCTCCGGCTTTGTCTGCCAAGGGCTGGTACACAGGACTCAGGGGACGAGTCTTGTCACATCAGGCCTGGCAAGTGTCACTCTGGCTCTGGCTTTGCCACTGTGGGAGCTTGGTCCGCCCCTTGACCTCTCTAAGCCTCAGTTTCTTCAACTGCAAACTTTGGGGGTGAGGTGGTAAATGAGAACAAACAAGCTCCCTTCCACAGCTGGGGTTCCCTGGCCCTCTTGCTCGCCCATTCCATCCGTGGCAGACTGTCCCCAATATCTGCTGGTCCTCCTTCCCTGCAGGAGGATTCTAGGCCCGGTCCTGTGGAACTCAGGCATGGCCCTATGACTTGCTTTGGCCAACGGCATGAGGGTGAAAGTGACAGGTGCTACTTCTGGGTGGAAGCCTACCACGCTGGGGAGTGCCTCTGCACCGGTGGAAGAGGCATCAAGAGGGGCCTCCCTCAGCCAAGTGCCACGTGTGACTCTGAGGAGCAGAGAGCCCTGCCAACCCTGGGTGAACAGGTAGTGCGAGCAAGAGGCTAGCTTTGTGGTTGTAAACCACAGAGATCCGGGGCTTGTGTGTCACCGCAGCAAAGCCTAGCCCATCCTGACTGTCACACTATTTGCCTTCCCTGCCCCCTTCACTTCACTTCCTGTCCAGCCAGGTTTAGTTTCCTTGTCACACTGAATGGTCAGACTTTTCTTGATTTTTCACTTGTTTTCTGACTGCACTTGAGGTAGGCAAAACAATGGCCCCCAAAGATGTCCACATCCTAATCCCCAGAACCTGTGAATACGTGACCTTGCATGGCAAAAGGGACTTGGCAGATGTGAATAAGCTAAAGATCTTGAGATGGGGAGATGATCCTGGATTTTCTGGGCGTGGCCCAATGTCATCACAAGGGTCCTGGTAAGTGAAGGAGGGAGGCAGGAGAACCAGTCAGAGAAAGAGGCGTGTCAACAGAGGAGTCAGAGGGAAGCCACGTTGAGAGACTCAACCAGCCAGCGCTGGCTTTGAGGGCAGGGGAAGTGGCCCTGAGCCCAGGAGTACCGGGGCCTGTGGAAGCTGGTACAGGCAGGGAAAGGATTCCACCCTAGAGCCTCCAGAGGGAGGAACAGCCCTGCCAATGCCTGGGTTTTAGCTTAATGAAACCCATTTCAGACTTCTGACCTCCAGAACTGTAAGATAATAAAATCTGAACTGCTAAATTTGTGGTAGTTTGTTACAGCAGTGATAGGACATTAATATGCCTCTCAGTCAGTAGAACACCAGCTCCAGGAGGCCAGGCCCTGTCTTGTCCCCAGCTGTGTCCCCTAGTGCCTACAACATGGCGGGCACTCAGTCAGTATTTGTGGACTGACTGGATGGATGACTAGAGTAGGAGATCCTGCCCCCGCCAGAGATGACCAGAGTAGACCAGAAGTGGGCACCTGACCCAGGCTGGCCAATCAGGTTTCCTCCCCTGCAGACTGGGTTGGTGGTGTGTAGACCTGCCACGCTTGGCTCTGGCTGTGTTAAAGCAGCAGGATTAATGGGATGGACCCCAAGGCAGCCCACAGAATCCAGGAGGGAGCTGTCCAACCAGGCTAGAGCCTCCCAGGGATTTCCCTCCAACCCCTGTCACTCCTTTCTGTGTCTGTCCCATCCAGGTCCCGGGGAGGTGATCTACTCGCCCAACCTTAATCAAGTACTGCCAAGAGGCTGCCCATTCCCACGTGGGGGTGGGGAGTGTATCCTAGTGGGGAGGAGATTTTTGACCAGGAGCCAGCTCAGGACAAAATCAACCTCTAATTAATCACCAACGATCATTAAGCACATCCTGGGTGCCCACCACTGAGTCAACCCACTGAGGTTAGAACCTTGAGCCCCATTTTACAGATGGGAAAACTGAGGTTCAGAAAGGTTTAAGAAGCTCTAGTAAAGTCACACGGCTAGGAAGATTTGAATGGAGCAGAGAGGCAGAGATGCAAGACCCAAGAGATCATGTGGACCCATGGAAAAAGGACCTGCCCTGCTTCCTGCCTGACCAAGTCCTGGGACACAGATGTGTGTCCTGCCCTGTCTTCTGTAAGGTATCTCTGTGGCCTTCCAGAAAATTCCCTTTTATCCTAAGCTAGCATGAGTGGGTTTCTCACATCAAAAGGGATGCTAAAGCAGTGGTGTGCTGGAGCAGCTCACACTGGCTCATGGGAGCTGACTGTTAAAAATTCAGGAATTATGTCAGCCAGTTGTTCAATCATCTGTACCTAGAAATCGGGCATGGTGGGAGCATTTGCACCATGGAAATATCTACCAGGGCTTTAATTTTATTCCAGAGAGCTGGTTAACCAGCACACCACGGATCCTGAGGCAACACACAGGCAGAGAAAACCAAAGAGCAAGAGCCACTGGGTGGAGCACACCAGAAGAGACAAGAGGCCCCAAGGCCCTGTCCTGGGATCCTCAGAGTCCCCTTTATCTGTTTCACAAAACTGTTTCATACTGGAGCCACCCCCGGGCTGCTGACTCTCAGAACTAAAAAGGCCTCAAATAGAGCAGAAGTTGCTGCTCCCTTTGTCTCCTCAGAGGCACAGTCAGGGTTGGTCAGAGAGTTTATTGGAAGACATGGGAACCATGAGGGGAAGTTCAAGGTATCTGGTGTCTGTTGGGGTCCAACTGTCCTCTGCCCAAGATGGAGTGGGTGGCGTGCATCAGTCCCCCATGGGCAGCCACAGGGCCTTGGTCCGTGCTGCCCGCAGCCCCAGCTCCAGGCCTGCCCCTTCGGCCTCCTGATCCCAGGCCCGCGGGCAGCCCCTGCTCACCCACACCGGCTTGAGGTTTCCTGCTGAGGCCCACTCCACAAACTGGGAGCCCTGGAATGGGGAGAGGGGTGGGACCAGCACTTCTATCAGCTTGTTTGCTAAGCAGCTGCTTCCTTTGCAATGAGGACTATTATTGAGGAGGGGCATAAGGCTTGACTTAGGCTCTGCAGCTACGATGCTCAGCTCTTAGCAAGCAAAACTTCCAGATGCTGAGGGAAAAGAGGTTGACCCTGTGGCTAGGGAATTTCCTGTTCGTTAACAGCCCATGTTCAAGGGAATGGGGCCCAAGGCGCTTGTCCCATCTGTTACCAAGAGGAGGTTTAAGAGAGTGGACTGTGGGCCTCTGACTCTGTTGCTAGGGTGTAGTCCTTAGCAACGGGATGTCCACTGAGATTAGGCCTTTGGGCGGGGCAGGCTCTCAGGCCCTTGTTGCTGAGATCCTCTTCCCTAGTAACTGGGGCTCTAAAGGGGCAGGGCCGTGTTCCCAGAAAAGGAGGAGACTCTTGCTGAAGTTCAAGATGCTGAAGATGATGAAGCAAAGGGTACCTGGGCAGATCCAAAATACCACAGGGCCTGGATGTCCTGGTGCAAGGCCAGGCAGCGGGTCAGGTGGTCCCGGTCTCCTGTCACCACGTTCACTAGGCCCGCCGGGAACAGGGTGGCCATATCCTAGGGGACGAGAGGGTTGGGAGGGCAGGGGGACAGCGTGAGGAGTGAGCATCTGGGGAATGGCCGTGGGGCTCTGGAAGGAATGGGCATGGGGTCATGGACTGGTGAAGGCTCCAGGCCTGGAGGGAATGGGCATCGGGTCCCTGAGGATGAAGGCTTGCGTGCTGGGACTGCAGTCACCATGGTTACCAAGGAGGGTAGGGTGACAGCCAAGCTTCTGCAGGTGTTGGGCATCTTTCATCTGCTGCCCCAGGGTTGCAGGGGGCAATAGCA
Organism: Daubentonia madagascariensis; assembly: GCA_023783475.1. NCBI lineage: Eukaryota > Metazoa > Chordata > Mammalia > Primates > Daubentoniidae > Daubentonia > Daubentonia madagascariensis. The sequence goes on along the minus strand of JAKFHU010001057.1, from coordinate 977,306 downwards.
GGCAGGGGACTGTACCTGGCAGACCTCCAGGGCCAGCAGGGGACAGGCCCCACTGGGCACCATGACTACAGTGTTGCCATGGGCCAGGGCGGGGGCCAGCAGGGACACAAAGGCAAGCAGGGGCCACTCGTCCGGGCACACGACAGCCAGCACACCCAGCGGCTCCCGCAGGCGGAGCACAGGGCCTCTCAGTCCTGCAACCTGCAGGGACAGGCAGGAGGTCAAGGGCAGGCCCAGGGAGACTGACTGCGCCAGCATTCTCCACTGGCATTCTCCACAGCCTGCCTCTTTCCTCCCTCTTCCCCACCTTCGCTTCTCCATAACAGCTCCAAAAGTAATATAACCAGGCGATGGTTCAGAGCACAGAACTTGGGAGCCAGACGGTCTGGGTTCAAGTCCCAGCTCAGCCACTCACCAGCTGTGTGAACTTGCGGGAGTTACTTAACCTCTCTGGGCTACTGTTTCTCATTTTTAAAATGAGAGTAATAACAGTGCCTACCTCACAGATTTGTTGTTAGGGGAAAATGAGTTAATGTGTGCAGAGGGCTTGAAACCTGGCCCATGGGTTGGTTTATATGTGTATTTTCTACAAAAGCTTTATTGAATATAATTGACATTCACTAAACTGCACACATTTTAAAGGGTACAATTTGACACATTTTGACAATAAGTATACACCCATGAAATTAGCACCACATTCAAGATAATGAACTTCATCCCATTCCTTGTGTCCCTTGGTAATCCTTCCCTCCTGCCCTATTTGAGTCCCCTCTGTCCTCAGGCAACCACTGGTCTGCTTTCTCTCACTATAGATTAGTTTATATTTTCTAGAATTTTCTAGCTACGGAGTCATACAGTCTGCATTCTTTTTGACCTGGCTTCTTTCATGCAGCGTGATTATTTTGCAATTATCCACGTGTGGCAAATTCACTCCTTTTGATTACGGAGTAGGATTCTACTGCGTGGATGCACCATGTTTTGTTTATCTCTTAACCTACTGAGGGATATTTGGGTTGCTTCCAGTTTTGGACTATTATGAATAATGGTGAACATTATTATTGTAAACATTTGTGTATAAGTCTTTTTTTGGATATATGCTTTCATTTCTCTTGGGTTAAAACCTAGGAATTAATTTTATCTAGGTAAATACCTAGGAATCATAGCCGGGTTCCATGGCAAAAGTACGTTTCACTTTTTCAGAAACTGCCAAACTGCTTTCCAAAGTGGTTGTATCGTTTTACACCCCCACAGCGGTGTATGCGAGCTCCAGTTCCTCCGCATCCTCACCAACACTTGGTATGATCAGTTTTTTAAATTTTAGCCATTTAGGTGCACAGTGATCTCACTGTGGTTTTGATTTGCATTTTCCTAATGACTAAAGATATTGAGCATTTTCATGTGCTGATTGGTCAGCCACGAGCAAATAGTTTTTGAGTCCTTGGCTACACGTCAGGCACTAAGTGCTTACTTAACTCATTTGGCCTTCACAACTCCACAAGGTTGATACAATTGTAAAATTATACAATTGTATACCATTTATACATCAAACTGGGGACATCAAACTGTCCCCAAGTGCTCCTGTGGCATCACCTGAGTTGCTAAACCCTCATGCTCTCTTCGCTTGCCCCACTATATGCTTCATGTCAACCCACTATGTATATTTAACTGTATGTTATACATGTAAATGAAACAAAGTCACACGAAGCAATACTCTGTGCAATGCACCCTATGTTTTCTATCCTATTATCTTTTGTTGGAAAAAAAAAAAGCCAGTGTATTCTGCCACGGTCTACCGGGAAAAAAGCAAGCCAGGTGCAGAGGCACATGCCTGCAGTCCCAGATAGTCGGGAGGCTGAGGCAGGAGGGTCACTTGAGCCTAGGAGTTCAAGGCTGCAGTGAACTATGATCACACCAGTGAATAGACACTGCACTCCAGCCCGGGCAACATTGCAAGATCCCCATCGCTAAAAAAAATAAGTAAATAAATATAAATAAATTTTTTAAAATATGGTTATGGCCCACTGAACTGATTCTCTGAGGTGGACCGTATGTCCACTGTCCAGATGAGGAAACTGAGGTGCAGAGAGGTGAAGCCTGATTGATGATCATGCAGCTGGGAGGTGGTAGGGCGGGGCTTGGGCCCCAAGCCCAGCTCATTTCAGAACCTTTGCTCTGACCCCCCCACTCCAACTGCCTGCCCTGTCTACCTTCCCACAGACCCCTCTCACCTGCAGGGTTTGGCCCTGGGCCTGGGTCTGGGCCCCCCAGGCCCGAAGTCGTCTCACGCTCAGCTCCACCTCTGCCTTGGCAGCTTTGAGCTCCACTCCCTGCCTCTCCAGCCTTGAGGCCAGGGCGGACTTTCGGCGCTCCAGTGCAGCTGCCAGGGCCCACAGCAGGGCTGTCCGGGCCCCTGGCGGCTGGCCCACCCAGCTGTGGGCAGACAATGCACATGGGTCTGCATCCTGGCCCAGGCTCCTCCCAGATACCCCACCTCTGTCCACAGCCCTACTCTAGGGCCCAGGCCCCCCAGCCCACCAACTACTGGGAGTCCCAGACTACCCTCTCTGCCACCCATGACCTCTGGGCTTCCCCATGTGACACTCTTACCCAGAGGCAGCCTGATGAGCAGCCTCCACAGCACCTCGGATATCCTTGGCTCCACCCTCAGCCACGTAGCCATGGAGGTTGCCCAATGAATCCTGGATGGGTCTGGAGCTCCGGGCCCCAGGAGCCTGGAAACGGCCTCCAATGAAGAGCCCATAGGGGGGTGCTGGGCTGGAGTGGGGTGAGGCATGAGAGGGGTCTGGGGCCTGGGGCCTGCTCAGACCCTATGCTCCACCCCATTGGATGGACCATTTTGGCTCCCATGAGCCTCTGGGGGACCCCAAACTCCTGCTCCCATGAGCCTCTTGGACAGCACAGACCTCCATGTTGCAGAACTGAGAATCTTACCAGGCCTGGGGCGGGGGAATGTATGAGGCCATGAGACCCAGAATGCAACACTCAGCAGGACCAGGACCCCACAAGATGGCTTGAACGAGCCTCCCTCCAGCCCTCCAGTCCGCAGGGGAACCTGACATAACTTCTTCCACACTCCCAGACCACCTGGCCTCTGGGACAACTCACCTGGGCCCTGTTTCAGGCCCAGCCGGCAGGGTTGAGGGCACAGCAAGGCCAAATGTATCATAGTTCAGGTTCTTGGAAAGGTAGGACAGCCGGGCAGGGGTCCCTGAGGGCCGCAGGTACTCATACAGCCCCTGTGAGAGGGACGGTGTCAAGAGGATGCAAGGTGGACACAAGGTGGGATGCAAGTGTCAAGGGGGTGTGGGGGGTGACGGGAGGGGGTGCGCTTACATCCGGGCCCCCATGCCAGGAAGACCCGCTCTCCTTGCAGCCACCTGTGGGCACTGCAGGGTCTCTGAGGCCGTGGGTGTTGATCCAGACTGTGCCCACCCGGAGCCTGTGAGAGGAGATGGAAACATCAGTGAGAGAAAAACAGAAAGTGGGGCCAGTGAGTGAAGGAAGGCGGGAGAGGCCCAGGGGGAAGGGAGACGGGAGACGTCAAGACTGAGGGAAAGAGTGGAAGCTCGGGCCATGCCCACAGGCTGCCCTTTGTGCCCCAGCAGCACCAACTGACCCGTAGCCCAGCTCCAGCGCCTGCCCCAGCCTCTCGCTCCACACGCTGGCGCTGCCCCCCCGGGGCGTCCCGTTGGCCAAGGCCAGTGCCTCCTTGGCTGTGCGGAAAGGGGAAGCCACGACCACAGGCCATGGCACCTGCAAGGGGTGACGGGGAGCTCAGGGAGCCTGGCCAGCCCCTCCCTCCAGTACCCTGCGCATCAGGGGATGAGCCTACAGCAGTCAGGAGCCCCCAGGCCCAGGTCACATGGTCACGGTCACCCCAGGGTGTTCTGTGGGTCTGGTGCTACTGCCCCCAGCTGGCTGAGGATGGCTGGATGGACTAGGATCCTGGGGACCCTAAGGGGCTCACCTCTGCCTGGGCACATGGGGAGGCTGGGGGCAGGTCAGAGACCAAGGTCGGGGGATAGAATGGGCTGTCTGAGGGCACATCACCAGCCTGGAACACCTAGGGAAGGAGAGAACTAGATCTACAAGTCCACCTCCAGTCCCCTTCTACTCAGACCCAGGAGTCCAGGCCCCCAGCCCCTCCTCCCTCAGACCCAATAATCCCGGCCTCCAGCTCCCTCCTTTCCCAGACCTGCAAATTGGAGGCCCCTGTCCCCTCCACCCTCAGACCCAGGAGCTGGGTCTCTAGGCCCCTCCTCTGCCAACACCCCAGAGACTCTGCCCCCCCCCCCCCCCCCCGCTCACCTGTGCACCCTGGCTCTGGGCCTCGCGCACATAGCGCTGGGCCAGGTCACGAGCGGCAGCCCCTCGGGCCCCCATGTCCACGGCCCCATCCAGCCCTCGGCCGCTCCGAAGCCGCCCCATCCGCGCCTGGAGCCGCCGCATGGTTCCCTCCCACACAGACTCCTGGATGAGGAGCCTGAGGCCCCCCTGTTGGGAAAAGGGGCAGGTCCCCACAGAGGGCTGAGACTCAGGGATGGAAGAGGGTCATGAAGTGGCCGAGGACCAAACTCAGGGCAGAATGTGGAGTCACAGAAAGTTGGTAACTTGAAGAATGAGGATGGAGATTGGAAAACGAGGGACCTGGACGCTCAGAAAAAACAACAACAGAGTCCTGCAGGACAAGGGACACAGCCCCACGCTGTCCAAGGCCAGGAGAGCTGGGACATGGAGATTTAGACACCTGAGGCGAGGAGCTCTGGACATGCAATGAGTAAAGACAGAGTTTCAGGACCCAGAGAACTGAAAATTAAAATGAAAAGAGACTCAGGACCCCAAGGTCTGGAGACAGCCACGGGCAGCCCCCAGGATGAGGGGACACAAGTGCACGGGTCTCACCAGGTTGCGGTCGGACCAGGCTGCGTCTACCACGCCCTCCACGGCCGAGTCCACATCCGCCGTGTCGGTCAGCAGCAGCAGCGCCTCTGCCCCCAGAGCCAGGCCCAGCTCGGCCCCCTCGCCTGCCAGGGTCCGCCGAAGGGCACGTCCTTCCTGAGGGACCCCTCCCGGGTTCAGCTGCTGGAGGAGCCACTGGGCCCCCAGAGGTGTCCCGCCCCACTCCCAGCCCTGAAAATACCTCGAGGGCTCCACAGAAGGCCACCTTCTGGATTCCAGGCTGGGAGGCCAGGACAGGCCCCAGGGAGGCAGGGCCACTGACGACGTTGAGGATTCCTGGGAATGAGCCTAGCTCCCCTGCCAGCTGGGCCAGGAGGAGGGGTGTCGGGGAGGCCGGGGGCACGAGAGCCACCACAGTGCAGCCTGGGGAAGAGGAGCAGCTCAAGGACCCAGGAGTCCAGGCCCCCAGCCCCTCCTCCCTCAGATCCGGGGTCTGGGCGCACAGCCCCTCCTCCCTCAGACCTGGGAGTTTGGGCCCCCAGCCCATCATTTACCCACAGCCAGGGCAGGGCAAATCCTCCACATCATCTCAAGGAAGGAGAATGTGGGTGGCAGGATGAGGCCGATTACTCCTGCATCAAAAAAAATGAGGTGACTGGGGCTGGCACTGCTGGGTCACGAAGGAGGAGGGGGCTGGGGGCCGGGACTCCAGGTTCTTACCCATGGGCTCCCAGCCTGCCAGCGCCTCCTCCTGGGTGTGTGCCTGGACTGCATGGTAGTGCAGCAGCTGCTGGGCCAGCTGGACATCCCCGTCTCGAACCTCTCGAACAGCCCGCCCAGTAACCAGGGATTCCAGGGTCCACAGCAGCCGCTGGTGCTTCTGGATCGTCTTGGCCAGCCTGAGACAGTAAGGGGATGGTCAGATCCCAATGCCCTTCAGCCTGACAGGAGTCCTGGATCGTACCCATACACCTGGAGTACAATCCCCATGAACTCCTGGGGCATTCACCAGGGAGCAAAGGGCACCAACGATTTATGGGAAGTGTAGTTGGGGAAACAAACCCTGAGGATGCTGTGCAAGGGTCTTGGCCACTGGGTAAACCCCCATAGATACTGGGAAATTGAGTCTTAGCTTCTAATCTCAATTGCATTTTGGGGAATGGAATCTTCGTCTCTAGCTGCTCCCAAAGCAGCTAGAAAATGGGTTTTGGGGCTTCACCAGCCCCAGTGACTTGCTGAGAAATGTAGCCCCATAAGTCTCAAGGATATTCTGGGAAATAGAGGTTTTGTCACTGCTAGTCCCTGTGAATAGTGGGAAATGGATGTTTTGGCCTCTACTGCCTCTGATGCATACTGGGAATATGAGGCTTAGCGGCCAATTAAATCAGTGGCTCTTGGGAAATAGTCTTTGTTTTCATAGTGTCAAGTGAATGCTGGGGGACGAAGTCCCTCCCCACCTCCACTCCACACCTCAGCTGCATCACCTAGTCAGGTGCTGGGCCCGAATGGCCCCAGGGAGTCGGCTCCAGCTCTCAAATGTGGTCCTGGCTGCCTCCATGGCCGCAGCCACATCCTCGGCCTGTGCCTGGAGGCAACTGGCCAAGTTCTCTCCTGGGGAGAAAAGTGAGGGGCCACGTCAGAACTGCAGGAGCCTGGGAGTGGCCCAAGGTAGTAAAGCTGGTCCCCAGCCCCACTTAGGGTCTCAGTTTCATCACTAGTCTTTGTGCTGACTGCTTCCCACGGGCCAGGAAGGGATTTTAGTAGGTGGCAACTGAAAAAAGCCTCCATAGGGACTAGGAATCATACTGGGATGACTGCTATCAGGAGGAATCAGAGACCTCAGCCCCCTCCCAGCACCAGCTGCTCCCTGCCCTCAGGGCCTCAGCAAAGGGAATGGGTGTGGTTGGTGGGTCTGACTAGAGGGCACAGATGTCTCTCCCTCCCCCAGTGACTGGGGCACAACTCATACCTGTGATAGGATCCTGGCATGGCACTGAATTCCTGTGCTCTGGCTTTAACCACTTCCCATTTACATAGTGGCCCAAGTGCCGGTCCTGGGTATCCAGCCAGGCCTGGTGGAGGAGGAAGCAGTTTGGAAAAGGGTCTAGGAGGAACTGGGGCAGCTCAATCCCTACCCAGAATCCTCTGGGAGGGAACACCTGTCCCCTTTGCCCCATCAGCTAATTTTTTTCCTCCTATTATCTTAAAAAAAAAAATTGTGGTAAAATACACATAACTTAAAAGTCACCATTTTAGCCATTTTAAAGTGTACAATTCAGTGGTATTTAGTACATTCACAATGTTGTGCAACCATCACCACTATCTAGTTCTAGAACATTTTCATCATGCCAAAAGGAAACCCTATACCCACTAAGCAGTCACTACCCACTCTCCCCTCCTCCCAGGCCCTGGCAACCACTAATCTGCTTTCTGTGTATGGATTTGCCTATTCTAGATAATTCATATAAAGATGATCATATAACATGTGATCTCTCTGTGACTGGCTTACTTCACCTAGCATAATGTTTTCAAGGTCTATCCACATTGTAGCACATGCCAGAACTTCATTTCTTTTTATGGCTGAAAATTATCCCATTGCATGGATCTACTGCGTTGTGTTTATCCACTCATCAGCTGGTGGGCACTTGGGTTATTTCTGCCTTTGGCTATTGTGAGTAGTGCTGCCATGAGTATTCACGTACAAAATTTTGTTTGAACATATGTTTTCATTTCCTTTGGAGTCTACACCTAGGAGTGGAATTGCTGGATCATATGGTAACTCTATGTGTAACTTATTGCTGTTTTCTATAGTAGCTGCACCATTTTACATTCCCACCAGTGATACATGAGGGATATCCTATTGACTTTTAAACATGGAGCATGTGGACAAAAGAGTAATGAAACCTGACTGGGTGCGGTGGCTCACGCCTGTAATCCCAGCACTTTGGGAGGCCAAGGCAGGAGGATCGCTTGAGGCCAGGAGTTTGAAACCAGCCTGGCAACATAGGGAGACCCTATCTCTACAAAAAATCTAAAAAATTAGCCAGGTGTGGTGGCTCATGCCTTGTAGTCCCAATTCCTGGGGAGGCTGAGGCAGGAGGACCACCGAGCCCAGGCAGGTGTTCAAGGTTGCAGCGAGCTATGATTGCACCACTGTTCTCCAGCTGGGTGACAGAGTGAGACCCTATCTCTAAAAAAAAAAAAGAAATAAGGATCCAAATATTTATGAGAAAATAACATGACATTTGGGATTTGTTTAAATTACCCCTCTCAAAAAAAAAGAAAAAAAGAAAAGAGAGGAAACAGCATTGAACCAAATGTTGATCGTTGAAGCTGAGTGATGGCTAAATGGGAGCTCATGACAAACAGGAATTACTCTGTGCAAATTGGAAAAATTTCCCCCAAAAGAAAAACAAAACCCCAAAAGAATGTCCACAGGGTCCTGGCAGGCCATGTAAGTGTGAGAAGAGGCCTGGTGGAGACTGGCAGCCTGCAATTTGTCTAAAAAAAAGACAGTCGCTATTGGTTCCAGATGATTTTTGTCAGGGAATTCAAGCCAAAGGTTGCCGAATTTTGGAATTTTCTTTTCAAGAGAAGCTGAATGTTTACATGGAATCAATCCAGTAATTCACATTTTCAAAAATAAAGTTCAGGCCAAAGAAAACATGTTTGTTGGTTGAGTCCAGCCATAGGCTATAAAATGGAGAACTTTGCTGGTGGGGAAGAGTCCACGGGTCTGGAATCCAGGGGCTCGAGTCCAAATCTCAGCATCACTTCTCTTTTTATTTTTATTTTTTAGAGACAGGATTTTGCTGTCACCCAGGTTGGAGTGCAGTGGCATCATCACAGCTCACAGCAACCTCAAACTCCTGGGCTCAAACGATCCTCCTGCCTCAGCCTCCCAAGTAGCTAGGACTATAGGTGCACACCACCACGCCTGGCTAATTTGTACATTTTTTTTGTAGAGATGGGGTCTTGCTATGTTGCACAGGCTGGTCTTGAACTCCTGGCCTCAAGAAATCCTCCTGCCTCCTCGGCCTGTGCTGGGATTACAGCTGTGAGCCACCACGCCTGGCCAGCTTGACTTCTTTTAAGGTTATGTGGATTGTGGGCAAATTACCTACCTCTTCAAGCCTCTGTGTGCTATCACTAAAATAATGACAATAATGCCTCTCAGTTGTTCTGGGGATTAAATGAGATCACGCCACAGAGGCTGGCATATAAAAGGCATCCAGTAAATATAAGCTATTATCACATTATTGGTATTTTAGGACATTTCATCTCTAACCACCCTTCAAGTGTGGGAATTCTCTGTATTTTGTCTCAGACCCTTTTATCTGAGTTTACAATATATCTCTAGTCACTCCCACAAGTTCAACGATCTTTCTACATTGGTGACTCTCAGGTCTCTGTCTCCAGCTCAACTGTTGGTCCTGAGACGCAGGCCCAAGTGGCATTTGACTACTGCACACTGCTACAACTGTCCACAGGTCTCTCACACTCTCACCATGTCACTATGGAGCTCAGCGTCTTTCCTCCAATGCTCCTACTGGGTTCACGATGCAGGGACAGCCACCCAGACACAGACCCAGACCCCAGGGCCAGTCCTTGCCCTCTCAATCCCCCAAACCCTATTCCCTGTCCGCTCTTCTCCACCTCCACAGCCTGCGCCAGGCTCCAGCCTCCTCTCCTGTCCTTCCCCGCAAAGAAACCTAACTCCTTGTGCTGGGTGCTGGAGGACCCTGGGGGATCAGGTGAGTCCCATGAGGGAATTCTGAGAGGCCCTGGGGAACCTCGACAGAAAATTCGAGGCGCATTACTTATCCACAGGAACCCCAAAACGGTTCTAGGAGCCCCTGAGGGGCCATGGGAGCCCGAGGGAGGTTCTGAGGACCCCCGAGTGATCAGGGGAGCCTCACGAGGATTATAGGGGGTCCTGAAGAATCATGGAGCTTCTCTGGGGCATCCTGAGAGCCAGAGGGATCACGTGAGCCCCACGGGGTATTCTGAGGGGACGTAAGTAAGTACAGGAAGTTCCGGTGCATTCTGGGGTTCTGAGAGTTCCCGTGAGATCACATGAGGCTCACAAGTTTTGAAGGCCCTGAGGAATCACGGAGACTCCGCGGAAGCTCTGAAGGTGTCCGGTGATCAAGGGAGCCCGCACAGGAATTCTGAGTCCCGGGAGATCCCGGGACGGCCTGAGCGGGCCCTGAGGAATCAATCACAAGAGCCAGTTGGGGGTTCTCAGAAATCACAGAAACATCACGGGGAGTTCAGGACCGAGGAGCAAAAGAACTGCTAAGGATGATGGGGAACAGACTGAAGGGCTAACAGGCAGCAGCCGCGAAGTCTCAAGAAAACGTCCCCCAGGGCCGGCTCCTAACGGGCGGCGGGAATCACAGGAGCGGGGCGGAGTTGCCCAGCCGCCGCGGCGGATGACGGGAGTCCGCGCGCAAAACTGGACCCCCCTGGCCTGGGGACGGGAGTGGGTAGCACCGGCCAGGCAGGCTCTCACCAGTGCGCATGCGTGGCTCTCCGGCGCGGGTCCGTACTCCAGCGTGGTGAAGATCTCGCAGGCGCGGGGCCCTGCACGCGGCGCAGCCATCACCCGCCCAGACCGCTTTCCACGGAGGACTTCCGGGCACTCTGCCCAAGGGAATCTTGAGGCCCGAAGGGTGACACCGCCCCCTCCAGCCCAAAGGGGCGGGACCAACGAGAAAGGGGCGGGGCCGCGGGGGGTATATAGAGCGTAGCCCCGCCCACTCTCCCGGTTTAGGACCAGATGAACCCACCCATAGGCTTGCGCTGGGAATTGTCGTTGGGAGCATGCGTACTCCCCAAAGCGGGGAGGAAGGGGAGACCCGAAATGTGTGGGTTCCGAATTGAGAAGGTTGGACGTATCGGTGTGTCTTCCCACTACCTTATTGCATTGGGGACAGGAAATGCACCTTTTAGACAGAATTACATTTACTAGGAATCTGGATCTAGATTTGGGATGAAGTGATAGTTCAAAGATAAGAAGGGAGTCTTTCATCTGTAAAACGAGGGAGTTGGGGGGGAAAAAAAGGAGTCTTTTAGGATGGACATTGAGATTAAGATTTGCAAGTGTGAAGTGTGGCAGCCTTGACCGCGCGGTAACCTGGTCCGCTGTGGTTGTCAGGGAAGAGCGGAAGTGTGGCTTTAATAGACACAGGAAGTGTGGCATTTAGGAAGCGGGCTAAGGGCTTAGTTTTGATTGGTTGAGGAGAAGAGGCGTAGCTTGTCGGCAACGGGCTACCGGCTTGTGAGCGAGCGTTGGGGTACGCGGAAGTGTGGCCTACTCATGGTTACTCAGAGACCGGAAGTGTGGCTTTCATTGCCACATTTGGCACGTAGGCCAGAGAGTGTATCTAGTAATACTGATTCCCAACGGATTTGACGACGGGGTCTGGAATGGAATTGTAGTCTCAGCCTAGAGTCTTAGGTTTTTGAACAGAATAGTGGGTATCGGGAGTCGATTGAGGGCCAGGAGCGGGCACCAGAGTTGGGATCCTGGGGAAAGTTCCCAACGTCGAGGGTGCTGAGGACGCCTAGGTCCATGGCCATGGCGAACTCGAAGCTGCTGACACCGGAGTTAAGCGAGGCAGACACGATGGGTGCTGAGACGGCGCGATTCGAGGAGCTACTGCTGCAGGTGCAGAGTGCCTGGACTTCTGGATCCTTGGGTATTCGGGGATTTTTGGGGGTGGTCAAAAATGAGACTACAGTTCCCAGAATGCACTAGGGTGGCAACAGGGCTTACGGGAATTGTAGTTGCTTGGCTCCAAGTTTGCCAGGCTCTGAAAGAAATAGGAATGGGGTTGGGGTCCTTCAAGGAGGAAGGGGACCTGGACTGTCTAATTTCTCTCGTTATGTATGTATTCTCATACATAAGCATTGCCCCCCAAAAGTTTGAGGAACCCCTTAAAGGAGGTCTGATAACACAGACTCTAAACCTGGAGGATGTTTTCCTTCACACAGGCCTCCAAGGAGCTCCAGCAAGCCCAGACAACCAGACCAGAATGTACACAAATCCAGCCGCAGCCTGGTGAGAAAAACAGAAGCCCAGAGAGAGAAGGATAGAGCCCCAGAGAGAGGGGCATGGAGACCAGGGGAGGGGGACAGAGAGAGAGAAGAAAGGAAAGGGACAGAATAATGGGATAGAAAGGCCTGGTGTGGGGGTGGGGTAAACAGACACCCACAGACAACCACCCAGGGATGGTAATCCAAAAAGAAGAGGTGGAGGACAGAGAGCAAGAGTGGCTAGGGGGACAGATTCAAAGATAGGAAGAGGGTCAGGGGTCTCAGTGGAGGGGAACAGACCCAGAAAGAGGGGGATGGAGACCCAAAGAGGGGGGACAGAGCAAAAGAGGGAAAGGGACAGCAACTGGAGAGGATGGATGGAGACTGAGACTTGTGCAGAGACAGATGGTCAAGAAAAACTCACTCCCACCAGGTTTCTGCATAAAGACCAACTCATCGGAAGGGAAGGTTTTCATCAACATCTGTCACTCTGCCTCCATCCCTCCTCCAGCTGACGTGACCGAGGATGAGCTTCTTCAAATGCTGGAGGAGGACCAAGCTGGGTTTCGTATCCCCATGAGTCTGGGAGAGCCTCATGCTGAACTGGATGCAAGTCAGTGCCCTAAGAGGACCCAGGAGTCTAGCCCCCTAGTCCCTTCTTCCCTAGAACCCAAGAATCCAGGGCCCAGAACCCTTCTCCCTTAAGTCTCGGAAATCTGGCCCCCGATCTGATCCTTTTCCCTGTCGTATATCCTTTGCCTCCTGGGCACCCAGCACCCGGGCAGTCCTGTTTCTGCCACCTGGCCACTTCTCCATGGCCCACTCCAGCGTGGGGGAGGCCTGGCAGAGTGCGCTGTGCATTAGCTGATCTCCTGGCTGTAGTACTGGGCCGGCTGTCTCTCATGCCCGTTTTCTCCTCTGCTCTTTTCTCCTGCCTCCATCTCTGCCTTGTCTCATCTCCGTCCTTGTTTCTGTCTCTGTATCCTTTTTTTCATTTCACCTGTGCCTCTTGAAGGCTCCTGGGACCAAGCTTTAGGCAGTGCCTTGGGGAACAAGGACTTACCAAACCTGGATCCCGCCCTTCAGAAACTTCCTGTCATGGGTGGGGCTGAAGGAGACTGGAGCAATTTCAGTATGGATCCCTGCTACCCAGCACAGCCCCAGGGCGCTCTTCACCCACATGGAGGGGTCAGGGAAGGCTTCCTGGACAAGATGTCGGATAACAGTTGAAGGGACAGGAAGAGTTCATCAGGCAAAGACAGAGAAGAGGGTTCTAGGCAGAGGAGACCGAGGGGCCCAGAGCCAGGAGAGAATGATTGGATCAGGTTGGCCAGTAATCATGAGTCGCTAGAGGGACGGTTGGCTAGAGGAGGAATGAACTTCTCTCCAGAGGTGGGAGGGGCAGACCACACAGGCCCTCCAACCCCAGGCTGAAGGACTCAGACCTTCGTTTGGGGGCGCTAGGGAGCCGAGGAAAGCTGTGAGCAGGCCAGGGACGGGGTTAGCTCTACTGACATTGTAGGGATAGGCCGAAGGAGAGACTGGAGGCTGCGGAGGAGGCTGGTCTGAGAGTCCAGAATGGAAAGTGTGTCAAGCTCTCACTTCCTTAATATCTCTGGGTCTCTTGTGCTTGTAGCTGCTGGCCCTGAATGTTTTTTCCTTGTCTGTGTCTGGGCTGGGGGGGTCTCACACCCTTTCTTTCCCCACAGAAGGCCAGGGCTGTACCGCCTACGACGTAGCTGTCAACAGCGACTTCTACCGCAGGATGCAGGTTGGGGGCGGGGCTGTGGGTGAGACCTGGGCAAGGGCCTCTTCCTCCACACCCCTAGCCCCACGGCCTCTCTTCTTCCTCTCTCTGGCTCCTAGAACAGCGATTTCTTGCGGGAGCTCGTGATCACCATCGCCAGGGAGGGCCTTGAGGACAAATACAGTTTGCAGCTGAATCCAGGTGAGCCATTGGGAAGGAGTGGACCCAGATGTGGTTTGGGGGCCACCCTCGAGAGAGGTGGGGTAGCTTGGGCTGGGATTTTCTCGGCTCCTGTTCTAGAGGCTGCGATTCCATGGAGGGGGTGGAGCTTCCCAAAGTGAGGGGGCGTGGCAGGCTTGGGATTCGGACTAGGGGCGGAGTCTGGACAACCTGGGAGAGGCGGAGCTAGGAGCATCTCGAGGGGCGGATTTTATTGGGGGCATATCACGGGGGGCGGGCTTCCTGGAGCCAAGCTTGTGGGGTGGCCAGACCCTGGGCGTCCAGGGAGGGGGTAGAGCCTCTTCTGGGAGGCCCTTGGCTGTGCAAGACCTCCTTCCTGAGAGAGCAAAGGGAACCTTGACCTGTGTGATCTTTGACTCTGCGCTACCGACTCAGAATGGCGCATGTTGAAGAACCGGACTTTCCTGGGCTCCATCTCCCAACAGAACATCCGCTCCCAGCAGCGTCCTCGGATCCAGGAGCTGGGGAACCTGTACATACCCGACTCCAGGAGAGATGAGGAAGGGTGAGCCTTCAGTGGATCCCCTGTCTAATGTCTCCCCAATGCTACTCTGAATCCCTCCCTCAATCCTTCCTCCCTACACTGGGTGATGCCCTGGGGCCCTGGGAACCCAGGGAGGGAAGAAGAGAACTGCTGACTGGGAAGGTGTCCTGAGGCTGTAGGCTTGGCTGGAGGGAGAAAGGGAACAGCATGCCAGGCACAGGCAAAAAGACCTGGCAGCTATCCTCGATTCTGGCCCTTGTTCCCCCTCAGCCCTGAGAAGCCTCACCTGAACCTCTGGCTGGAAGCCCCTGACCTCCTGTTGGCGGAAATTGACCTCCCCAAACTGGTGAGTGCCTGCTCGACTGGACCAGAGCAGGACAACGAGGTCTGGAATGGCCGGGCCTGTCTCTGAGGGAGAGTGGGAGAGGGGTGAGGGGCTGTGGCCAGACCTGTGTAAGCTGCCTCCTCTGTCCCGTGAGGCCAACAGGCCCACCCTCTGGTGCTGTCCTGAGGGTGCCCAAGGGACTCTAAGTGCTTGGTCATTGAGACTTGGAATTACTGCCCTCTACCTTTTTCCTGGGAGGTTAGACTCTACAAATATAGTTTTCCCAGCATGTGAGGCTACTATGCCTGGTCCATGTTATCATGCCATTGCTGGCGAGGGTGGGCTGAGTCCACCACACCCTCAGGATGGAGCACTGGGGCTGTCGCTGGAGATCGGGGAGAACCGCCTGGTGATAAGGGGCCCCCAGCAGCTGTATCACCTAGATGCCTACATCCCCCTGCGGATCAACTCTGATGAGAGCAAGGCAGCCTTCCACCGGAAGAGAAAGGTACCTGGGGGGAAGGGGAAGGAAGCAGGGGACAGTGGGGGCCTGGACTCCTGGGCCGGGGGTGGGGCCTGGACTCCTGGGTCCCGAATCCTCATTCTCTTTCTTCTCTCTCCTTAGCAATTAATGGTGGCCATGCCCCTTCTGTCCGTGCCTTCCTGACCAGGGTGTCTCCCTGTGCTTGCAGATGTGGAGAAGAGGCTGGTAGCGTCCCTAAAATTGAAATAAAAGATTTTTGCTTTTGTTCTCTCTCTGGCTAGTGGTATGTGGGGAGTGGCAAGGAAGAGGGACATTGGACTGTGGCCCTAGAGTCCCATAGAGGTCACTGCCCCAGCTCAGGCCTCCTCCTTTCCCCCTGGATCCTCCAGTCTCTCCCCTCCTTAGTCCCCCCAGGGTCCCAGAGCTGACCTGCTCTTTTCCTGTTCACAGCCCCCCTGTGGCTGCCCAGTGCCCCCTGGGAGAAGGCCTGAGCCCCTCAGCCTGGCCCTCAAGGCTCTGTGTGGTCTGGACCCCCTCATGCCTCCTTTGACCTCTTTCTCTCACTGGGGTCTGGTCACAGTGAACAGCGTCCTGACCACACCCATTTTTTCTGCTGTTAGTTTCTGCTGTTCCTTCTACTTAGTTCCTCATCTGCAGTACATCTACCCAGGACATTTCTAAATGTGCAGCTCTTGTGCAGTGGTTGCCCTCTCGAGGGGGTGCTTCCTGACCCTTTGGTGATGTGATCCCTAGCCTCTCCCACCCCTCTCCCTGACGAGCTGCCTAGTCCTGGAATCCTGCTTCATGTCACGATCCCACCAAACTCATTGTAGGGCCTCAAACCACCCGGCTTTCTCCACCTGGCTGTGCAAGTGCTGTTTCCTCTGCTGGGGGTACTCTCCCTACTCTACTCCCACCTCTATCACCACCCCATTCCTTTTATCAAACTTTCCCTGGCAAACTTTTCAAACTTCGTACTTTTTCTGATCTTCCCTGGCTGAGTTAGATCCTCCTCTGGTGGTCCCCAATACCCAGTGTTACTCCCATTATAGCTGTGTCTCCTGTGGCGGGAGGATGCCTGGCAAATAGTAGGAACTCAAATATTTCTTGAGGTAATGAATGATTGTCAACACCTTCCCCTTCTTTAGTGAGTCCTGGGAAGGTAAGTATATGGAGGAACCTCCGTGGTAAATGTAGAAAGAACGGTGAGTAGGCCAGTGTGGAACGGAATGAATTGGGAGGGAGAGGGAGAGTGGATGGTGACGAGGTCAGAAAACCAGGGGGGATGACATCGCGTAGGGTCTGTCTGGTCAAGAAATGGATGAGCGAACGTGGGCGCCGTGTCCACCAGAGGGCGTAACGTAGCCTCAGTCCATTGTCTCGGAGAACTACAACTCCCAGGGGCCTTCGAGTACGCGGCCCTTCTCAAGCAAACCGTGAGGTCCAGTGGCCGCTGGGACTTGTAGTTTGGAGGGACCCTCTGTGTGAACCGCTGCGAGTAACCAGTTCCCAGGTCCTGAAAAAGTGCGGGTCTAGGGCCTTTCTTCCTTCCTCGGTTTCCATGGTGATGGTTCCGGCGAAAGCCCAGGTTTTGGCAGCGGCGAGGCCTTCTTCCCACTGCCTCCTCTTCACCATCTGCTCCACCCTCACGCCTGGCCCAGAGCCACGGCCACCGCCTCCGTACCCAGGCCCGGGATTCTGCTGCCACACGGTGGCGCGTGTGAACGGCTCCGCCGGCTACTCCTTTATTTAGACTCAGGAATACGGGTCCCCACCACCCTCCTCCCTCAGACCAACGAATCCAGGCCCTCAGCCTCCTCCTCTCTGGGGACCCGGAGCTTTCTCAAACATAGACGAAATTGTGGGACCCAGAGACCCAAGCAGCCAAGGCTGGAGGCGAGAGGCTGCAGCGGTCAGTGGCTTCCCGGGCACCCGGTCCTTGGCGCCCCCTCGCCGCGCCGTCTGCTCCTCCCACGCCCTCGCGCGCCGCATCATGAAAATTTAATACCAAATGCATTTGCGGCCCGACGCGGGGAGGCGGTGGGTAAAGGAGCGCTCTCCCGGGGCCTGGATCTGGAGGCGGACTCAGCACCGGGGAGAAGGGCTGGTCCGGAGAAAGGGGCGGGGCAGTACCTGTCTGCTGGCCGGGGACAGGGAAGGAAGCGTCGGGGATTTATTCCAGAGAGGCGGGGCTGGAATTCAGCGGTGGAGACAGAACTCGGAGGGCTGAGAAGGATCCTAGCGGGAGGCGACACAACTCAGGGGGTGGGGAGAGAACTCAGAGAGCAGGGACAGATCTCCCAGCGAGGGGCAGAACTCAGGGCAGGGACCGATCTAGGGGGAGGGGACAGAATTCAGAGGGCGGGTACAGATCCCAGGGGGTGGGGACAGAACTCAGAGAGTGGGGATAGAACTCAAAGAGAGGAATAGATCCCAGGAAGCTAGGAGAGGACTCCGAGCGCGGACAGATCCCAGGGGAGTGGGGAAAGAACACAGAGTAGGGAGGGAACTGCGGGGGTCGCAACTGGCAACTGGGGGCTATAACTGCAGGGGATGGAACTCAGAGGGAAGGAAATCGGGGGTGGCGAGTGAAACTCAGGTAGAAAAGGAGCGGGGAGGAAGGACGCACCCAGAGGGAAAATAGAACTGGAGGGGTTTGGAATTCAAAAGGGGAAAGATGGACACTCAGAAGTGGATGGGATCTCAAGGGTGGGGGAGGAACTAGAGGAGGAACGCGGGTGGGTCGAAATTGAGGGGGGATGAACTCCCTGCGCGACAAAAGAAAGAACTCTCTGAACGACAACGTTGGGACTGGAGATGATGCGGGATGGGTAGGGAATTGGGGGGGTACGTCAGAGGTCGGGGTGCAGTGGAGCTGGAGGGCACAGGAGTCAGGACGGATAGGACTGGGGGGATGAAACGTAGAAGGAAACCCAGAGGAAGATGGAACTGTAAGGGACGAAAATGCGGGGACGAAATTAGGGGGAACTGAAGTGGGGGAGACAAATCTCAGATGGGAATGAGAACTCAGGAGAGGAGAGAAAATCTGGGTAGGAGGCGCTGGGGGGATGGACGGGGGAAGTAACGAGGGGAAGGGACAGAACTGGGGACGATGCAACTCGGAGAAGAGGGTTCAGAACCTGAAGGCGTGGTCTTAGGGTAAGGATGGACGGGCGGGGGCAGAACGAGAATGGGAAGGCTGCAAAAGGGGGCGGGACTAGCATAGAAGGGGCGGGGTCTAGTGGGGCTGGGGCGGGGCCTCTCTGCGCCCCGCCCCCGGCGCTGAGTCCAGTGACAGCCCCCAGGCAGCCGGCACTCGCAGCCTCCTTCCCCCCGAGCGGAGCTGCGGGGCCGGCCGGGCCGGGGCAGACCCCGGTAACCCGGACGCGGCCGCCCGGGCCCGCGGGCGGGGGGATCGGCGGGGGGACCAGTGGGGGGACAGGTGGCAGGGGCCGCCACCATGGAGTTCCGCCAGGAGGAGTTTCGGAAGCTGGCTGGTCGTGCCCTCGGGAAGCTGCACCGGTGAGCGTGGTGGGGGTCCTGGGAGGGGAAGAGTGTGAGGATCTGAGGAGGACTGTCATTACCACCTGGGCGCAGACGGACAGATGGACTGGCGACACTCCGGCATGGGGGGTCCACCCATCTGTCCAGTTTTCTCCCTCGAGCTCCGACGGCGCCGTTCTCCCTGGCCTGGTCTTGTCCATTATCTCGATCATTTTTCTACACCCCACCCAGCCTCGGGCTCTACTCTTTCCTCTGGGACTGGGTATCCCCCTCTCCCTGGGTCTCTGCCTCCTGCCCCCACCCACTTCTGGATCTCTGTCCACCTGTCTCTCTGGATCTCTCCTCCTTCCTGGATCTCTCTCTCTGTCCCCCTCTCTCTGATTCCCTGGCCATTGTTCTCACTGGACCCCTTCAATCCTTAAGTCTCTGTCCCCGTCTCTCTGGGTCTCTCCTCTTCCCTGGATCTCTGGTTCCCCCTTTATTTAGGTCTCTGTCCCCTCTCTGGGTTTTTATTCTCCCACCCTAGGTCTCTCCACCTCTCCATGTCTTTTTCAGTTTCTGTCTCTCAGAGAGTTTAATCTGCAGCTAAAGCGGATTGGGGCCCATCAGTCCTTGTCCTTGAGGGGGGTTAAGCTGGGAGGAAGAAGCCAGGCTATCCTGGGTCCCTGGGGGAGAAGGGAGCTGCAGCTTAAACATTTAGGCTCTGGGGGTAGGACAGACTCCCCAAAGGATATAGGCTAGAGCTGAGAGGGCATCCTCCCAGCCAGGTGATGACCCCAGTGACCTAGGTGTCCCTCAGAGTAGTCTGAACACCTCCCACCAGTCCCTCACCCCCAACCCCAACCCCAGCTCTGGCTCCAAGTCAGACAAATTACTCAGCTGCGGAAAAGCCTAAAAATATCTGGCCACAGCACAAGGAGGAGATGGCCTCAGCACCGTGTGCCTGCCCCTGTGCCCTCAGACCCTGTCCCCTTGGCCCACAGCCCTCACCACATCTTTAGTTGACCCTCAGTCCATTTCACTAGGCCATTCAGGTCCTTTTCTAAGTCTAACATTAGTCCTTCTTGCTGTAGATCACCTCCTAGCTCCGAAGTTACCCCACCCTCTAGTAACACGAGAGACACGAATAAGGCTGGACAGAAGAGGGGGCAGGAGATGGCGCAGTGATGGGGGTTGGTGGTGGAGGGGGAGCTAAGATAACCTCACCCTTCTTTTTCCAATTTTCCAGCCCCTCCCCACCCTTTTTCTCGCCTCCTTTCACGAGTTTCTCAAAATACATCAGTGTGAAGTCAGGAGAGTGAGAGAGAGACGTGCTGGTGGAGGGGCTGGGGGACGGCAGCGGGAAGGATGTGCTCCTCAGGCCCCTCCCTCAGTCTCTGCTGCTCAGTTTCTCGTCTGTTTCTGGGTTCCTCTCAGTCCATCTCTGCCTCTCACCTCTCTGAGCTGCCTTCTGGGCCCCAAGAGACCCCAGGGCTCAGCGCTCTGGCCAGTACCAGTGGTAGGGAGTGTGTGCAGAGAACAGTATTTGCATCCAAAGTCTGGGGTTCACTTTGATGGTTGCAGAGGGAGGGAATGCCCTATTCAAAACTGGGGAAACTGAGGCTCAGTTCTGGAGCTGGGGGGGATCAATGAATGCATACAAGACCCATCATTTGAATTCAGGTCAGTCTCTCTCCCAAGCCTGGGACAGAGACTGCAGATCTTTCTAGAGATGAGTGATGCTGGAGTGGGTGGACACTCCCTTGGACCAGGAAACAGACAGAACCCAGGGCGACTTGGGACAAGGACATGGGAGAAGGGGAATGCAGGAGAGATGAGGAGACAAAGTGCCTCCTTTCTGAAAGCCAGGTCTTGGGCAGGATGATGCTTAGAGCCAGGAAGGGATTGGGCCCCATCACCATCCCTGTGTGTGACATTGGAATGCTACTTCTCCTTTCTGAGCCTCAGTTTCCTTGGTTGTACAATGGGATGATAAGAGAGAGCCAAAGGGACATAAGGAGACAGAGACCTGGGGGAGTGGAGAGAGATCCTGCGAGAAGCAAGGACAGAGACCCAAAGAGAGGGAGATTGAGACACCTTCTTGATTTTGGTTAACTGCCTCCTAGGTGCTGGTCTTCCTCACCAGCAAGTCAGTCCCCAGGCCTGAGTTTGGGGCATCCAGGGAAGGGAGGGGGATTTCCATCCAGGCTCTCCCCTCTCTGTTCTTGTCCTCTGCAAATCATTGAGGCCACCTTCTTTTCTGCATCCTTGGTCTTCTTATCCTACAATGATTACTCTCACCTTGAAGTTCGCTCTTTAGTATCTTGCATTTCTGCTCTTGCCCCCATTTTATAGACACGGGATACTGAGATCCCCTGTTTAGAAAGGCTAGGTTGGAGATCTGACATCTCATAACATTAACAATGAATGTCAAATTTCAGGGGCTGCAATCACATCTTGAGTTTCAGGGTCAAGTATCATCTGATAGCAACCTGGGTCAAAGTCTAATCTCATTGGCTGACATGTTCTGATGGAGGGGGAGTCCCTGCCATCCTGCACTCTTCATTCTAGTAGCTTCAATTCCTCCTTTCTCTGGCTGTTTGTCCCCCCCTCCCTTAGGGTCTCATTCCTCCTCCCCCTGGGTTCTGTCCATCCCCTGTCTTTTCTCCCCTACCCCTGTTTCTTAACTGCCTCTCCCCACCTCCTTAAGTTCTGGGACAGGGAGGGGTTGCTGTATCCTCCCATCTCTTCCACCTCCCTCCCCCCAGACCGTCTGGCTGTTCTTTCCTCCCCCATCCCAGTCTCCCTTGCCTCCATCTGTTCTAGCCCCTTCCTGGGATCCAGCCCGATCCCCTGGCTGCCTACCCGCCTCAGAGAGGGGCTGCACCTCACAAATCACGTCCCCAGCCTGTCTCTCTTCCCGTCTTCCAGTCTCTCCATCTTTCTCTCGAATTCTGGGTCTCTGTTTTTCTCTCTCTGCATCTATTTTCTCTCTCCCAGGTCCCCACCTCTCTTTGGGTCTCTGTCTCCCTCTCTGGGTTTCTGTTCTTCCCTCCCTATGTCTCTGTCCCCTCTCTCTGGGTCTCTGTCCCCCTTTCTCTGGGTCCCTCCCTATGTCTCTGTCCCCCTCTCTGGGTCTCTCTCTTTCCTGTGTCTCTGACCCTCCCTCTCTGGGCCTCTGTGCAACTCCCCCCA
This sequence comes from Daubentonia madagascariensis, assembly GCA_023783475.1. Lineage (NCBI taxonomy): Eukaryota > Metazoa > Chordata > Mammalia > Primates > Daubentoniidae > Daubentonia > Daubentonia madagascariensis. Next base: position 955,387 of record JAKFHU010001057.1, on the reverse strand, counting down.
TCTCTGCCACCCTCCTTTTGGGTCTTTCCCCACCTGTCTCAAGGCACCTCTCTCCCCCTGCAGCCTATCTCTGGTTTGAGGCAGCCCTCCAAGTACCCTATCCATCATCGCAGACTCAATTCTGGATCCAGAACGGGCGGAGGCGAGAGCCATGCTGGGGAATGAGCCAATCCCCCTACCAGGGCCATCTGTCCCCTGCCAGGACACCACCCGCCACTCCTCCTCCCTACCTCCTAGGCTGACAGCCTGAACTCAAGGTTCCCCAGGGATGCCCTGGCTGGGCTGCTGGGTTCCCAGGGTCCAGGCTGTTCCCCGCCCCCCCCACGCCCTCCCCCGTCCCCGGTCCTGGGAATGGGCTTCTGGTGGCTGCGATGAAGTCAGCTGTCAGCTGGATATCAGCCCCACACCTGGGGCCTGGAAGCAGGGAAGGGCATGCCACGAGGGCAGGGGAGGAGGGGGGTCGGTATATATAGCAGACGTGGCTGAGAAGCATCTGTTCTCTTGACACCCTTCCTGAAGCATCTCCTTAGCACCTTTCGCTTCCTCAAATAGACTCATATCTGGGAGAGGGGGCTGGAGAGTCTTTGGGCCTTGGGGTGGGGGTTGAGGGCAGACTCTTGGATCCCAAAGGGTAATCTGAGGTCTAAAACTCCTGAGCTGAGAGAGATGACTATGCTGGGGGAGAAGGGAACTGAGGACCTTGGCACCTGAGTCTGAGGGAGGAGGTGCCTGGGGGCCTGAATTCCTGGTCTGAGGGAGACGGAGATGGAGACGGGGGTCCGGGTTTCTGGATCCTGGGGGATGCAGGGAGCTAGGGGCCCGGACTCCTGGGGAAGGAGGGGGTGTGGGATTAGAATACTGAGTCTGGAAAAGCAGGTTTTGCCCTGGACTCAAGTGTCATGAGAGGAGGGGCCTGGGGGCCTGGACTTCTGAGTCTTTGACTCTTGCTGCCCCGCAGCCTTCTGGAGAAGCGGCAGGAAGGTGCGGAGACACTGGAGCTGAGTGCCGACGGGCGCCCGGTGACGACGCAGACTCGGGACCCGCCGGTTGTGGACTGCACCTGCTTTGGCCTCCCTCGCCGCTACATTATCGCCATCATGAGCGGTCTGGGCTTCTGCATCAGTTTTGGCATCCGCTGCAACTTGGGCGTGGCCATCGTGTCCATGGTCAACAACAGCACGACCCACCGCGGGGGCCACGTGGTTGTGCAGGTAGCTCAGGGCCAGAGTCCTGGCGCAGCCGCGCCCCGCTAGCCCTGCCCACGCCCTCATGGCGTCAAGCTCGCCTACGAGACGCCTAAGCCACGCCCCTTCCAAAACACAGCCTGAGTAGCCCCGCCCATCGGTGCCGCCCCTTAGCGCTGACCTAGCTCAGGGCTCTCCCTTCCTAAGCCCCGCCCTGATCTACACGAAGCCCCGCCCCTATTTCAGGTCTCCGCTGGCAATACGTAGACTCCGCCCCAGCATTAGGTCCCTTATGTGTTATCCTTGCTCCATTTTGGACTTACTAGCAATTTTGTTTATGCTTGTGCCTCACACTGATGCACTGATGTCAGTGGGTCATATCTACTTAATCCCAATTCCCTGTCAGGTTCCTCCCTTAATTTTGATCCTGGTTTTTCTGAAGCCCTGCTACTGCTTACATCCCACCCCATCTGCTTTGGCTTTACCTAAAGCCCTGCCCCATCTCGGACTTCCCTCTTTTTTTTTTTTTTTTTTTTTTGAGACAGGGTTTCACTCTGTTGCCCGGGCTAGAGTGCAGTGGCATCATCATAGCTCACTGTAACCTCAAACTCGTGGGCTCAAGCGATCCTTCTGCCTCAGCCTCCCAAGTTGGCAGATAAATCCTATGTGGGACTATAGGTGCTCGCCACCACCCCAGCTAAATTTTCTATTCTTGTAGAGGAGTCTCACTATTGCCCAGGCTGGTCTTGAACTCCTGGCCTCAAGCGAGTGCTAGTATTACAGGCACGAGCCACCGCACCCGGCCCCTATTTTAATTTCAGTACACGCCAGTGTCCCTGCATCAGGAAAAAAATCCTGATTTGGGCTGTGGCCTACCTGAAGCCCCTCCGTTCCAATCTGGCCCACCCCTTTGGCTGCTTCTTGTCCCTGCCTAGACCCCAACCAGGTCACTCCGCAAACAGTTCAGAAAGACAGCCATCCTCATACATGGGCTCCTAGACATGAACTGAGGCAAGGAAGCAGGCAAAGCTAGGCTTTTAGGCAGCAACGAGCCCCGTTGTTAAGGTGGTACCGCCCCTAGCAACGTGGAAGTGTAGAGTAGACTCTGATTGACAGAAGCATAGCGAGAGTTCTGATTGGCAGGTGTTTCGGCGGAGGGAGGGTTCCTTGTTGCTGATTGACTGAGGGGCAAAATCTGTGGGTGCTGATTGGCGGAGGGGCAGAGCCTGGGGCAGGGCGGCTGGTTTGATGTGCCTTTTGGCCCGCAGAAAGCCCAGTTCAGCTGGGATCCAGAGACTGTCGGCCTCATACACGGCTCCTTTTTCTGGGGCTACATTGTCACTCAGATTCCTGGAGGATTTATCTGCCAAAAATTCGCAGCCAACAGGTACAGTGACGGGGTCTCAAGGTGTGCGGAAACTATAGCTGTGTGGGTGGAGTTAGAGAGTGTGGTCTTGAATTTGGGGGCGGACTCTGATTTGGGGACGGGTCTTAGAGAAAGGCGGGGCTCGTGACTGTGTCAGGTGGAAGTCACAGAGAGGGTGAGGCCCTGGGTTCTGGAGACCACAGGCCCTACTTAGCCTGCTGTGGGCGGGAAGGGCAGAATCCCAGGCATAGCGGGATAGCTAGACCTTTTCTCTGGCCTTTCCCATCCCAAAGGGTTTTCGGCTTTGCTATTGTGGCTACATCCACTCTAAACATGTTGATCCCCTCGGCTGCCCGCGTCCACTATGGCTGTGTCATCTTCGTGAGGATTCTGCAGGGGTTGGTAGAGGTAAAGCCCCGCCCCACGTGACCCCTCCCTGTTCTGACCATGCCTCATCTTGTTGACCTTGGTTTTCTCCTCCCTAGGGGGTCACATACCCCGCCTGCCACGGGATCTGGAGCAAATGGGCCCCACCCTTAGAACGTAGTCGCCTGGCGACAACAGCCTTTTGCGGTGAGAGGAAGGGGCTGGGGAATCCAGACTCCTGCGTCTGAGAGAAGAGGGGCCGTGGCTTGTACTTCTGTGTCCCCAGGAAGACGGGGACTGGGGGTCCGCACTCTTGGATCTGAGGGAAAATGGGCATGTTCTGTATCCCGCATCCTCCCCCTTAGGTTCCTATGCTGGGGCGGTGGTCGCGATGCCCCTCGCTGGGGTCCTGGTGCAGTATTCGGGATGGAGCTCTGTTTTCTACGTCTATGGTGAGGGACCCGACACCTGGTTCCGGGTGGCGCGGGGGTGGAGCGGGGCCGGTTGTCACCCCGCTCCCATTCCCCTCTTGACCCCCCCAGGCAGCTTCGGGATCTTCTGGTACATGTTCTGGCTGATCGTCTCCTACGAATCCCCCGCGCTGCACCCCAGCATCTCGGAGGAGGAGCGCAAGTACATCGAGGACGCCATCGGCGAGAGCGCCAAACTCATGAACCCGCTCACGGTCTGGGCCCAAGTCTGAGGGGGCGGGGCGGGGAGGAATATCCAAGTTGGTGGCGGGTTCCTGTAGACCCCTAGAGAAGGCAGGACTGGAATGCAGAGAGCCGGACTAGAACCACTGATGGGGCGTGGTTAAAACCAGCAGAGGCGGGATTAGAATGTGGGGGTTTTGCTTAGACTTTGGGGTGGATGAAGCTAGATTTGGGGGGTGTAATTGAATAGAAAGAGACTCCTAGGCCCACATTTGTGGGTCCCTGAGGGTGATCTTAGGGCCCGGACACCTGAGAACCTGAGGGGCTACCGTGGAGCCAGGACTCCTTCATCCCTAAAGTGTCACCGTGAGGGTGGGATCCCTGAGTCCCCACGGGAACATGGTCTGGCCGGCGCCCTTGAGTCCCAAGAGGTTTCAATGAGGTCGGAATCCCTTGGTCTCTGCGGGACTATAGTGGGGTCTCTGAAGGGACACAGAGAAGCCCCCAGGCTTGGCCTCCGTCTTAGCAGCCCCTTCCCTTACCCCCACAGAAGTTTAGCACACCTTGGCGGCGCTTCTTCACGTCCATGCCAGTCTACGCCATCATCGTGGCCAACTTCTGCCGCAGTTGGACGTTCTACCTGCTCCTTATCTCCCAGCCTGCCTACTTCGAAGAAGTGTTCGGCTTCGAGATCAGCAAGGTAGGGCCCAGGAGAGGGCAGGAGGCACGGAGGGGATGGGAGGGGAGGGAGCGGGGCCTGGATCCAGAGTCAGGAAGGAGCCGGTGGTGCGCCCACCAGGCAGAGGCGCCCAGCCAGCGGCCCTGAGCCCTCCGCCCCCGTATGCCTGCTCCTGCAGGTGGGCCTGGTGTCAGCGCTGCCCCACCTGGTCATGACCATCATCGTGCCCATCGGCGGCCAGATTGCCGACTTCCTGCGGAGCCGCCGCATCATGTCCACCACAAACGTGCGCAAGTTGATGAACTGCGGTGGTGAGTGGGGCGGGGCCTGGACCTGATCTGGGGCAGTCTGGGCGGGGCACAGCTGGAGGGTGGGGCGCCGTCATAAGTGAGGTCAATCGGTGTGGCAAACAGGGCGGGGCCTGGACCGAAGAGATTCTTACTCTGCAGTCTAAGGGGCCACCGCGTGGAACGGGTGTGACTACCCAGGTGGAGCAGAGGCGAGACCAAATTGGGCCTGGAAGGGCTGGGCCTGCATGAGGCTGGGGTTAGTAGGACGTGAGCTAGGTGATGAAGAGGGCCTATGAGTGCGGGACCTGGAGAGACAAGGTCTGGATGGCATGGGGACAGTGAGGGAAGGTGAGAAGGTGCCCAAGGATCCCGTGTATTCGGGGCGTGGCCTAGTCAGGGGGTGAGACCACAGACGGTCCTTTAGGCTCCGTGAAGCCAGTGGGCGTGGTCAGGGGCTGGGCCTGGGTGGGATGGGGGCCTGGCATGGGATGTGGCCAGGCTGGGGCGCATAGAGGCGGACTGGGGCAGGAGCAGGTCCGGAAAGGCGGTATGGGGCAACTTGCGCCCAGCCCTGGCCGACACTTAGGAGGCGCGGCCCTCTCCTAGGCTTCGGCATGGAAGCCACTCTGCTGCTGGTGGTTGGCTACTCGCACTCCAAGGGCGTGGCCATTTCCTTCCTGGTCCTAGCTGTGGGCTTCAGCGGCTTCGCCATCTCTGGTGAGAACTGTGGATCTGCAGCTTGGGGACTCTGGTCAGCTCTGTAGGGAACTTTCTGGCTCAGGAATGGGGCCTCCCAGCCTCACAAAAGGTGGACTAAACTGAGTGGGGCTGGGGGCAGAACATCCCAGTGGGAATCACTAGAGTGAGACGCAAGTGTGACGCCTTCTGACTTGTCTCTCCACCAGGGTTCAACGTGAACCACCTGGACATCGCCCCTCGCTATGCCAGCATCCTCATGGGCATCTCCAACGGTGTAGGCACGTTGTCGGGCATGGTGTGCCCCATCATCGTGGGCGCCATGACTAAGCACAAGGTTGGTGCACTGGCCCTGACTCACTCGCCCTCCAAATGTATGCATGGTACCTTCTTGACCACGCTGTGTCACCCTCACTGGGGCTCCACCCCTGCCCTTTCTGGTCTCTTTTGGCCCCTCTTTGGTTCTCTGCCTCCCTTCCTCTGGGCCTCCCTCTCCCTGCCGTGTTCTCTCCACCCTTTTCTCTCTCCTGCATTTGACCTCATCCCTGTTGTCCCCCCACAGACTCGGGAGGAGTGGCAGTACGTGTTCCTAATTGCCTCCCTGGTACACTACGGGGGTGTCATCTTCTACGGGGTCTTTGCTTCTGGAGAGAAGCAGCCGTGGGCGGAGCCTGAGGAGATGAGCGAAGAGAAGTGTGGCTTTGTTGGCCATGACCAGCTGGCTGGCAGTGACGAAAGTGAAATGGAGGACGAGGCTGAGCCGCCGGGGGCACCCCCTGCTCCCCCTCCCTCCTACGGAGCCACACACAGCACATTTCAGCCCCCAAGGCCCCCACCCCCTGTCCGAGACTACTGACCATGTGCCTCCCACTGAATGTCAGTTTCCAGGACCTCTATTCCACACATATCTGGCCTGAGTGACAGTGTCAAGGAACCCCACTCCTCTCTGTCCTGTCTCAGGCCTAAGAAGCACTCTCCCTTGTTCCCAGTGCTGTTACCTCCTCTTTCCTTCCCAACTGCCTCTCAGGGGTAGCGAAGCTGCACGTTGGCAGTTTCAGGGATACCCAAATTCCCCTAAAGGTTCCCTTCTCCATTCATTTTGCCTCAGTGGTTTCAAATCTCTCCTTTCAGGGCTTTATTTTAATGGACAGTGCAACCTCTCACTCTCTCTTGTGGTTTTGAGGCACATCCCCCCTTTCCTTTAACCCCAGGGGTTCTCAGGCTAATCCCTGAGATTACTTAGCTCCCCTCTCCTTTCAGAAAAATTCAAGGTCCTCCTCTAGAAGTTTCAAATCTCTCTCAACTCTCTATTCTGCACTTCCCAGGTTGGTTTAACCAATCACCCACCCCCCAACATTCCAGGGGTTGATTCTCACCAGCGCTTCTGAGGGAAAATGGTGGTTTCATGTCTCCCCCATCCTCCCTTCCCCTTCACCCCTCCACCTACCAGCAGATTCTGCTGAAGCACCAAATTCCCAGGGCCTTGTCCCTAGCTTAGCATGTCTAGGGAAAAAACCAAAATGGCAGTTTTAACAATATGCCTCTCTCCACCCCCATGCACTTTTTCTGATGTGGTTTTCAGGTCTAAATAGTGGCTGCTGAAGTCCATTAACTCAATGGTTTGAAGCCATCACCATTGAACTTCCCCATGGTGGTTTCAAGGTGCCCCTCTTCCCCCAGTTCCTTGCACTTTATTCCCCGGGTGGTTTCAAACTACCCTCAGTTTCTCAGTGGCCATTTGTTGTGTCCCTCAGGGGCTAAATGACTAAGATCTGGGATCCTTCCCCTCTCAGACCCCCACTTTCAGCTTAGAATTTGGGGAACATGCATAGGAGAAGTCACAGATCCCAGGAAAGGGAATGGGGCTGGGGCAGAGGGGTGTTTTTCCCGGGGCAGGGTTGTGTCTTTGTGCCTCTGTGACTGTAAATCCTGCCCTGCCCCACTCCCAATAAAATGCTTTGGTGTACAGACTCAGTTGTCATTGGCTGTAGGGGTCGCAGGAGCCCTGGCCCCCAGCCCCCTCCTCCCTCAGACCCGGGAGTCCCAGCTCCCAGCCCACTTCCTCTCTCGGACTCAAAAGAATCATCCCCCAACACCCTTCTCCCTCAGTTTCAGCGGTCTTAGACTCCAGCCCCCTCCTGCTCCAGGACTCAGGCCAGAGAGATACCTAGTCATGGGAACACATGATTTATTCGACCTCAGACGGTGTTCTCCGACCACAGCGAAAGCATCTCTGTGTGTTGGGCTCTCTATCCCAGAGGACCACTATGTAGCAAAGCATGCCAGGAGGACAGGACCCCTGGGTCCTCCCTCCCTCTGGGGATTCGCAGGTGTGGTGGGAGTCGGGCAGGGTTCACACGAAATTGTTGGGGAGTGTGGCGGGGGACAGTGCCTCCAGGCGCTGGGAGCGGCCCCCGCGGGGCGGTGGGGGCAGCTTGGGTGGCAGCGGGGGTGTGGGCGGCGGCTGCTTGGTGGCGATGTGCGAAGGGACCCAGGCATCCGGCGCATAAAAGTAGAGGTCGTAGGGGTCCTTGGGGGCGTCCAAATGTATAACTGTGAGAGCAAAGGGGCGGGGTCATCCCCAGGCCAACGGGGGGCCTGCCCCCTCTGTTGTGCCGCTGGCCAATGAGGAGGTCGAAGAGAGGAGACGACCACACATTTGAACTGGGTTTTCAAAGAAAGGGTGGGGGCCACTGAATAAACGAGGAGGCGTGGCGTCCAAGCAGCAGGGGCGGGGCCTGCAGCAGAGGGGCGGGGCATACAGGGCTCCCGGCGGCGCACCAGGAGGGGAAGGGGCGGGGCTTGTAGGGACTGGTAGCTCTGGGCCTGAAGTAGTTCCTAACTGGGTTGGGGACGGAACTGGGTGTGTGTGCGTGCGTGTGTGAAATTCCAGCCCCTTAGGGGGCATGACGTGACCGTGAAGAGATCAGGGCTTTTATGGACCTTGGATCGCGGATCTGTACCTTTTGAAAAGGCAGGGCGCCCTGTAGTGCCAGGCAGACCAGGTTAAGGAAAAGTGCAGGCACTCAAGGGCAGGGCGCTCACCGGGCTCATCTCCGTCGTTCGGGAGCCGGTGGTGTGCGAAGGGCCGGTGTCGAGCTGCCCGGCGGTAGAGACACCACAGCAGGAGGAAAATGCCGAGCAGCAGCCCGATCCCCGCGAAGAACAGGCACAGGGCCCCGCCTGCTGCACCGCGTGGGCGCCCCACGAGAGTCACGCCTGAAGGAGAAGACTAGCAAGCTGAGCTCCCGGCCCCTTCCTCCCTCGGACCCATGAGCCCAGCCCCCAGCCTGCCTCCCCTGGACCCAGGAGCCCGGCTCCCCGCCCCTCACCGGTCTCCTTCACTCGTTCCACCACGATGATAGTGTTGACTCTCTCACCTCGGCTGCGCCGCTGGGGGGCCCGCAGAGTTGCAGGGGCCAGGTGATTGGGGGGCCCTGGAAGAGCAGGGGGGCCTGCAATCCGGGCTGAGGGAGGAGGGGCATCGGGCCCCTTAGGGCCTGAGTTCTGGGGGGCCTTCAGCTCAACAGTCCCTGGAGAATCTGAGGTGGGAAATTTAGGGGAGTCAGGTTGAGTGACTACAAGTGTTTCTGGTTTGGGATTCAGGGGCAGCTCATTTAGAGCAGTAGCTTCATCCATGAAGGGTGCAGGTGTTTCTGGATAAAGACTAGTAGAGATTTCAGGGTCAGAGGTCATGGGGACATCTGTTGCATCTTGGTAGTGGGTTGTGGGGAATTCGGTTTGGGAAATTCCAATGGGGCTGGAGTTGTGGGTCATATGGGACTCTGGGTGGGGGGTTTCAGTAGGGTCAGGATAGAGGGTCTGGGGAAATTCAGAGTTTGAGGTCTCAGTGGTGTCAGGGTTATGGGTTTCTGGAGATTTGTGGTCAAAGGTCTTGGTGGGGTCTGGATTTGGGGTCTCAGGGATTCCTGCGTGTGAGATTTCAGTGGCGTTTAGTTTGGGAATCTCTGGGAGTTCTTGGTGTGTAGTTTGCATAGGGTAAGTGTTTGCGGCCTCAGAAAATTCCGGGAGTGAAGTTTTGGAGGGGTTAGCTTTGGGAGTCTCAGGAGATCCTGGGTGTGGCATTTCAGTCGGGTCAGGTTTGGGGGTCTCAGAAGGCTCTGGCTGTGCCATTTGGGAGGGGTTAGTTTTGGGGGTGTCCATGGATTCTGATATTGAGGTTGAGAGTGGGTCAGCATTGGGTGTCTTAGGAGACTCTGGGTGTGAGGTTTCTGGGAGGTCAGGGTTGGGGGTCTCAGTGAAGTTAAGGGGGGAGGAAGTCTCGGGGAAAACTACGTGAGGTGTCTTGGAGGGCTCAGGATAAGCAGTCTCAGGGAATTCTGGGTTAGGCCGATCTGTAGTGGAATTTTCAGAAGCAGGAGAGGAGGTCTCAGAGGGGTGGCCCATCCCGAGAAAGTCGGAGCCTGAAGGCGAAGAGGCGGAGGGGGCGGCCTTCGAACCCAGCCCGGCGAGGAGGAAGACGAGGAGGAAAAGGATCAAGTCGAACGATTTCATAGCTCTGGGAGATGACTATAGCTGCGAGGGGAGCGGGAAGGAAGGGGTTAAGGCCGAAGGCTCCCCGGAGACCCCGCCCACACGAGGCCACACCCACTGCCCCGCAGGTGGACCAAGTCGCGGCCCAGCTTGGCGCCAGCGAAGGGATGAAAACCCAACTTCAACTCCCGGGAGGCTGCGGGGCGATAGCTGCGGTAGCTAAGGGAGACTGAGGCGGGGCTTCTTGGGAGTCATAGTTAATTCCTTATCTGTTACACCCAGGGGTCCTAGAAAAATTGGGAAGGAATGACACCTCTCCAGGCCCCCAGAACCCTCGACTTCGATTTGGAAGGTGTCAGACTTCCGTGGGGACATGAGATCGCCTTCCTCTCCGAGGCCCCTGGGACACCTTGACTCAACAGTTGTTTACACTAGAGGAGGTTCAGAAGGAACAGCTGGGGGCTGGACTCCTGGATGTGAGGGAGGAGGGAGACTCTCGAGCCCTGGGAAAGAAAGTTGCTGGGGGTTCAGACTCCTGGGTCTCACAGGGTAAGGGGGCTGAGAGTCTAAATTCCTGGTTTTTTCGAGAGGAGAAGCCTGAAAGTTCAGATGACTAGAATTTTGAGGGAGCAAGGCTTGGGCGGCTGGATTACAGGGAAGAAAGGAAATGGGGGTCTTGAGCTCTTGGGTCCTGAGTTAGAAGGGGATTGGGAGCCCTGAGCCCTGAGTCCTCCAGAAATAGGGGTCTGGACTCCTCAGCATGGGGTGGGGTGGAGGGGAGAGCTGTGGGGCAGACCCCTCAGGCCTCTCTGTTTATCAAGGATGGAGCGAGGATTCCAGCATCTTGGGAGCTAGTCTGGACAGAGATGCTTGGGTCTGTGGTCAGCTGGAGGTGGAGGTGGCACACACCTGGATGGGACAAGCTCACTTGGGCTCCTGGGGTCTCTTACCTGCTCAGTGGTGTCCAAGATAACAGCAGGTGAGCAGAGCCGGATGCAGAGACCTGCAAATGCTGTAGAATGGCTCTGGGCGGGGCAGTGGGAGGTAGGGTCTCAGGGGCACAAGGGTGACGCACCTGATCCCCTCCTAGGGGATTCTGGGAGCCTAGTGACAGGTTTAGGCTCTTAAAGGGATAGAGGTGAAGGACATTGTCTCTGGGTTGAGGAAGGCCATTAGGGACTGGATGATCTGGTGGAGGGATGTGGCCCAATCAAACTATCTTCCCTTTGAAACCAGGGGTTCTGGCCCTCTGTTCCCTCCTATCCCAAACCCAAGAGTCTAGTTCCCTGGTACACCTTCCTACTTCAAACCCCCAAAGTTGGGTTCCCCAGGTCCCTCCCCTCAGACCCAGGAGCCCAGGCCTCCAGCTCTTTTCTCCCTCAGATCCAGAATCCAGGTCCCCAGGCCTCTCCTATCCTAGAACCTGGGAGTCTGGGTCCCTGTCCCACCCACTCTCAGACCTAGGAGCCCAAGCTCTGGCCCCCTCCTCTCTGGGAAACTAGGAGCCCACGTTCCCTTGTCCCAGGTTGCTTCTGCCCTTTAGGACTTCCAACCTTTGTCCACCTCCCCACTGCATATGGAGGGCCCCCTCTTAAGAGCCAGTGTGAGGGGATTGGGCTTTCTCTTCACAACACCCCCAAACGCCTCCCAGGGAAGGGCTTAGACACATCCACAGGGTAGCTCAGGGCCCCTGTCTATCTTTCTCCTCTTCATGTGCTCTCTGAGGCTTTTTTGGTTTTGCCTGTCACTTACCTGTCTTCACGCCTCTTCTCCCCTCCCCAGCTCTCACTCTGTCTCTCTGGTTCTCTCCCTGCTGGATTTATCTCTGGGCATCTCCCTCTAGGTCAGCTGTCCTTCCAGCTCCTTCTGTCTTTCTGAGCACCATTTCCTTCCATCATGATCTGGCTCTGTCTCTGTCCCTCTCTTTCCTTGCTTCCTTCCTTTCTTCCTCTGTTGCTCCCTTTCCTACTCTTTCTCCTCCTGGCCACCCTCTGTCTTTGTCCTTCCCTCTTGCTGCTATTTCTTCTCTTTGTGTCTCTGTTTCTCCTCAACAGCCCCTCCTCTCTGTTGCTTTCCCTGTCTCTCTTTCTCCCTCTCTGTGTCTCTGTCTTCTGCTCTAATGGTCCCCAGGCCAGTCTCTATTTTTATCCTTCTGACACACCCCCTGTGTCCACCTCTCTGTCTGTCTGTCTCTCCCCCTCCCTCTTCTCAGGTCCCAGCTTCTGGTCCCAATTAGTTGGTGGTGGCCAATGCAGCAGCAGGGCCCCCACCCCCGGCTCCTCATTACCGCCAGCAGCTCCTAATGAGCCTGGGCGGGGGCTGACCCTGCGCCCCCGGCCCCCAGCCTGCGTCACTGCCTGCAGCAGGGGCTGTGAAGGCCATATAAGGGGGCTGCCAGCATCGCTGCCCGTGCCCACTGCGTGGTAGGGGGCCCTCCAGGAGGCTGCTGGGGGTGGGTGGCTGGTGGGGTCCGGGGTGCTGGGCAGGGATTCGGGCCCCACTGATCCCTTTCCTCTCTCTCCATAGGTGATGGAGACCCGCCAGGTGTCCAGGAGCCCCCGGGTGCGGCTGCTGCTGCTGCTGCTGCTGCTGCTCGTGCCCTGGGGCACCCGCACTGCCTCTGGAGTCGCCCTGCCCCCCGCTGGGGTCTTCAGGTAGGTGCCAGGCCCAGGACTCCCAGGGAGGGGTGCGGACTCTGAGAGGTAGGAAGAGACCCAAAGAGAAAGGGGGACAGAGACCCAAAGAGAGGGCGACAGAGACCGGGGCTGGGGGACGAAGGGGCTTTCTTGGTGGTGGTAGTGGACAGAGACTCAGCAAGAGAAAGAGATATAAAAAGGTGGATTCTGAGAAAGATGTGGAGAGACTTGAAAGGAGTCGGTGCAGAAGCCGACTCATTCTTTGAGCGACGTGTGGGTTCTCAGTGTGTGTCAGGCCGTGTGCTGAGCGCTGGGGAGGGACGAGGGCGTCAGATTCGATCTTCGTACTCAGGGAGCTTGGAACCTGATTAGAGAGACAGAGGGAGAGAGACCCACACGGAGAAAGAGAGACAGGGGGAGAGAGACCGAGCCACTCCACGGACGGTGCAGTTAACAGGGCTTCGAGTTAGACCGCCGGGAGGACAGGCGGCGGCGGGCGGGGGCCTGGACTCGCGATGATTGCGTCTCTCGGTGTCCCCGCAGCCTCCCCACCTGGGGCCAGGCCTGGGCGGATCCGGCCACTCCCCTGTCGCGCCGGAGCCTGGCGCTGGCGGACGACGCGGCCTTCAGGGAACGCGCGCGGCTGTTGGCAGCCCTCGAGCGCCGCCACTGGCTGAACTCGTACATGCACAAGCTGCTGGTGCTGGACGCGCCCTGAGCGCCCGCCGGTCCCCACCTTAATAAAGACCCTGCCGTGAGCTCCTGACTGCGCCTCCTTCCTGCTCGACCTGTGTGTGTGGGGCAGGGGCTGGGCGGAGCAGGAGAGGGACCTGTGTCGGCCACTCTGGCGTCTCGCCTCTCAGTCCCTTCTTCTTTCCTCAAAAACAAAAACAAAACAAACAAAAAAAAACTTTCCCTCAGTTCGTATTATCTCCGTCTCTGTCGTCTGTCTGTCTGTCACTCTTTCCAGGAAGCTGGCTTCTTTCCTCTCTCTGGGTCTCTGCTTCCATACCCCGTCCCCGCTCTGTCTCCTCTCACCCTAGGCCTCTGTCCCTCCCCACCCCGCTCTCTGCCCCCTTCTCTGGGTCTCCTTCCTCTCTGGGCGCCCCTCTACCTCTCTCTGGTCCTTGCACTTATCACTTGGCTTCCTGGCCTTCCTCCGCCTCCTCTCTCTACTAGCTTCTCTTTCTTTCTGCCTCTGAAACTCTTCCTTCCCTTCTTAATCTCTTTCTTTTTTCCTTTTTTCTCTGCCTGACTCCTTCATATTTTCCTTTTCTTTCTTCCTTTGGGTCTCCATCTCTCTCTTGCCAGCTCTCATGTCGTCTGAATCTCGCTATTTCTCCCTCTGGTCACTTCCAGACTTCTCCTCGGGCACAGTGGAAAGGCTCCTGTGTGAGACGCACCTGGCATCCAAGCCCAGGGTCCCCTAAATCTAGCTGTGTGATATTGAGAAAGGCTTCTTAACCTCTCTGTGCCTCCTTTTCCCCATCTGTTATGAGGATCAAACCAGATACTTCATGAGAAGACTTTTGCACAGCGCCTGGCGCGTAGCAAAATGCTTTTATTAGAAAAGGGTTTCCTCCTCTCGCAGCAGCCTCCAGCAGTTTCCTCAGGGTTTTCTGACTGCGGCCTTCCCAGGAGACCATCAGGGTGCCAGGCTGGGGCGGGAGAAGAGAGAGGACCAGGAGTCAGGCTCCAGGAGAGACGAGAAGGGGGCAGGAAGACACCTGGGCAGAGGGCGAAGAGAGGAAACAGCCAATCAAAATCTGCCTCTCTCCCTGGAGGCCTGGCCCCCCTCAGCTCCGCCCCTCGATGGTAACCATGGCAACCCATTCTCAGCCGGACGCGGAGGGCCGGAGACGCAGGTGTTGCGGACCGCGCTCTGATTGGTCTAAAGAAGAGGAAGGAGCAAGCGGGTCCGCGCGCGGGAAGCGGGACGGGGCTGACGTGTGTGGTAGGCGAGGTCGTCCGGAATTTGCATTTTCTGGAGGCGGACAGAGCTGTAATTGACCCTTACGCTGTCGGGCGGGACTATTTCCTCTGTCACTCAGTAATAGCGAATAATGTAGGAATAACTGCATTCCTCAAAACCATCCGAAGTTGGCCTAATTTTACAAATAAAGAAATAAGACTCTGAAAGGAGCAATTTTTCCAAGTTGTTGAAGCTAGTAAGGGACAGAAGGATAGCTGGAATCCATATCTGTGCAATTTCAAAGTCTTTCCACTCCTTCTCATGGAGAAATGGAATTAAAATGCTAACGAGCAGCTGCTATATGCCGGCACTCTTCTAAGTGCTGTATTTGTATTGGCTCTTTTAATCTCACAACAACCTTACGAGGAGCTTCTCCTCTATTTTCTGGAGGGCCTGGTAGCACTGGTAGCTGGCTACTTGCCTGGGCTTTTCCTATACTCTACTTCCTCCCAGATTCCTTTCCTAGTATTTGAGGCTTTTCCCAAAATAGTGCCTGGAACCCCACTTCCCTCTTTACTCCCAGGAAAATCCAGCAATCCCCACAGCTTCCATCACTGTCCACAGCTGACAACACCCAGAACCCCTTCTCCACACTGGGAGCTCAGGACTCAGGGCTGAGGGGTCCAGCCACCAAATGAGCTGAGAATCTTCCCCCAAACCCACTCCTTATCATGGTTTCCCTATCTTGGGGATGGCTCCACTGTCTACTAGTCACTGGACCAGGTCCCAGTCACTGTCCTTGCCCCTTCCCTCTTCACCTTCCTCAGCCAGTTTCCAGCCCCGTCCCTCCTGCCCTGGCTTTCTCTGCCCTTCCCTTCTCTCCATCTGCACACCCACCTCAGGCCTCCTCCTATCCCACCTGGACCACAGCCCCAGACTCCTCCCCACCTCTGGGCCTCCAGTCTCATCCTCTTCACTCAGCTCCTATACAGGCCCCAGAAGTTCCTTTTCCCACCCAGAGTTTGTTCTGTCTTCCCCTGCTCACAGCCCTTTCAAGGGCACTTGGGAGGAAAGTTCAAGCTGATGTTCAAAATCCTTCATGGGCTCTTGCCTGCCTCTCTATCTTATTTCCCACCACAGTGCAGCCTTAAGTCCTTCCCTCACTCCAAATTTTTGTTTTGTTTTGTTTTTTATTTGGTATTGTCTGTAGATCCAAATTTTTTTTTTTTAAATCCCAGCAACGGGTGGTGCCCATGGCTCTCCACACACACTGGTCTTTCCCACCACCTGGTCTTCACACATATTGTTTCATCTGCCTGTGACACCCTCCCCTGGCCCCTGCTCACTGTAACCCAAACCTTACCCATCTTTCAAAGCTGAACACAGATGTCACTTAATGGGAAGAGTTCCCTGACCTCCAGGCTGAGTCAGGTGCCTTTTCTGGTCTCCCACAGGGCCTACAGCTACATCTATTTCTATCTGTCTTCAAACAGGTCGGACTCTGTCCCTCCCTTGCTCAAAACTCTCCCAAGCATCTGGGGAGCTGAACCTGTTCTATATCTGGCCTCGGTTGTGGTTTCATGGGCATATACGTACACAAAAATTCACCTAGCTGATACTTAAGGTTTGTCCACTTATCTGAATGTAAGTTACACCTCAATTAAAATATAAACCACCAAAGACAAACAAGCAATAAAATCTCCCAAAGCTCCCATCATCCTTGGGAGAATATCGAAGCTCCTCAGCCTGGCATTGGAGGCCCTGTCTTCCTCTACAGCCTCATCTCCTAAGGTCTAGCTGTGGCAAACAGATGATCAATAAGTATTTGATAAATGAATAAATGGCACCCTGGTACATTTCCTGTTTACCATTTGCACTCTAGTAGACTTCTCTGGTGTGTGTCTGGCCCACAACCCTGTCCCCCTTTTTCTGTCAAGAGTTTCTGCTGCTTCTGAAGACTGCTTGTCTTCTTTGAGGTACTGGTGGGGCTGCCAATTTCACGATCCTCCTCCTTGGCCACAAGGATGACCATGGGCCCATCATAGCAGCCCACCTCCTGGGAGCTGGGGGAGGGAACATCACTTCCTTTGACTCTCCTGATTGAAGGTGGGGCCTTGCTTCCCTCCTATCTTGGGATTTTCCCAGGCAAGGAGGGATGTTCAACTGCTAGGCTGCTACAGACAGCAATGGCCACTGTGTGAATTTAGTTGCTGGACTCAAATTAGATTGTCTGAATTTGGGTCCTAACTCTCGAAATTTTTAGTTGTGACATCTGGGTCAAGTTATTTAACTTCTCTGTGCTTCAGTTTCTTCATCTGTAAAGTGATAATAGCACCTACCTTTTACAGTTGAGGTGAGGATTAAATATACATCTGAAAGTGCCTGGCACAGTGCCCTCTACTCTGGGGCAAGCCCTCCTAGGTGTCAGCTCTTGTTATTTACATGGAGCACCAAAGCCCTCGATTACTGGATCTTCTTAGCAATGCTATGAGGTAGCAAAGTTTAGGACATTCCCTGTACAACTCCAGTACCAAGGGTCACATGCCAGACACACAGTAGTAGGTGCCCAATAATATATTTTCTGGGAGTAGGGTGGGGTTTTCAGTCTCCATCTATTCCCCTCTTGTCTCTTCAGCCTTACTCTAGGGAGAAAGAGGTTTACAGCATGTAATGCATCAAAGCTAAGCCACGAAGATGGTCAATGTTAATAAGAATGAGGGTTTTTTGTCTTGTACGTGTTTTAAGGGAGATGGAAGATCACTCATTACTGACCTAGGATTCAGTTAGAACTGGGTCAACCCAGGCTGCTACCCATCGCAGGACTGAGTCAGGGCCTGTGGTGGGGGCAGGGCAGAGGTGCAGACAA
Source organism: Daubentonia madagascariensis (assembly GCA_023783475.1). Lineage (NCBI taxonomy): Eukaryota > Metazoa > Chordata > Mammalia > Primates > Daubentoniidae > Daubentonia > Daubentonia madagascariensis. Next base: position 938,245 of record JAKFHU010001057.1, on the reverse strand, counting down.
AATAGGAAGGAGGGAGAGATCAGGGGAAGAGGTGTCCAGGAGCACCTTCAAAGCAGCCTGGCAATAAATACTGAGGCAGGAAGCTCAGAGGCTTCCAACTCATGGTCTGTGGGTAGCCCACAAGAATGTTTTTTTGGGTCTGTGCCCTGCAGTGTTTTTCAATAATTTGAATGAGGCCTGGGGAGGTGGCTCACACCTGTAATCCCAGCACTTTGGGAGGTTGAGGTGGGAAGATTGCTTTGCTTGAGCCCAGGAGTTTGAGACCAGCCTGGGCAACACAGTGAGACCCCATCTCTACAAAAAATTTAAAAACTAGCTGGGCATGGCAGCACGAGCCTGTAGTCCCAGCTATTCAGGAGACTGAGGCAGGAGGATTGCTTGAGCCCAGGAATTCGAGGTTACAGTGAGCTACAATCATGCCACTACACTCCAGCCTGGGTGACAGAGTGAGACCCTGCCTCTTAAAAAAAAAAATGTGAATCAGTTGCCATGGCAAGGCACTTTATCTAGCTTCCCAAAATGCAACCTTACTAACAGATTGGGTAGCAATGTGCCCAGCCCCAGGAGAGGTGCTTGGCCTCCCAGGTCTCCCAGCCTCCCTTGCAGCTAAGGATGGTCACGCCAAACAGTCTGGCCAATGAGACATGTAAATACAAGTCTGCTGGCAACTCTGGGAAGGCTATTGCTTTTCTTTCTCCCTGCAGATGTGAGGTAGGAAGCTATGACAACTGCCATCTCCTGAGCATGAGGGAAGGGCTGCAGAATCACTGAGACCCTGAACCTGAGGCTGTTGAGATTGAGCTATGGGCCCACAGCTGTCCTCCTCCAGACTTGTTTTGTAAGGAAAATAATCTTTAGTGCTTAATCCATTATTGGGTGTATTTTGCTATTGTTAAGAAATATAGTCACCAACATTACAAAACCAACAGACTTCACACAAAAACCCAACATAGGGGACATGGATCCTCATGTCCTGTACTGGGGATAAGCCCAAGCAACAGCAGTATAACAATGGGGCTAACAGAAGAAAAAGTCCTGGGGGATTTATTGAACTGGACAGTGCTCTGGCTGGGAAGGGGAGCGCCTCACACTGGCGGGGGCTGGAGGTAGCAGAGCTGGAGGTGGGGCCAGGTGGGGGGTGGGGACTGGCCCAGCAGCAGGACAGAGAGCAGCAGCAGCAGCAGCAGGCCCAGGACCGGGGCTGGGATCAGTGGGTGCCGAGTGACCCTGGTGGGGAGGTGGGAGAGTGCTTAGGGCGGGGCCCAGGGAGCCCCTAGTCTTCCCAATGTCAGACCATTTCCCTCCTTCTGGAGAGTGCTGGGGGCACACCTGAGCTGCTGTGGGGGCAGGCAGAGCTGGCCCCAGGGCCTCCTCCTGACTGGGACTAGCTCTTTCATCACAGGCACCAGAGCTTGCTGGAGTTCTGGCTGGGTGGGGCTGCTGGAGGGAAAGAAGGGAAGGAAATCAGCGCTGGGCTTTTTCTCAGCCTCCAAGTTCCTTCCCAGTTCCTGTGGGTCCCTGTTACCTCTCAGGAGGGCTTCCGGGGATGGCTGCAGGATGAGAGTCTCCCGGAGGGATGGGGGGATCAGCCTGGGAGGACAAAGGAGATGCACTTGAAGCACTGGGTCCTGGATTGAAAGAGGCCCTCAGGTTGGCCTACTGCACATAAATGACCACATGGAAGGTGGTGGAAAATGGGAGTTAAGTGTGGCAGCTTCTCTGAGCCACATTGCCAGGTTGGGTTCCCAGCTCTGCCAGCTTCCGGCTCTGTGTTCTTGGCATGTCACCACAACTCTCCATGCCTCATTTTCCCCATCTGATGATGACAGTCCCCACCTTATAGGGTTAACATGGAGACTAAATGAGTGAATGCAGGTAAAAAAAGTGGGGGAAGGGGCTTGGAACAGTGCCTGGTACATAGTGAGTGCTCAATAACTGTGTGAGCTATTCAATATTATCATCTCCATTTTCCATGATTCTGGAAGTATCCAAGCTCCGAGAACAGAGACTCCATCTTCTATAGGTATCCATTCCTGTGCTGGGCCTAGTTCAGCTAGGGCACTCCTCAGAGCCCATCTTCCTGCCTGTGTTAAAATCCGCAGGTGCTTTAAGATCAAAGCCCCGAATATTCCACCAAGGGCCAGGCCCAATCCACTTTACCACCTCATGTCTCTTTGGAAGGGCCTTCTCACTCCTATACTTTTGCTCTGTGGATGATGATGATGACAATAACAATGACAAAAAATAAAAACAGAACACCAATCCCAAAGACTATCTTCACCACGGCCACCTACTGTGCTAGGCATGGAGCCAGGTCCTTTATGATGTGGTCCTTCACCCTCATCCCCACCCTGGGTGCTGGGAAAGATTATTGCCATGTGAGCTGTGAGGAAGCTGTGGTGGAGCCCCAGAAGGGAGTGTGGTGTGGTGGGGAGGAGGTAGGCTTTTGAGCCAGGCTGCTGGGAGCTAAGCGTCCCTGGGGTCAGCCTTCTTGGCTAGTTTGGACCCTGAAGAGCCCCAAGGGCCCGACAGTGCCTGGCCCACAGCCACGCAGACTCCAGCCTGGCTCCTGCATTCCTCAATGGAGGACGGAGGGCTCCTCGCTCTCCTCACCAAGTCTCTTTCCCTTTCCCTTGCCTCAGAATCAGAATTGCAACCTCCACCCCATACTGCTGCCCTGAGGAGCAGAGGAGCCAGTGTGTGTGGCTGCAGGCAGGGGAGTGTGGGTTGCTGTGCCCTGGGGAGTTCTGAGGCTGGCTGGGGAGGGCCAGGCCCTTCTCCCCCAGTGTGTGGGCGCTTGTGCGTGTGCATTTATGTAATCTGGGGGTGTAACCACGTCTGTGAGGCCTGTGGTGTGGCGGCTGCAGCCTTGTGTGTGTGGCTTGGGGGTCCCCTGGGAACATTCTGGCCTCTGGGCCTCCCCCCACCTCACCATCGCTCTCATTAGCTACAGCAAGGGCCTTGTTATCTCTTGGCCAAATGATTTTTCTCTCTGCTCCTGAGGAGTAGGGGTGTGGGGTGGGGGGCTGGGAGGAGTTGAACCGACTCAGCCTCTGCAGGCCTGGAGTGGGTGGGGCAGGGAAGGGGTGCTGGGGACTGCCTACCGTCACCTGGCTGTCTGCTGTCTGGGTGTCTCCTTCCTCCTCCTCCTCTCTTCTGGGTAACCTGAGAGCCAACAAAGTCACTGCAAGCATCCTTCTCCTCTGCCTGGTTCCCTTTGCCCCCTGTGGGGCTGGAAGAGAACCTTCAGGGCAGGGGTCTTAACACAGATCTGGCACCATGGATGAGCCTGGGTACATTTTCCATATGTATTTTTCAGGGGAATTTTCACCAAATTATCAAAAGAGTCTGTGACCCCCAGAAGGGTAAGGGGCCTCTTCATCTCAGATTGGCTTTCTCAGCCACTACTTTCCCAGCTAATCCCACAGCCAGGAACTGAAACTTCCGGCTCTCTCACCCTCCAAAACACCAGAGACTCAGACCTCTCCAAGATCCCAGGGCATGTGTAGAAACCCCCACCCCCATTCCTGCCTAGTGGATTGTGCCATTTTTAATCACTCTCAGTCTTAGTGGGTTTTCTTTGAGAACCAGGATTCCAACTCAGACCTCCTGGCCCATACAATCCAACTGTTTGAGCTCTGCTCCCATCTCAACGCCTTTCTCTTAGGTGTGCAAGCCCCCAGCCTCTGTCCCCCTAGGGTCACAACTGTCTGAGCCCCTGAAATGCCTCTTTGGGGACTCAGTTCTCAAGCTGCCCAGCATGAACGCCCTTCCAAGGCCCAGACGTCTACACCACAAGCCATTGCCTTCATTAGGGACCAGGGATCCTGCCCTGCAGCTGCATCACCACCAGCTTTACCTAATATACTCAGGGATATGGATATTTCCTCAGCCTCCGCCCAATAAGGGATGCAGGCTTGTAGGCCTCCAGCCTCTGCCCCAGTCAGACACATGCTGCCCAATACCCTGAAACTTCTATCTGGGACCCAGGCAGTTAGTCCCCCAGCCCCTCTCAAAGTCCAAGCCCTCACCCCTGGCCACCTTTAGAAGCCACAGTATTCACCACCTTCCTTACTTCTAGCTTTCCAACCTGCAGATCGTACTGCCCCTGCCCTCCAGAAACTCAGATGGCACCCACTTCCCTCCCTCCCCGCTACTACTGCTCAGCCCCTTCTCCCTTCCTTTCCTTGGTTATGCAAGGGAAGGTCACAGCTCCAGAGCCCCCATCCCGCTCAATCTCAGCTCTTCCCAGACAAGTCCAATTAGAGGCCATGGCAGGCAGCCTCATTAGTTGCCACAGCTAGGAGCCTGAAAGAGGGGAGGGGGAAAGGGAAGCATCACAGGAAACCAGAGCCCCAACGCCAGGGCCCTGGAGGAGGGTAGGCCCAGACATCTAGTACCTTCTACATCCTTCCAGGCATGGACACAAGCCTCATAAAAATCAAATAACAATCACAGGGCTTCTCAGTATACAGCTGAATGCTCACACCAGCCCTACTGCAAAGTAACCAAGCTGGGATTTCAACCCAGGCTGATTCCAGAGCCCATGATGATCTCCCAACTAACTGGGAGCTCTCCAGGGGGTTCCTTGGAGGCCTCAGGAGAGGTTATGTTCAGTTAGAGAGAATGACTGATTGAAGAAGCTGTCCCATCTGCCTGACAATTGTGCCTTCTTGTCTAAGAGTCTCTTATACTTATACTTATACTAACACTAACTCTTATACTTATACTTATACTAACACTAACTCTTATACTTATACTTATACTTATACTAACACCACTCCTACAGGGCTCCATTCAGGCATGATCGCCTCCCCTGGGAGCCCTCCCTCCAGGTGGGGTCGGGTGCCAGATTCTCCCAGAACTGTCTCCTGGAACTATCTAGGTCAGGGTCTGTCTCCCCCTAACCCGGACTCACTGAGGGCAGGGCCGGGTCTGACTCATCTTCTGGCTCATAGGCCCACGGTCTGCTCAGCGAAGAGGTGAATGAATGAGTGAGTGAATGACATATGCCTCCCTAGAGCTCTTCCAGTCTTTGTACTCTAAACTTGGTGAATTTGGTGTCACCCTCAGGCAGAGGGATGGAGCAGTGAGGAACCAGCTCCTTACCACATCGATGTTTCCTTCCTTCCTTCTCTAGGATGTGCTGGCTCTCCCTGGAAGTTTCTCTGTGGAAACAAAAAGGTTAGGTCTCCCCTGACTCTTCTCACTCAGAACTCTCTGGGCTTCAGTCATGCCCTCACTCTAACAACAACCACTCTCTCCCCTGAGTCCCAGACCCCAAATACAGCAGGTCTCCTGGGCTGCAACCTGTGCACGAATTCACCACCTTCTCCTAAAACCTGCCCTCCTCTTGTGCCCTCCTATGTGAGGGTGACTATCATCTCCCCAGGAGCAGAAGCCAGAAACCGGACAGTTGTTCTAGACTCCACCAAGCCCCTTTCTCCTGCAGAACCCAGGAGGTCCAGGTCCCCTAAACCCCCTGGGATGTCCCACAAATCTCTCACACTAACTTGGGCCCAAAAGGAGCTCAGCACTTCCTTTTCCAACCCCCTTCTCCCCCCAGTCTTAGGCTGGCACCATCTGCTCTCCCTCAGGACCCAGGTACCTCTCTGTTTTCTCCAGGGACATCTCATTGTTGCCTGTGACCTCAACCACCAACTCCACACTGTTTTCTAAATACATTCCCTAAGCCCCAGCCTTGAGCACACAAGTGCTTCTGGGTAGCCCCCCTGGACATCCCCCAGGATTTCATCTCGCAAGGTCATATGGTAAGTTCGGCATCTTTCCTTTTCCTTCTCCCTTCCCATCACCCAGCCCCCCACAGCCCATCTATCCCCAGCCCTGTCCCTTCCTCCCCAGTTTTCTCTGCCTGTCCCTTTTTCTCCATCCATAGGGCCTTGGCCTGGCTCAGACTTCATCCCCATTGCCACAGCCTCTTCTCTGGCCTCCCTGCCTCTAGTAGGTCCCACAGTTTGGTCCCAGAGGCATCTTTTTATGCCCAGAACTGACCTCACTCCTCCTTGCTCACAGCCCTCCTGTGGTTTTATGGAGAAAAGTACAATCTCTTAGCTTGACAGGGAATTCCCTTCATGATCTGGCCCTGGCTTCCTCTCTCATCAGTCACCCCCAGCCACTCTATATTCCCCAAGCATATTATGATTCTATGCCTTCAAGGCCTTGCACAGGCTGTTCCCACTGCCTGGAAGGTCTCTCTTTCCTCAAACCACTTAACATCTCTCTCTCCTTTTTCTTTCTTCAAAATAAACTCAAGTGTCAGTTTCCCTTTGATATCTCCCCCAATCTCCCACTTGACACAGACAGCCCCTCTCTGGGCTCCCACAGGGCCCACCCCCAACCTCTAGCACCAGGACCATCCTGCATTAGGGTAGCCCATATGCATGATCTCTCCTATCAGGCCTTGAGCACTGAGAGGCTTGGCCCTGAGTGACTCAGTTCTGTATCTCTGGGCCTAGCACACGTGGCACCCTGAGGCCTGGGTCAGTCTTTGCCTTGACAGCCCTGTCTTTCTGAGAGCTCGAAGCAGAAGCTCAATCTAACTTATACTACTTCTGAGGGATGCGGCTCTTCCCCCCACAAGCTGTGTGTCTGTGGACATGTGATCTCTCCCTGAGCCTCAGTTTTCCATGAGTAACAGGACAAAGGATGAGGACACCTACCTCACAGAGAAACTGGGAGAGTTAAATGAGAATCCAAACAAGCTCTGGTGTCAAAGAGAAACAGAAGCTTCTCTCAACCCAGGGAAAAAGTGATCAGAGGAATGAGTTTCTCCTTTAAGAATGGCCCAACAGCTTTGAAGTGGTATAGTTTTCAAGACAACACAGTGTTGTTTACAGAGCTGTTAACAATATTTTCTTTAAAAAAAGTTCTTCTGAAACTAATATAGGGTGTCCCAAAAGTTTCCATACAAAGGAAAAATTTTATAAAATTTTGTAGTGAATATTTGGTAAATAAAGGTACATTTAGCTACAATTTACCATTTTCCCTATGTGTGGCAACTTTTGTGACATCCTGAAGATTAAAATCTCATTTTTCAGTTGTGGGCATTGAAGATAACATGTCTCAGTTGTTTCAGATGATGTAGAAATATTGTTCAGGTAATTATGGAAGTCATAAAACAATGGTTATTGCTGAGTTCAAGATTTCACAGTGAGCTTGCTAGGCTTTTCTTAAAGGTGCTTCATATTCAAAACATACATACAGGCTTACTGTATCCCTATGGTGTTAGGATGAACAACTTACTTATTACCTTCCTACAGTAGCACAGTTTTAAATAACGTGATTCTTGACAGTATTTTCTAAAAAACAAAACAATAACAAAAGCCATAGTGCAATTTTTGTGTTTGCTTTGTTCACTTTTGTCTACCATGCTAGCAGGTCAGCCCCTAGGGCAGGGATGGTGTCCTGTCTGGATTTCAGCTTGGTGTCTAGCACACAGTGGGTTGGTCCTTAATCAACATTTGCTCATCAAATGGGGAAAAAGCAAAGGTGAGAGTGAGTAGGCTGGCCTGGGTGGCACATGAGAGTTCCAGGGCCCTGTCCCAGCTTCTGGACTCCTGTGGTCTCAAAGCCCCTCCCATGCTCACCTGTCCTCCAGCTGGGGCTTCAGGTGGAAACTCAGCCTCCTCATCAGTCTCATTGATGACTTCCTCCCACTGCCACACTCCACACAGAGGGCTGGAGAGATCAGCAGCTGCCACTTCTTGTTCCTGGGAGAGGAGAAGTTTCTGAGGTCAGGGAGGGCCAAATTATGGCAGAAGATGAGGTAAGAGATGGCGATGGAAGTGGGCTCAGGTGTGGAGCTGGGAATAGGATAGGAGGTAGAAAAGGGCTGGTGTGGGGCTGGGGTTGGGGAGGGGCTGGAAAAAGGAACAGGAGAGGTTTGGTGCCAGGACCGAGGATTGGGTTAGAGGTGAAGTTAAGGACTGAGATGGTGGGGGGGGGGGGGGTGAGTTAGGGCGGGTCAGAGTTGGGCCTGGCATGGGTCTGGGGCTGGCAATGTGTTTGAGGCTGAGATCTGAGGTGGAAAGAGTTCTAAAAGTGCTCAGGTTGGGGTGGGAGCCCCTTTGGCAGCAATGTGAGTTAGTGGCTCTCCAAATGGGCTGACTGCCCAGAGCTCTGGGATCATGGGCTGGGCCAGGTGTGAGGGTCAGGGCAGGGATGTTTGGAATGTCTGCCTTGGTAGTCTCCTGCATATTCCAAGGGTGCTAGGCCCACCTGCCGAATGGCCTGGATCTCCAAGCCCAGCGATGGGGGCAGCAGATTGGTCCAGCCTGCTCTTCTCGCCTGGGCCTCTTCGGGTAGCCTAGCCACACAGTCAGGAGGGGGGAAGGCTGCCTCCATGCCTGCCTGCCACTTGTCAATCAGCCTACACTGGGCTCCCTGCCCTGCCCACCTTGGGGCTGGAGGTCAGGAGTCCCTGCCCTTGGGCTCCCCTCCTGCCTCCTCCCATTCCCGACGTTCCACTCACTCATCCGGCCCCTCATGGGTCTGACTCAGCTGCTCTTCTAGGCGTGAGATCTCCAGCCTCAGTTCCTGCAAAGGAGGCAGTTGGAGGCATGCCTGGCTCTCCCATCTTCCCACCTCCCACTGCCGGGCTCCTCTCCCAGGGTCCTTTCTACTTCCCTACTTCTTTGGGTTCCCCAGACCCATACTGCCAAGGGACAAGGGGAAGAAAGCAGTGACAGAAACTTAGGAAGCCAAAGAGAAACAGAGAGGAACAGGAACCCAGAAGGTAAACCACAGTCAGGAAAATTGGGAAGGCAGGCAGAGGCAGAGACAGAGGGAAAAATGAGAGACAGATGGAAACAGACTCACAGAGAGGCAAGAGAAACATGGGGTGTACAGACTCATAAAGACCAGAGCCAAACAGAGAACAGTCACCCAGGCAGACAGAGAGACTAGACCCAGAGGCAGAGACACAGAAAGACAAGGAGGGGAGAGGCAGTGAGAAGGCACCCACAGAGAATGAAAGTGAATGGAAGACACAGCATGAGAGAGAGGGAGGAAGGACAGAAAAAAAGTGAAAGGCAGAGACAGAAACAGTGTCATACAGGAGGGATGCAAGAAGCAAGATGTGGAGACTTGAAAAAAGATTGGCAGAGTAAGAAAGAGGCACAGGAGAAGAGGCAGCAAGTCCCAGGGACAGCAAAAGAGAAGTGGTGAGGGCCAGGACAGGCAGAGGGCCCTGTGGGTGGTGAGGGCTGCTGAAGTACCTGAGTTGTCATTCTGTATTCCTCCAAGGTCTTGGCCAGGCTCTCTGCATGGCGAGTGCGCTGAGAAAGCCCAAAGCGGACTGAGGCTGGGCCCAGCCCCCCAGAGACATTGGGGCTGGTTGGGGGGGGGGGTTGGTTGGAGGGTTGAGGGACAAAGTGAGCTTGAGGGAAGACCTAGGGCCTGAGAGAGAGCACCAGACAGGAGGGCTTCCAGATCCCGAGGGGTCATGCTTGTGTCCTGGGGAAACCTTCTGACCCCTCCCAGCTGCTTATCCCAGGATCAGACCTAGGCAGGACTTCCCTTTCCAGACTGGGGCAGGAGGCAGGCAGGCGCAGGCAAAGCTGTTTCCCTCCCCAGCCCCCTCACCTCAGAGAGGATGGCATCTCGTTGGCAAATGAGCCGTTCACACTCATAGAGCTGCCGCTGCCAAGGAAGGAATCCGTTCATTCATCTGGCTTCCCAGGACTCGCCTTGGCCCTGCCCTCCCTCTGCCCCACCACACTCCCTTCAACCTCCAGAGCTGTCCCTGGACTTTAGGGATTTCAGCCCACCTGGGAGCTGCCTGGGTGGCCCTGGGAACCAGACGGCTTGACCCAAGACCCCTGATCTCACCAGGCTGCGGTGGCTGAAACTGGAAATGGGAAAAATGGCCCTGGGGATGGTGGGAAGTTGTCAGGCATAGGGAGGGCAGCACCTTCAATGCATCCTTCTCCGTGGCCAGCTCCTCACTCCTCCTCTTCACTCCATCCCGCTCGGCCAGCAGCTTCCCGTTCTAGGAGAAAAGGCTGGTCATGTTCACTTCAGCAAATGGTGATGATGATACTAACAGCAGACATTTGCTGAACTCTTGATGTGCACCAGGCCTCATGCTAAGCCTTTACAGTTTTAGCCCGTTTAATTCCTCCAACCACTCTGGTGGGACCTCAGCTTTACCTTCTCTGTGCATGGATTACCCATCTATAAAAATGAAGATAAAACAGGACCTACTTCATGGGGTTGCCATGAGGATTAGTGCTACTAATAATTGCTAACAGTTACCGAGCACTTTGGATGTGTTAACTCATTTCTTATTCCCCACTTTAAAGATAAAGTCAACTCAGGCACAGAGAGGTTGAACAACTTACTCCACATTACACAGGTGGTAACCTGGTATTCATGCAAATACTGATGAATGTTAATGAGCACAAAACATTTAGAACACATACCAAATGTTCTATAAATGTAAGTATATATACACATACACACATATATAACATATTTGTATATACAATATATATTTATGTAACTATTTTTTAAAATTTGTGTTATGAATTTTTTAACATACACAAAAGTAAAAAGAACCGTATGCCAAAGACCCGTTATCTGTATTATCTATCATCAAGTTTCAATAATTATATGCATTTTCCCAGTTTTGTTTCTTCTCTCTCCTCCAGATTTTTTTGGTTTAGATTCTTTTAAAGCAAATCCCAGGCATCATATTATTTCACCTGCAGCTACTTCAGCGTTTATCTCCTACTTGAGGATTTATTTCTTTTAGCAAAACCATGATACCATTATCACCCTTAACAAAATTAACAATAATTCCTTAGTTTCATCTCATGCTACCCAGTTTGTGCTCTTTTTTCATTCTGGTTGTTTCACAGATGTCTCTTTACATTTAGTATATTTGAGTAAGGATCCAAACAAGGTCCACCACTGCTTTTGGTTGAAACGTCTCATTTCTTTTCATCTGACAGTAATTTCTCCCCCACCCCCAACCCCACTGTGGTACTCTTTAGACCCTTCATCTGTGGAAGAAACCAGGTCACTCCTTCTGTAGGAGTAGTGCATTTGTGTTTTGGTTTTTTTTGAGACAGAGTCTCACTCTGTCGCCCGGGATAGAGTGCCGTGGTGTCAGCCTAGCTCACAGCAACCTCAAACTCTTGGGCTCAACTGATCCTCTTGCCTCAGCCTCCCCAGTAGCTGGGACTACAGGTGCACACTACCACACCGTGCCTGGCTTTCATCGTGATTTCTTGTAAACTGGTGGGTAGATCTGGAGCCTTGCCCCCAGACTCTTGCTTGATTTTTTGGCAAGAAGCCATCATGAGTAGCACTATACATGTCATATCATGCCATTCAGGAGGAATGCCATGTCTGGCTGTCCTATTAGTAATATCATCACCTCCAATTTTATAGAGGAAACTTGAGGAGTACAGAGGCTAAAAAACTTGGCCAAGGTCACATGGTAAGTGGACTCAACCCAAATCTGTGTGATTCCAAATCCTGTATTTCTAAGTCTCAGACTCTCCTCCAAGCTAGACGCACCCCTGGGTAAGAATGGGGTAACAAAAGGAACTAGGTTCGTCCCTAGCCACAAGGAGCTCCTAGACTAGAGGGGGAAATGGACACAGAAGCAGGGGATAACAATGTGTGAGGCATGCTCTGAGGAGGTCTAGGGCCTGGGCGCTGTGGGAGCAAAGATGATAGGCTTCCTGAGGAGGTAGTGCTGACTCTTTAAAGGTGAGGGACAGTTAGCTGGGAAAACAACTGGGCCGGAGAGGGCAGCCCATGCTAGTCATGAAATGGAACCTGAGAATAAAATGTCCTAAATTCAAGTCTAAAGTTTCCAGGCACCAAAAGCCTAGCAAGTTGTACTTAGTTTCCAGGTGAGATGGTCACTAGGGGAATGCGTTTTCGGGCATAGAGGTAGTCTAGAGTTCCTTTTGGACACATCCCTCCTCCTGGCACCCCAGGAGATACCAGCCCAGCCCCTCCCTCTCTCTAGCCAGCTCCAAGTCCTCTGTCAGCAACGCTCCCTCTCTCAGTCTCAGCGGGCCTGGACTGCCAGGTGAAGGGCAGAGGAAGGACAGGCCAGAAGTGCTGTGTCAACATCTGTCAACCTGGTAGGGATTTGCAGGCTAGATCCTGGGCCACTCGGCAGGGAACCTGGTTACTCAGCTGCTCCTGCCTTCTTCTGCAGTAACCTGAGCCAGCTCTGTAGGTTCTCCATAGGAAGGCTGCCTGGACCTTCAGAGTGTCTGAGTGTCTTGTTACTCCAGCATTATTCTACTGTAACTTGAGAACTCCATCTATAGATGCTCTGTAGGCAGCTGCAGGGAGGGGAAAAGTGGAGGAGAGGAAACCAAGAATAGCTCAAATTTATCGAGCGCCTAGGATGTCCCAGGTGCTGCTCAAGGCACTCGACCTGGCAGCAAGCCTTGCTGGCGGGGAGGGGCAAAAATGGCTGGTTGCCATTCACCGTGCTCATTCCTTCTTCTGCTTTTGTCCGGGGAATCCACTCTCCACATTTGAGGGAAGGTGGGTTCCAGCTCCAGCCCTGGGGGTGAAGATGGAAATCTTGGCAGATTTAGGAAGCTCAACTTGTTAACTAATCTAGCAGCCATTCTCATCCCTTCTTGCTTGCTTGCCTCCCATTCTAGTGGCTGAAGGAGGTCAGATATTCTCCCCACCTCTCTTGCAGTTGGGGGTGTTATGTGATCCAGTTCTGGCCAGGGAGATATAAGAGAGATCTGCTGGGGCTTCTGGAAAAGCTTTTTCCTTCTGATGATAAGAGAGCCCTGAGAGGAGCATTTGCTGGTGCCCCTTTGCCCCACTTTGTCCTGCTTTGAATGAGAACATGAAGTCTGGAGCTGTCGCAGCCATCTGTGATCATGAGGCCACAGGCAGACAAGTAAGTCAGTGAGTCACCAAACCAACCCAGACTCCACCTCCTTTGAAACCTCTTGTTAAGGAAATAAATGTCCTGCAGACTGAAGCCACTGTTTCATCAGTGTTCTCCTTGGAGCTGAAAGTGTTCTGGATCCATCAGTGGCCATCTAACCCATGCCAAGGAGTAGTTTGGCTGTGATTTTTGGATGCCAATGAGCTGTAAGCGGGGAGGTTCTGCTAGGACTAGGGGGCTTTAGGGAAAAATTTTCCTCATTCTTAAAAAGAGATGTTCTGGAAGAAACCATCATATTCTGTCTGCACTCCATGCTTCACACTGTGGCAGCTATCCTGCTGTTGAGATTCCCATGCCCCATGGGGGGAGTTTTTATAGAAGAGCCAGAGAATAGCAGAAAATTTTTGGATTTTAGTGTAAAAACCATAGTGCAAATGTAGGACAAAGAGATTTGAGGGGAATACATGATCTGCCCACACTGGGCAGAGATCCTTAGAGCTGGGCGAGTAGTGTAGGAGAGTCAGAGAAGAAAGTAATAGGCTGAAAATGGGCCCTCAGCCTTCCCCAAGTCCAAGATTAGCTGTGAGGGGTAGAGGGGATGGATGCAGAGCCACAGAACCCCTGTGAAGTCTGGGAATCTGAAAGGCCCTGCACCCCCTTGCCAGTTCAGTCCCAGGCATGAGAATAATAGAGATGGCTATGTGAGGAGTAGATATGGAGAAGACCCAGTGAGGCCTTTATGGGCTTTCATAGGAAAGCAGCCAGACTTCCTCTGTGGCCCTGGAAGGACGTAGAATTGGCCAAGCAAGAGCCCCAGCCCAGATGAGGGGCTGCCATCGGCAGATGCAGTGAGGACTGTATGTCCAGAGATCCAAAGGCAATGCAGGACTCCTGTGGATACCAGCATGCAGTAGTGACAAAGGCCAAGAACCAGATGGGACAAAGAACATCAATCTCATGAATAGCAGAGGGGACAGATGTTGATTGAGGACCGACAGCCTCTTGGAGCACTAGGAGCCTGCATGGGTCTTCTGCTACTTAGATGCCACCTTGAGGATGGGGGCGGTGATGAATTTCATTGTTAATGAGTTTCAGTTTCAACCTAAAAGAATTAGATGGACCCAGAATGAACTAAGATGATGTTTTCTGTCTCAGATGGAATGGGGCTTGAATTAGACATGAGGCTGAACTGGATGTCTTCATATGATGTGCTAGCCCATGGGTGATTAATCCCCATAACAACCCTACTGAACAGATACCCTTCTCCTGGTTCTTAGAGAAAACTAAGGCTCAGAAAGGAAAAGTCACATACCTAAAGGCTGCCTGTTTTGTAAGTGGCAGAGATGGGACTGAACTCAGAGCTGACTTCAAAGCCTATGTTCTTTTCACCACAAAAAAATACTAGTATATAAACAACGCTAGGTAACTTTTAGTGGGTATATCCTATGTGTCTTACCTTGTGCCCAAGACTTTATAAGTATCCTCTGGTTTAAATCTCATACAACCCAACGAGGGAGATGCCATTGTTTTGCCCACCCTTATTGGTGAGGACACTAAGACACACAGAGGAGAAGGACTGGCCCATGCTTATGTAGGTGGCCTCAGTGTGAACCCAGGTAGGCCAGCCCCATGCCCCACACTCTTGTCAACCATGGTAGTTCTCACACTGTGTGACGTGACTTAAGAGACATTCCCACACTACTGGGATTTTGAGATCTCACCAAGCAGGCTGCTGGGGTGTTGGAGGCAGCTGAGGGTAGGGCCAGGAAGACCCCAAGGACTGGGGAAGGGGTGGGGGAGGGCGCTGGGCCTCAGCTCACCTCCTCCTGCAGAGTCTCCACCTCGGCCACCAGATGCTGCTGCTCCTTTTCCTGACCAACCCCAGAGAGAGGACAAAGGCTTCATTTCCAGACTCCTTGTCCCCAAATTGCCCTTCTCCCATCCCTGGGAACACAACCAGGGTCTGGGTCATTGAAGAACAGGGCTGAGGGGATGGGTCCAGGGAGCCTGGATGGCTCCTACTGTCCCTTTGTCATGAGAGGGATGCCAGGTAGGCTTGAGAAAGTCTGGGATGAGCAGAACCTGGAATGAGGGAGGAAGCCAGGTGACTGCTCCCTTTCCCACTCTATAGTCAGGCTCTGTTGCTTTGACTCCAGGAAAGAGGGAAGGGAGAGGGCACCTTCTTCCCTCTGGGCCAGACTCACTGTCTGCCGGGCCTGGGCCAGAAGGCTGCGATTTTGTTCCTCCAGGCTCTTGGCCAGAGTCTTCAGGTCCTCCAGCTCCTCATCCACAGCCTTGGCAAAGTGTAGAGCCTGCTGGGTGCTGAATGGGGGTAGGAGCAGATGGGCCACATGAAAGAGAGGAAGACAGAGATGCACAGAGATAGATCTACTCAGAGAGACAGCAGCAACAGAATTGGGGGCAGGGGCAGAGACCCAGACAGAAAAAGAGGGAAAGAGACCTTGTGTGGGGTACAGAGACCCAGTTTCAAACTAAAAGACTTAGGAGGTGGAACAAAGACCTAGAGAGAGTAGGGGACTAAAATAGGGGGACCATGACAGACACGAAGAGCACAGAGAAAGGAAAAGGCCAATGATATGGAGACTTAGAGAGAGAAGGAGAAGAATAAAGAGAGGTCTGAACCCTAGAAGGAAAGATAAACAGGCCAAAATAGAGGCTGAGAGACATGAACCAGAGAGACACAAAAGAGAAAGGCCGGGTGTGTTGGCTCATGCCTGTAATCCTAACACTTTGGGAGGCTGGGGTGGGAGGATCGCTTGAGGCCAGGAGTTTGAGGTTGCAGTGAGCTATGATGGATGATGCCACTGCACTCTAGCCTGGGAGACAGAGCAAGACCCTGTCTCAAAAAAAAAAAAAGAAAGAAAGAAAGATAAAAGACAGACAGAGGAAAAGAAGAAAGGGCCAGGTGCAGAGTCAAAGACACAGAATGGGAGATGCAGAGAGCAAGTGGAAGAGAGAGGCTAGGGGTTGTGGGGAGGAAGGAGGCAGGGGTGCCCAGAAGTGTGGTGTGGGGCCCAGCCCACCTGCGAAGCTGCTTGCGCAGGGCCAGTATCTCCTCTCCGAGGCGTGCCGAACCTTCCTCTGCTGTCTCTACGCTCCGCTGGAGTTTGGCATTCTCCCCGGCCAGACGTCGGTTGCTGAGCTCCAGGTCCTCCAAGCTGCTCAGCAGGTCAGCTGTGGCGGGTCTGGGGGAAGGGAAGGGGCCAGAGTCACTGCCCACAGCCCCTGCCTCATTTTACCAGGTCAGGGTAGGTGCTAGTGGTGGGGAGATATGGCTCTTCTGGAGAAAGAGAAAGAGGAGAGAGACTCCTCTGTTCTCCCTGAGCTGTTAGCAAAACACCTGTCCCTCACCCACTTCCTGGAAGGACCCCAACCCCCACCCAGGCCTCAGCAGGCTGGAGGGCACAGGGCTGGGGCTGGAGGGGAAGGGAGGGATCTGAGGATAGGTACAGCTCGGGTCTGGGGTCTTCGCCTCCGAAGCTCTCCAGGTTGGCTGGCTCCTCAGCTTCTGGGCATCCTAGAGGGAGACAGACAAGAGGGTGGTGGGCCCCCTCGTGACCTTAAATGTTGAGGTGTTCTAGGGTTATGGGCTTGGTCCTTCTCTGGCTTCTACCCTCATTTTTGTGGTGATCTCATGGGCTCCCTGGGCTGTAATTACACCCATTGCTCATCTCTACCTTGAGCTTAGGCTGGATCTCCCAGATAACCCCAAGCCCCCACATTCTTTACGCCCAACACTGGGCAGCACCTCAACTTCTCCAAACCTGTTCCTCTTCCCAGTTCTCCCACCATCCACCCAGACACTAGGCTGAGCTGGCTCCCCGCTCCTTCTCACCCCCACAGTCTAGCAGAGCCCAGGCCTGTCCCCTTTAGTCTCCCAACCCCTGACTCTCTCTGCTCCGTCCTTAATCTCTGTCTCCATGGGCCCGTCCTGGCTCAGGCCTCACCCTCTCCCCCTGGATCTTCACCACAGCCTCCTCCCTGGCCTCCAGTCTCTCCCTCTTGTCCCTCCCCTGCATGGCCCCAGAGCTGGCCTGCCCCTCCTCTGCTCACAGCCCTCCCCTGGCTCCCAAGCCTGACAGAGGAGGTTCAAGGGAATGTGAAGAAAGCTGCACTTTTGGTTTTTGTTTTGCTTTTGTAAGGCTGGAGAAATATACATGGCCACTTTTTAATGGAGAACCTCCTAAGTGTGAGGTCCTAGGGATACGATGGTGAGCAAACCAACCAACCAAACCCCAGGGCCAGTGGCTAACCAGATAATCAGATTTTCTTCACAGAAGGCAAGGCATGCTGGTCTGTGAGTGAGTGTAGAGAGCAAGGAACCCTAGCCTGAGGTATCCCAGGGCTTCCCCAGTGCCTAAGGTGTAAAGGATGAACAAAGGTGTGGGACGTCTAGGCCAGGAAAATAGCCTGAGCAAAGGCCCACGGTGGGTAGGTGTGGGGCACATTCAAGGAAGGGCAGCAAGGCCAGAGGGCCTGCGAATGCCTGAATGCCTGGACCAGAGCGAGGAGGAGGTGGCTCAATGAAGATGGCAGTGACTGCACAGAGATGGGTGGGATCTTGTAGGCCTTTATAATAGGGCTAGTGTTAGGAGTTGGAAGCAATCCTCTGAGGGGGGAAAAAACCCCCAATGCTCAGGAAAGTATGGGGGGGCACCTAGAAGGCCAAACTCACAGCTCCAGGCTAGAGCAAAGGTCCATGGGTCCCACCATATCCCTTGCTCTGCCCTGGGTGGGAAGCCCCCACACTGTCTGACCCTGGGCCCGCCTGCTTCATTCTATATATCTATATATAGCAATCTCACCAGATGGCAGTTGCTGGGAGGTCAGGGCTCCCTCCAAGGCGGTCTCCTCTTCCAGCTCTAATCCCCTACATCAAAGGGATGAGGCTTAGAGCCTGCCTGCAATGCCCCTCAGTCCTGACTAGCCACAGGCAGGGGGATTTCGCGTGGGAGGAGAGGACCAGGTCAGGTGAGAGTGGGCATCATGGGGAGGAAGGTGAGGCCAGATGGTGAGTGCCTGGGGCCAGATGGAAAAACAGGAGGGGCAAGGACTGAGTTTGGTAAAGGGACGGGGAGGGGCCTCTGTCAGCCCCTAAGCTATTCCCCTTCTCCAGCTCCCTTTTATTTCTGCCTCCCAGACCCCCTACCCAACCCCTCCCAACTCCATCTCTTCACTTTTCTCTCCTCCTCAGCCTTGTTCCAATCATAGTAGGTCCCTGGCCTAAAGAGTGCTGGCTGCAGTAAGCAGGTATGACATTAGATCTTAGGAAGGACTTCCCTGAGGAGATGGGGGTTTGGGACTCACCCATGCAGCTGACAGGCAGCGATCCAGTCCCGCATGATGACCAGGAAGGTGTCCAAGTCCACCTTGGCCAGAGGGCCCTCCCCATTGGGGTCCAGGCTGCGGGCCAATGTTTGGAGGCGTGCATCCTGGGGGCCCCGGCCCGTCACAGCCTCCAGGTAGGCCAGCACATGGGTCACAGCCACAGTGCCTGGGACAGAGCATGCAGTGAGGGAGTCTGGGGCAGGTGGGGGGTGGGGGTTGTAGACAGGCAGTGGCTTGGGACCACAAAATCACTGGCTAGGCTGGTGGCACCCTGGCCCATGGCCCAGTGGAGACACCTTGGGCAAGTCCTTTCCCCTCCTCTGAGTCAACTTTTTCACCTGGAAATGGGGCCCAGTCATTCCCACCTCACAGGGTGGATGAAAAGAGGACAGAGATGAGGGACAGTACCATGGTGGCTGCCTCTCTCCCTGCTCCCAGGTTCCCAAAGCCCTGCCCTCTTCTGTCAATGTCCCCCAAGTTTTCCTCATCCTGAAAGGCCCCCACCCCCTTATCCACTTCCTTTCGGAAGCTCCCCACAATCATCCACTTTGTTCAAGAGGAGCCCTAGGCCAGTTCTCTTTCTGAGGCTCCCCAGTTCCCAGCCCCCACCCCCCCCCCACTGCTCCCCCAGCACCCCATCCTGCCTCCCACCTGTCCTCTGAGGGTCACAAGCTTCAAATGTGGAGTTGAGGATTTGCTCCTCTAAGCTGAGCAGCATCCCTAGGTTCACCTCCTCAGGCTGCTCCCAGAGGTACACTGAGGAGACAAGAGGGACCAACTCACCAGTGAGGAGGAGGAGGAGGAGAGAAGAGGGGTGACCTTGGCCTTCTGGCTCTGCAGAGAGGAGGGAATTCATTTGGAGCTGCCTGGAGTTGGGGCTGGTTGGGAACAGCAGGAAACTTTGGGTGGGGGCAGCAATAGGGGGTTTTGAGTCACTCCCCCCAATGTGGGGGCCCATCTTTCAGGCCAGGAAGTCCCCCCTGCTGTCTAACCCTTTCTGTCCAATCAGCTCAGGAGCCCAGATAACTAATGATCTGAGATCACCCTTTCCTCTTCTCTTCTCCAGCCTCCTAGGCTGGGCTCAGAAGGGGGCAGGGGCGGGGGAGGGCAAAGAAGAGAGGATTCTGGGAGGAGCAGAGGGTGAAGGGGGGCCCAGGAGCCAGGAACAATCCGATAATGTGCGGGCAGTCCAGATCGATCCCGCCTGCCACATCTCCGGTCTCCCAGCCCACCCTGGAGACCAGGTCTCTCTCCTCCCTGCATTCCCAGGAGAGGCTGGCGTCATTGGAGCCCGAGGCCAGGGGCCAGAGACACAGAGGGATGGGGGTGATCCAGGCAGGGTGGGCAGTGGGGGTGTGGTTAGGAGTTGGATCGGCCTGTCAGACCGACCTGGGCTCAGAGCCTAGAGCGCGTCTGTGGGCAAGTCGCTTCTCCTTTCAGAGACTCAATTTCCCTACTGGTAAAATGAGGGGTGGGTAGAGTGATCCCCTTCACCAGGGCTGGGAGAGTTAGTTCCGAAGAACACATGCACACACACACATACACACACACACAATGTGTGTCCTGGGGTCTGTTTGTCCGTTGCAGTAGCCACAGGCAATCAGTAAATGCTCCACGATATAGGAGGAGATCCTCTACACCAGGAGCCACAGGGCTAGAAGTGACCTTCTAAGCTCCCTGCCCCAGCCTTGGACTACTGGGTGCAGTTGCTCGTTAATCACAGGCTGCAGGGTTGGGTAGACTCAGGAGGCAACCTGGGTTTGGCCTCAGATGTGCGGCAGCACCTGGGGCAAGTGATACAACCTGTCTCTTCCCCCCTGCCTTCCTCTGTCTCCATCTCTCCTTCTGGGTGTGCTCCTCCCTTTACTTTGGGAGCCACCAAGAGCTAGCTCAGCTCTCACCCACCGGTTCCCGGTGGCCTCACGCCCTCTGCTGGTGCAGACAAAGTTCAGATGGCAGTCACTAAATGAACAGCCTACCCTCTGGTTCCCGCACCCTGGTGTCTGCCTCCGAGCCTTCTATCTGGACAGCCTCTTGAGGCCTGGGGCCTGGAGAAAAGATGCAGCCTGTGCTGCTAGGTGCCTGGGAGCCTCTAAGAAAGGGGTCCTGAGTCCCCCATCAGACTAGGCTTTCCTAAGGGTGGGGGCCTCCTCCCCCATCAGACCAGGCTTTCCCACTTAGCAGATGAGTTTCAGAGAGGCAACCCAGTGCCTTCCCCGCAAGCTGGCTTTCATACCCATTCAGTCTGCCTCCACCCATTCATTCAACAGTAGTTGAGTTCCTACTATGAGTCAGGCATTGCTCTGGGGCCGTGCCAACCTGCAGGGCAGCCACTCACTATTCGTGGCTCTCAAGCTCTTGAACTGGGGCAAGTGCAATCGGAGATGCTCTGTTAGTGTAAAATACCTGCTAGATCTTGAAGACTTGGTATAAAAAAAGAGACTATCTCAATACATCTTTATATTGGTTATATGCTGACAGAATATTAGTTTAGATACCCTATTATTACCATTCATTTCACCTGTTTCTTTTTTCTTTAAAAGATTAAAAATTACATATGTGGCTTATATTATACTTCCAAGTGGTAGCGCTGCTCTAGGGACTAGGAATAGCAGAGTGAATAAAACAGATGCTGCCTGTGGAGCTCATGCTCTAGTGTGGGAGACACAGACAAAACAGATGACACATAGATGTTAGCACTATGAAGAGAAGTGAAGCAGGGCAGGGCAGGCAGTGTCACAAGGCAGCTACTTTACATAAAGTAAGAGGTCCCATCTGGGCAGCGATCTCAATGGAGTGAGGGGCAAGCCTGCAGGTGACAGCACATGGAAAGGCTTCTCTGCTCACATACAGCTGGGCTTCCCTGGAGCAGATGATATGAGGGGTACAGACAGGAGGGCGGACACACAGGAGGCACTTCGTCCACCCTCCCTCCCTGCACCCACACGGAGGCTCAGCCACCCCAAGCCACCTCTCCTGAGTCACAGTCTCACACCCATTCACTCACTGCTCCCTCCTCATCCTCCCAGGTCAAACAAGAGCCCAGCCACCTACTTTCTGCAGCAGGGCTGCCTGCCTGGCCCTCTGGGAGGTCCATGGGCCACCCCTGGTGCTCCGCAGCTGCCAGTGAAACTACCTGCCTCCCTTCCCTCACCAGGAGGCACCGCAAAGGGACCAGCTGCCTCAAGAGCTCCTGGAAGAACAAGCAGGGGAACAGCTCTTCAGACCGGTGGCAGAGGTGGGGCCCTCCCTGCTCCACCTGTGCCCTAGGCCCTCTGGGTTCTCACAACCTGTTTACCACACCCACCCACCCTGAGCAGCTCCGCTGGGACCTGTTTTATAGACTGGAGGTGTGGGCTGAGGAAACGGGGCCCGAGGGGTAGGATCAAAGGGGGTGGTGGTGGGGGTCACTGCTTCCTCTCCTCTGCACAGCTCATTGTCCTAGCCCTGTCTCTCCCACCCAGTGACTGCCCTGTGCCTTCCCCTCTTTCCCTGCAGCCTGGGCCCAGGCCTGCCTTACCCTCTCCTCAGGGCTATGCCTGAGCCTCCTCCTGGCCTCCCAGCTTCCAGGCTTCCCTTCCAGGCCGTCCCCACAGGTCCCTGGAGCCCACCTGCCCCTCCCCGGCTCAATGTCCTTCCATGGCTCCCAGCACCCTGGGGACAGAGCTAGACCCAGGCCTTGATGTCAAAGGCCCTGCATGGCCAGACCTTCCTGCCTCCCCACTCCAAATCACACATGATGCTCCAGCAACTCCAAAATGCAGCTGCTCCCACCTCTGGGGCTCTTCCTGGGATACCCTCCTTGCCTTCCTGTCTCGGCTCGCATGTCCTCTCCTCTGGACACGTTTCTGTTGTCCACCCCAGCTGAATGAGGTGCCAGTCTGGACTCCCCCACGGCCCTGGGCCGCTGCCATTCCTGCCACATTAGCCTGTATTTGGGCTGGTAGCCTCTCATATGAGTTTAATCTAACTCTCCCCTGCTCTCAGGCCTCCCATGGCTCCCTAGTGCCACTGGGCTAAGTCCTAGCCCCTCAGGCTGGAGTGACACAGTGGTCCGTGAAGCTTCTTGCCTCTTCTTGTCACTTTTCTCTCCATCAGCCAACTTCTAGGTCCCTACCTCATCACGGCCTATGGGAGCTCAGCATCTTCCTTCAAACCTGCTGCTCCCCAGGTTCCCAGCTCACAATGCCCACGGTCTTCATCTGCGCCCCACCCCTGCTCGCAGCTGCCCTGGATGTCGCCTCCTCTGGGCTCGACCATGCCCTCTCCTGCCTCCATTGGAACCAGGCTGACCCTATGACTTAGGGGCCAAACTCCAGTCCAGGCCGCTTCCAGGAGAGAAAAGGGCGCTATGGAGAGTTACACTGGACAACGGTGCCCCCCAGGGCTGACCTGGGCACCTGGGGCCACGGTCATGTAGGTGGCCGGGCCCGTCTGTCCTCACCAAGCGCTCCCAACACCCTGCTCTCCCCCGCCAGACGGACCCGCCGCCGACTGCGCTTCCAGGAGGCTTTTCAAACGTCCTGGAAACAGGGGTCTTTGAAGACAGACCCTTCCAGGGCTGGACAACCCTGCAGGGGCAAAGGGGGGTGACAGCCTCGGGCCTGGCCGGGAAAGGGACAAAGTCTGGAGGGACGAAGGGAGGCGCCAGTTGGTCTGGGGGTCTGATGGGGCTTGCACGGTGACACAGTGGCAGGAGGATGCCCCGGCAGGAATTCCGGGGGTTGGGGGACAGCCTTGGCTGGCTTCAAGGGAGTGTCTGGCTGGATTTTGGGGTCTCTGGCTGGATTTTGGGGAGATCTCTGGTGGAATTTCAGAGCTCTCTGATTAGATTTTGGGCACGGAATCAGAGGATTTTTTGGTGGGTTTGACAAGACTTCTGAGTGTCTTTGACAGGATTTCAGGAATCCCTGCTAGGATTTTGGGAGAGCGAAACAGGATTTCAAGGAGAGTCAGGCTCTGAGGGAGAAGTCTGACAGAATTTCTAGAAGATTCTGGCAGGATTTCAGGGATCACCTATAAAATCTCCAGCAGGGATCCTTTCAGTATTTCTAAGGCGATTTGGTCAGGATTTCAAGAGGACTTTTAACAGGATTAGGAAGGCACTGATATTGAAGAATCTCTCCTACGATTTGGGGGGCTTTGCTAGGATTTCAGGAGGGGCTCTGACAGGGCTACTCTGGGGAACCTCGCCACGGGCAGGGCGCACCTGGAGCCACGTCCCCGTCTCGGGAAACACCTGAAGGCCACGAACGACGAACGGCGGTTGCGTCTGGACGAGGGCTGTGAGGCGCGCGTGCACTTTTCCCGCCAGAGAAGCAAAAGGGGCGGGGGATTCCGAGCGCGCACGCGCGGCGTCGAAGCTCCGCCCCGCCCGGGGCCCCTCCCAAGACGCAGGCGCACAACTGGAGAAGGCGCCTACTGCTTTTGTCGGTTACCTGTAATGGCGAGGTCGCGCATGCGTAGGGCTGCCCAGGCGGCGCGCCCCGCCCGGTGGAATGAGCGCATGCGCACTGGCGGAGCGGATGACCGCTGCCGGGCTTGAGGCTGGTGGCGAAAAGAGAAGGCGTCCGCTGAGTCGGGGCCTTCCCTTTGGCCTCAAGCTTCGGTGAAATGGGGCCAAGCAAGGGAGAGTTGAACTGAGGGACTCCCTGTCAATCCCCCACTTCTTATCAGCCTCCAGGTTGTGCCTTTTCTGCCGTTTGTTCCGTGCCAGGCTGCCCGGCACCGTCACAATGATGTCCTGTCTTGTGCAGCCTCACCTCAACCCAGTCCACTCCTGCGCCCTTTTGTGGCTCCAGTCACTCTGTAATAATAATAGGTCCTCAAAGTCCGTTTCATTCATTCCTTTTCGGAGAATAATGGGCCAGGGAGTTAGGGGTAGGGAAATAGTCTTAGCTTTTCTGGCTAGGGAGAGGATTACATCCAAAATTGACTGCCAAGAAGGAGATCTGGGACAAAAGATATCCTATCCACTCGGCGTCTTTGCTAGCCCAGACCCAGAAAGGCAATTCTCTTATGCATCCTCTTGTTCATCTGACCATCATTCGTTCAGCTGTCACTTCCTCAGAGAGGCCTTTTCTTGCCGCATTGTCTGTACTAAACCCCCGTGTCTCTATCCACTTACTCTGTTTTAGTGGTCCTCCTGGCACGTTTCACCATGTCTGTGTTTGTGTTCTGTCTGACAATACCACTGGAATGTGAACTCTCTGCAGTAGGAGACTGTTTTGGGATTAGAACATGCCTGGTCTAGGGTGGGTGCTTAAAAAAATTTGTTGGATGTATGAATGAATGAATGCATGAATGGAATCCATGCGTCTGAACTATTGGGCTATGTAGAGTGATGATAAGGCTGTGAGCCTGGAGTCAGACATTCTTGGGTTTGAATTTTGGCTACATTACGTCCTAGCTGTGACCTTGGCACAATGACACCCTCTGAGCCTGTTTTCCTCCGAGAAATGGAGATAATGGCTTCTTAGGTTACCTCGAGGACTCACGGTGAAGGTCCAAGTTTATAAAAGGTCCTTGATTAGTAGTTATTACTGTATTTTGGGTATTAGATAGTGGCTTGTTATAAAGCCTGGGAAGGAACCTGTCTGGTAGGTGATGTGGTGCGAGTAGTTAAAAGGAACCAGGCAGCCAGGCGTGGTGGGTCACACCTGTAATCCCAGCACTTTAGGAGGCCGAGGTGGGAGCATTGCTTGAGGTCAGGAGTTTGAGACCAGCCTGGGCAACATGGCGAGACCCCATCTCTCTAAAAAAAAAAATCCCATTGCATGAATATGCCACAACTTAACCATTTTACTCTTGATGGGCACTGAGTTGTTTCTGATTTTTGGCAATTATGAATGCCGTTGCTATGAATTATTTATTTAGATCTTCCTTAATTTCTCTGAAATGTCTCATATAGTTTTCTGTTTAGAGATCTAGCAAATCTTTTGTTAGATTTACTCCTAGGTATTTTATTTTTTATTCTACTGTAAATCATATTTTTAAAAATTTCATTACTCTTTTGGTCCTAGTATTTAGAAATATAATGGATTTTTTATGTTGATCTTATATACAGTAACATTGCTAAGTTTACTTAATAATTCTAATGATTTATCTGTAGATTCATCTCGATTTTTCTACACACAATCATGCCCCCTGTGAATAATGACAATTTCATTTCTTCTCTTCCAATCTTTATACTGTTGGTTTCTTTTTCTTGCCTGTTGCATTGGCTAGTGCTTCCAGTACAATATTGAATAGGCATAGTGGTAACAAATATCCTTATCCTTGTCTCATTGCTGATGTCAGGGGAAGACACTCAAATATTTCACCATTAAATATGTTAATACTCTTGATCAGATTAGGGAGAATCCTTTCTGATACTAGTTTGATGAGAGTTTTTTAAAATCATGAATTGGTGTTGAATTTTTATCAACTGCTCATTCTATATCCATTGAGATTATCTTTATTTTCATTCAATTTGTTATTGTGGTTAATTGCATTAATTTATTTTCACACTTAACCTCCATTTCTGGATTAATTCCCACTTAATCAGGGTGTATTATCTTTTTTATACACTGCCAGATTTGATTTGATTTTCTTTTCTGTAAGATCCCTGTTAGATTTTGATAACAAAACTGTGCTGACATCATATAATGTATTGGGTAGTGTTCTCCCTTTCTCTATTCTTCGTCTTTTCATTTTTTCTTTCTTTTTCTTTTTTTTTTTCAGAGACAGGGTCTCACTCTGTCGTCCACACTGAAGACACCATCACAGCTCACTGCAGCCTCCAACTCCTGGGCTCAAGTGATCGTCCTGCCTCAGCCTCTGGAGTAGCTGGGACTGCAGGTGTGGGTGACCACGCCCAGCTAATCTTTTTCTATTCTTTGAAAGTGCTTGTGTAAGACTGATGTTATTTAGTTTTTGTATGTTTGGAAGAACTCACCAGTTAAGCCTTCTGGACTAGAGTTTTCTTTGTGGGAAGATTTTAAATTACAAATTCAATTTCTTTTATAAAAATACAACTATTCAGATGTTCTATTTTATTTTTAGTAAGGTTTTCAAGGAATTTGTCCATTTTATCTAATATTTCAAATTATTTACATAAGGTTCATAATATCTCTTATCATTTAAATATCTGTAAGATATATGGTGACAGATATTAGTAATTTGTACCATTTCTCTTTTTTTCTTAATTAGAATTACTAGAGTTTATCAATTTTATTAGTTTTTTCAAAGAATAAACTTTTGGCTTCATTAATTTTATAATATGTTTATTTCTATTTCATTGATGACCGCTCTTATTTTTAATACAGATTTCTTTATTTGCATTTAATGTGCTATTCTTTTTCTAGCTCTTTGAGGTGAGTGCTTACATCACTCATATTTTTAGGTCATTGATTTTTAACTTCTCTTCTAATATATGCGTTTAAAGCCATAATTTGCTTTCTGAGAACTTCTGTAGCTACACTTCACAAGTTTATGTCTCATTTCTATTATTATTCAGTTCAAAATATTTTCTAATTTGACCTGAGCATTATTTTAGGGGTATATTGCTCAGTTTTGAAATATTTTGAAATATTTTATGACTTCCCAGTTATCTTTTGATTGTTGGTTCATACTTAATTCACTGTGGTCAGAGAACATACATATGATTTCAGTTCTTTGAAATTTGTTGAGACTTGCTTTATGGTCTAGAATTTTGTCTATTTTGGTAACTGCTTCGTGTGTATTTGAAAGGAATGCATATTCTGCAGGTCTAATATGTCAGGTCAAGTTTGTTAATCACGCTGTTCAAATCTTTAATATCTTTACTGATTGTTTGCTCCTTCTACTAGTTACTGAATGACTATGGGGATTTTTCCATTTCTGTTTTCAGTTCTGTCAGCTTTTGCTGTATATATTTTGAAGCTAAATATATTTTTGTTTTTGAGAAGAGTCTTGCTCTGTTGCCCTGGCTAGAGTGCAGTGGCATGAACATAGCTCACTGCAACCTTGGACTCCTGGGTTCAAGCGATCCTCCTGCCTCAGCCTCTCTCCCGAGTAGCTGAGACTACAGGCGTGCGCCACCATGACCAGCTCAGAAAATCTTGCCTTTTATTTAGAGTATTTAGTTCTAGTTACTCTAAAAAAAATCTTTATACAGTACTTAAAAATTCTCAAACATATACAAAGTAAACAGAACGAACTCCCATATACACAATACCTAGCTTTAACAATGAGGGGTGGGGAACCCACGGCCTCAAACCCACATGTGGCCCTGCAGGTCCCCAAGTACAACCCCTCAACTGATTCCAAACTTTACAGAACAAATCCTTTAAAATTTGGATTCAGTCAAAAAGCAGCACTCAAGGATCCAGATGGCTACATGTGGCCCCAAGGCTGCAGGTTCCCTACCCCTTCCATGCCTCACCCCTCACTTAATATTGTTGTTATTTTTTTAACAGCTCTTTTTTTCAGATAAACTTTACATACATTAAAATGCACAAATCTTAATGGAACAATTCTGACAAAATTCCATTTAATTTAAATGTAATACTGATATATTCGTTTAAATGCCCCCTTTTACTATTTATTTTCTATTTGTCCCATCTATTTTGTGTACTATCTTCTTTTCTGGCTTTCTTTTGTATTTTTTATTATTATTATTACATTTTCTTCTGTTATGTTGATAATTTATTCTTTTATTCTTTTGGTGGCTATTCTAGAGACTACAATATGCATCCTTGGCTTATTAAAGTTCTACTTTAAATTAGTACTTTTACCATTTCTTGGACAATGAGAGGACCTTACAACACTTTAATTTCATTTATCCCCTCCTGCCTTTGTGTTCCAATTGTCTTGCATTTTAATTCTACACATATTTTAAACTCCACAAGATACTGTTATTGTTTTAAGCAGTCAATATTCAATTTCAATGTACTACATACTTAACTTTTCTGGTATTCTTTATTCCTTCCTGCATTTCCTACCTTTCGTCTGGGATAATTTTCCTCCTACCTGACAAACTCTATTTAGTACTTCTTTTTGTGGAGGCCTGCTGAAGATGAATATTCTGTTCAATGTCTTTATTTTGCCAGGGGGGAAAAGTCTAACAAACACATAGTAGAGTCCTACAAGAGAGGAAAAAGAGAATGAAGCCTAGACAATATTGAAGAGCTACTGGCCAAGAATTTTCCAAAATTGATGAAAGACATAAACCCCAAGCATAATAAACACAAAGCAAACCACACTTGAGCATATGATAATAAAACTTACGAAAACATAAAACAACAAATCTTGAAAGCAGCAAAGTTACCTTCAAAGGAGTGAGTTTACCTTCAAAGAGGCAATAATAAGACTTCTAGCTGACTTTTAAGTCAAAAAAAGTAGAAGTAAAAAAACAATGCAATGGCATATTTAAAGTGCTGAAAGAAAGCAATTGTTGATCGAGAATATTATACCCAGTGAAAACATCCTTTAGGTGCATACTTCTACTGTATGTTTTTTCTGTTGGTTTTTAGTTATTTGGTCTTATTTCCTGGCAAGACTAGTAATTTTTAGATTAAATAGGAATACTATAATATATATAAAAGTTATACTTTCTGTATGGTATTATCTTCCTTTAAAAAGGATTTAATTTTCTTCTGTCATGCAGCTATAGTGTGGACAGACCACCTTGATCCAGGGAGGCTGGTCTGTTTTCAGTTGGCCACTACTTCTAGGATGTAGCTTTCCCTTGCTACTATCTGAAAGCTTGAGGTGTTTAAAAGGTCTCTCCTCCTTGGCAGGCCCTGAATTCCAGTTCTTGTCTGTCTCCCCACTTCTGTGAGACTGCCAGATTCTCTTCTTAGCTCTTTACCCTTTTGGCAGCAACCTTCTGCCTCATTTCTTGGTTTTTGCTTGATTGCTTCTTGTTCACCCAGCATAAGCCCAACTCAGGAGTTGGTAAATGCCCCGAGGCTAAATTGCACGCAGAGTAGCTCACTTCATCACGCTTCCGTTCTCTCTGGAATCATGATTCCAATTTCTGGCTGTATTGGTCACCCCAATGCCTCCAAACAGTTGTTTTTATTTAATTGTATTCAGCTTTTATAGTTATTTTTGGTGGGAGAGATAGTCAGCTACTAGCTACTCCATATCAGCAAACAAAAGTCTGGATAATCTTATTGATAAGTAAATAAGTTTATGTTACTTCCTTAGTTATAACACTTAGATCACTTCCCATTGCAAATAAAATAACATAAAAAACTCCTCATCATGGCCCAAAGACCCTACATGATCCGCCCTCCTCCACCCCACTTCTACTTTTACGATTTTATCCCCTATTTATCTCCATCAGTAACTGTGCTCTGTCCACCCTGGCCTCTTGGGTTTTTGATCAAGCCAAGCCATTTCCAACCTCAGGACCTTTGCATTTGCTGTTCTCTCAGCCTGAAAATCTCTTCCTCCAGATTTCCCCCAGAAAGGATTTGCTCCATTACCTCATTTCAGTCTCTTTTCATGAGGCCTTCCTTGACTACTCTATCTATAATAGGCACTGTCCCCTCAGAATTTTCTTTCTGCCTTACATTGCTTTATTCTTGACAGCATTTACCTGATATATATTTATTATCTGTTTCCACTGCTAAGCTCCATGAGGCTGGGGCTTTGTCTTGTTCACTGCTTAATCCCCATTGCCTAGGACAGTGTTGAGGGTTCAATAAATATTTATTTGTTGAATTAATAAATGCTGTGTTATGAATGAACACTTCCCCCCCACCAATAACACAATCAGGATAACACTAGGGAACACCAGACCTGGGTAACTGAGTAGATGTTGGGGCTCTCACCCAGATGTGTGAAGCCACTGGGAGGAAGATGCTGAGATTAGTCTGAAATGTGGTGATTGAAGAGGGGCCTGTGGGATTTTCTTGGAGGAAGTTAAGCCCAGGAGAGAGAGGAGTCATCAGTCCTTCATCCTTTACTGCCTTCTTCCTGTCTAATTGGGCTAATGCCCAGTTATGCCTTTAAAGATCCTGAGCACACCCTATCCACCTCATAACATAATAAATGGAAGGTGGATACCAGCTGCTAATGAAGTCTTAAATGCAAAGGGTAAAACCTCATAGTTAATAAAAGAAAATGTAGGAGGGTATTAAGGAACTCTTTTTAAAATCTGAGAAGGATGAACCATAAATCAAAAAATTAATTCGAGTACATTGGTTTTAAGGATTTCTATTCATTGAAGGACCCCATGGGCCAAGGTAATGAGAGATGGTGGAGTGGGAGAAGATATTTTCGATGCCTAAAATTGACAAGGAATTAAAAACTAGGCTACAGACTCCTAGAGATCAATAAGAAAAATGTAGCAACCCTGCCTGAAAGATGGAAAAGGATTTACAGAAAAACAGGCAATTTATAGAATAGAGAATACAAAAGACAAATAAACATGTGATGAAGAGCTTGAGAGATTAGTAACCAGATAAATTCCAATTAACGCAACAGGAACCTACCATTATTAGATTGGCAGACGTCAACAAGCTGAATAATGCTATGCCATTTAGGGTTTGATCAGAGAATCAGAACCATTATGAGTTATACAATGAACTACTTAAACTAACTGCTTTAACAGCTGTTGTTTTTAACAGCTTTATTGAGTTATAATTCACATAGCACACAATTCGCCCATTTAAAGTGTATAATTCAATCGTTTTCAGTATATTCACCGAGTTGTGTAATCATCACCACGGTTAATTTTAGAAAATTTGCATCACCCCAAAACAAAACCCGACATCCCTTAACTATTACCCCCACCTCAAATCCTTCTCCTCCCAGCCCTATGTAACTACTAATCTACTTTCTGTCTCCATAGATTTGCTTTGTTAAATAAAATTTATAAGAGGCCATTGGTTTGCAACTGGGCTCCTGTACTAGGTCCAAAAGACCCAACCAAAATACAGTCCCTCATGCTGAAGTTCTACATCATCAAGCCAAAACTAAGTTGTTTATCTGATCTTCTGAGAAATCGGGGTGGGGGGTGGTGGAGAGAGAGAGAATAGCCAAATCTCCAAACAGGCCAGCTTTAGCTGGCAAGATAAAGAAGTCCCCTCTTTTTTAACCTTTTCAAGTAAAGTAACTTTGAAACGACCAATTTTTGTGTTTTCTGTTTCTTGCTTTCCTCAGCCCTTCTCTGTCTGTGATACCAACCTCCTCTGTCCATCTCATTGGAACACCCATCCTATTTTATAGAATGAGGTGTTGCCAGATTCTAGAATTGCATATAAAAGCCTATTAAGATCTTTAAATCTGTTGTATTATAATTTTATCTTTTGACAGCCTATTTTGGACATTTCATATAAGTGGAATCATTCAATATGTGGTCCTTTGGATTTGTTATGTGGATTAGATCTCATGTAATTGTGGGAGCTGGTTGAACACGTCTGTGTAAGTCTATTGGCCCTGAGTCTGGTGCTGGGCTGGCCTTTGGGAAGAGAAGATGGACACGAAGCTGGGAGCTCAAGGACAGACTGGAACCCTGAGGATGCGCTAAAACCTTTGAGGATGAACTGTAACCTGTGGCAGTCTCTCACTGCCTACAAGTCGCCCACTTCAACCATTCAGGTAGAAAAGCTGGCATACTTCAGGGCTACACACAAAATGGACTCAGGATTTTGAGTCAGAGGAGGTCTCATGGGCTCCACCGCTGACTGCGTTGGCCAGCAAGGTGAGCCACAGCTCCATGACAACAGGCATGAGCTGCAACAGCGCCTCACCGTACCCCAAACTTCCAAGTATAAGCCTGGCTGCTGCTTTATTTCTGCCTTCCAAATCCTAATGCAAATTTTTGCTGCAGCCAATGCTAAACCAGCCCTGTGTAGGGAAAGGAATACTGGGAAATGTAGTTTCAGCTTAGCTGAATTAACACAGTACAAAGCCACCCCAGCCTTCAGGTGTGGTTAAAGTTTATGGAATCCTTGTGAATTCTTAGAGGGAGTAGGCTGATCAGGGCATTGTATTTAATCAAAATAGGTACATGTATACCCTGCAACCAGTAATTCTATTACTGGTTATAGCCCCTCAAATCCCTCCTTTCCACCCTCTGGCCCATAAGGGGACACATACGCTGATATTTATTATAGCATTTGTAATGGCAGGAAATCAGAGACTACTTAGGTGTGCATCACTGAGAGAGTGGAGAGAACCTTACATGTGGTGAAGGTTGACCATGGAGTTTTACACAGCAATGGATTGGATGATATTGGACATGTCAACACTACATGGATAGATCTGGAAGATGGTGCTGGGAAAAAAAGCCCCTTCAGAATGAGATATGAGTATGTAATACCACTGACATAACTTAAAGATACATGCATAAAAAGGAATAAACACAATTTATAAGAATATTTTTTGTTATGTTTTGTCTCCCCTAAAATTCATATGTTGAAACTCTAACCCCCAGTACCTCAGAATATAATTGTATTTGGAGATAAGGTCTTTAAAGAGGTCACTGAATTAAAATGAGGTCTTGCTGAGGGACCCAATATGATGTGACTGGTGTCCTTATAAGAAGAGGAAATTTGGACACAAACATATGCACACACAGGAAAAGAAAAGACCACAGCAAGAAGGCAGCCACCTGCAAGCCGAGGAGAGAGGCCTCAGAAGCAGCCAAACCTGCCACCATCTTGATCTTGGACTTCTGGCTTCAGAACTGTGAGAAAATACATCTCTGTTGTTTAAGCCAACCAGTCTGTGGTATTTTGCTATGGCAGCCCCAGCAAACTAGGCCACTTGCTAGAGATACACATTAAACACAATAAATAGTTACCAATAGTGGGGAGGTGAACGGGAGTGGGGAACAGGGAGAGAAGGTACGGAAAGTCTAATCAAGTTCTGATGTTCCCCAGGAGGAATTATCAAAAATCTAAATTTATTTTCAAAAGCAAGTTCACTTTTATTCATGCCTGTGCATTACTGGGTTCCTGAGTGTGTGAGTCTGTCTGTGGGGTGACCCCACCCTGAGTCCAAGCTTCAAGAGAGAAAGCACATGCCGTGTCCAGGTCCCCATAGGACTCAGCACTGGAGAGGACCAGATCAGCCTTCCCCATGGTGGGTCATGAGGGAGGAGTCTCAGAGGGGGCAGGAGATGCTCTGGGCAAGAGCAGAATGGGCAGGCCACCAGAGACAGGGTCTGTGAGCTCCCAGGTTTGGCTGAGGCATCAGGCCCCTGGCAGAGATGGAGTCTGAGGTGAAGGGCATGGAGGGACACAGAGAGGGACACAGAGAGAAACAAAGCAAGCTGGAGACAGAGTCAGTATGTAAGATGAGAGTCAGGGAATGAGAAGATAAAGATGGGAGGGTGAAGACAGGTGGGTGTGGATATCACAGAGTTGGGGCTGGAGATGACACAGTCGGGACCCGAGGTAGGCTGGGTAATGGTCCCCCAGAGATGATCACCCTCTAATACCTGGAACCTGTGGATATGCTGTCCAGATGGGCCCAATCCAATCCCAGGAACCCTTAAGAGCAGAGAACTGTCTCCACTGGAAGAGGAAGAGGAAGGCATGAGAGAGGCAGGGCAGGAGGGGAAGTCAGAGAGAGTCCAAGTGTGAGACTGGATTGCTGGCTGTGAGATGTGGGGTCCACATGCAAGAACTGGAGACAGGCTTCTTGGAGCTAAGGGTGGGTGGACCCCAGCTGACAGCCAGTCAAAAACCTGAACGAGCTTGGAGGCGGCTTCTTCCCAGAACTGCCCAATGAGAGCCCAGCTGGCTGACGCCTTGATTTTGGCCTTGTGAAACCCAGAGCAGAGGGCCAGTGGAGCCATCCTAGATTTCTGATCTATAGATCTGTGCGATAGTACATTTGTGTTGTTTTAAGTTGCTGAGTTTGTGGTCACTTGTTATGGCAGTAATGAGAACTAATGCAGGGGCCAAGTGGACAGACAGGACTGGAGTGAACGAGTTGGGGGCTGAGAGGGCAGACAGGGTCGGGGATGGAGTGGAAGATGGGGCTGGAGGTGACACCGTTGCTCAATCAGAAGACAGACAGGGTCTGAATGAGAAAACCAAGCCTGGGGACTTGGGTGAGAGCTAGCACAGCCAGATGTCACACTCGGGCTAGGGTTGGGGGGATTGGCTTCGGGACAGATCCTGAAAGGAGATGGTGTTGCTAGACGTACGAAAAAACTTTATTTCCATATGGTACTTGGGGTGGGGTCTGGCAGGGGGTACATGGAGGTGCTCCCTGGTCCCCACCCCTATAGCTGCTGGGAGGGCCTGAGGATGTACAGAAAGTGGGTCTTGCGGGCAGGCAGCCTGGCGTGGGAGGAGCCCTGGGCCCCCTCTTGGAGGATGTCCTCACGGGTGCCCTCGCGGAGCCCGTCCCGGATGGCCTGCAGACGGTGTCTCTTCTCACTGAGCCAGTGGCTGCCCTCTGGGGCATCCTGGTGGGGTCTCCGCCGTGGCAGCTTCATGATCCAGAACGCCACCCGGGGACGGGGTTCTGGGTGCAAGCTGTCCATGGCCTTCCGGATGGGAACCAGGGCCTCCTTATCCTCAATCCTGGGTACCTGGGAGGAGGAACAAGGAGACCCTTTATCACTCCAAACAGCAACCCCAGGATGCTCAGTCCCCACTGGCTTATTCAACCCACTTTGCAGCTTATTTGCCCAAGCTGACAGGGTGCTTTTGGCGTTAAAGAGTCCTCTTTGGGGTTTACACTTTCAGATTAAAAATATTCTGAGGTTTATGGAATACTTTGTGATTGAAAACATGTTTGTGGAGTTTCAAAACGGAGGTATAACAGAGCACTTCAGGGCTTATAATGCCTGTTGGGATTACAAAGCACTTTAGGATTAAATACTCTCTGAGGTTTAGAAAGCAGCAGTTTGAAATGTACAAAACACTCTGGGACTAAAAGCTCTTGGGTTTATTAAAGAATCATGGCCATAAATGCAATGTGTCATCCTTGATTGAATCCTGGATCAAAAATAAAATCAGCTTTCAAGGATAGCTTTGAGTCAAGGGAGGAAATTTGAATATGGACTGAATGTGTATTTGGTCCTTGCTATTCAAAGTATGGGCTGTTGTCGTTGGGCAGCAAATTAGTGCGTCCCACCCCACCCAGACCTACTGAATCAGGGTCTGCCTTCTAATAAATCGAGGTCTGAGAAGCCCTGTAGGAGATTATGGGTTGAATTGTGTCCACCCCAAATTCATATTTTGAAGTCCTAACTTCCAATACCTCAGATTGTGACCTTATTTGGATACAGGGTCATTGCAGATTTTATTAGTTAAGATGTCATTAGGTTGGTCCTAATCCAATGTGACTGGTGTCATTATGCAAAGGGGAAATTTGGACATGGAAATGCACACAGGGAGAATGCCATGTGAAGATGAAGGCAGAGATCGGGGGATGCTTCTACAACCAAACAACGCCAAGGATGGCCAGAAACCACCAGAAGCCAGGAGAGAGGCACAGAACAGATTCTCCCTCAGCCCTCTGAAGGAACCAGCCCTGCTGACACCCTGATCTTGAACACACAGCCTCCAGAACTGTGAGACAACAAATTTCTGTTGTTTAAGCCACCCAGTTTGTGGTACTTTGTGATGGCAGCCCTAGCAAACTAATACAAGAATAACAGTTTGATAGTAACATTTTCTTGGATGTCAAAATGGTACTGTGGTCTTGTGGGAAAATATGTTATTATTATTATTATATATTTTGTTGAGACAGGGTCTCTCTCTGTCACCCAGGCGGGAGTGCAGGGGCCTTATCACAGCTCACTGTAACCTCGAACTCCTGGGCTCAAGCAATCCTCCTGCCTCAGCCTCCTGAGTAGCTGGGACTACAGGCACATGCCACCATGCTCAAGTAATTTTTTAAAAATATTTTTTTTGTAGAGATGGGGTATTGCTATGTTGCCCAGGCTGGGCTTGAACTCCTGGCCTCAAGGGATCCTTGGCCTCCCAAAGTGCTGGGATTACAGGCGTGAGCCACGGTGTCCAGCTGGGAATATATTATTCTTAGGAGATTCTGCTCAAGTATTTAGAGGTGAAGTGTCATGATGTCAGCAATTTACTGTCATATGGTTCAGAAATAAAAAAGTAAATATAGATGAAATCTGGCAAAGTGTTAACAAGAGGTTAATCTAGGCCAGGGGTTCTCAACTGAAATCTGGAGACATTTTGGGGTCTCACAACTGGTGAGGGTGGGGATGCTAGTGGGTAGAGGCCAGGGATACTGCCAAACATCCTACAGTGCACAGGTCAGCCTCCACAACAAAGGATTATCCAGTCCCAAATGCCAGTGGTGTCAAGGTTGAGAAGCTTTGGTACATGGAAAAGAGAATACAGACATTTTTATTGTATTATTTTTAATAAACCACTTTTCTGTAGGTTGAAATTTTTAAAATAAAAAACTGAGAGGGTATTATGTGTGTGGGAACCATATAGGTTTACCAAGAACTATGGGATTCTTAAAACTTTTTAGGAATAAAAATATTTTGATATTTACAAAGCACTTTGTGATTAGAATCACTCATATCAGTTTTCAAAAGGTGAGATACACAAAGGATTTGGAGTTCATAAAGCACTTTGAAATTAAAAATCACATTTTGAAGTTTACAAGGGAGAGGTTTACCAAGCACTTTGGGATAGATTAAAAAATACTTTGGCCCTGGCGTGGTGGCTCACACCTGTAATCCTAGCACTGTGGGAGGCTGAAGCGGGAGGATCTAGGCAGGAGGAGGGAGGAGGGAGGATCGCTTGAGCCCAGGAGTTAGAGGTTGCAGTGAGCTAGGATGATGCTACTGCACTCTAGCCTGGGAGACAGAGTGAGACCCAGTGTCAAAGAAAAAACAAAGTCCTCTGAGGTTAGCAGAGCATTTACTTGAGGTTTATGAGGGTGAAGCTTACCAAGCAATTGAAATTGAAAGCACTTCTGGGTTTATAAAACACTTTGGCACTCACAAAGCCCTCTGGGGTTTACTAAACAGTTGGGGATGTATTCTGAGGTTGCAAACCTCATTTCTAAGAGTTGGTTTGTCCCTTTTGACAAATGACAAAACTGAGGCCTAGAGGGAGGAAGTTCCACGCAGAGGGAGGAGGAGGGTCAACTCCTCTTCCTCTCCTCCTAAACTACAGAAAATGTTGGCGCCTCGACACTTTGAGGGCAGAACATGTCCAAACCTTCCAGTCACCCTCCAAGCTTCCCTCTGCTGGCTGGATGGATGCCACCACCTTCTCGGAGATCAGCACTTCTCCTGTCTTGTTGTCAGTCACCTGCGAGGATTGGATGAGAGAGTGAGAGCAAACCTGCTTTCCTCCTCCACCCTCCTTGCCTCTGGACACATAGGGATCAGGGATTGTGGAGAGACTGCAGCAGGGGCTTCCCTGCATAGGCACCTTGTCAATCTGGAGGTGGCTGGAGAGGGTGTTGTTACCCAGCCGGCGCTCCTGGTTCTCCTCTTGGTGGTAGTTCCTGGGGAGGCCCCGGAAGTCCATGGGGGCAGAGAAGAAACTGTCCATGCCCCGAAGCAGGTCATCCTGGGGCCGGAGGAGGGACTGGTGAGCTGCTGGACCCCAGGTAACCCCAGTACACCTGCAGCACTGCCAGGATACCCTTGAGATCTTGCCCCACGTCCCGCCCATCCCCTTCCCTCTCTGTCCTCCGATGCTTAGGGCCTAACTTCTGGCCTGTATCTCCCATTCTGTCTCTGTTCCCCATCCCATTGCCTTACTACTCCTGCCCCGCATCTGTCCCCTTGTCTCTGTCCCCATCCTTCTCTCCTCTTGTCTCTCTCTTTTTCTGCATCTCCCTCTCTCCTTGCCTGTTACCTTCCCTCTCTTCCTATCTCTTGGTCTCCCTGTC
This sequence comes from Daubentonia madagascariensis, assembly GCA_023783475.1. NCBI lineage: Eukaryota > Metazoa > Chordata > Mammalia > Primates > Daubentoniidae > Daubentonia > Daubentonia madagascariensis. The sequence goes on along the minus strand of JAKFHU010001057.1, from coordinate 900,171 downwards.
GCCCTGTCTCTCTGTCCCTCTGACTCCCTCTCTTCCTGTTTGTCCCCGTCTGGCCCCAACCTGTCTCCCACTCTGTCTCCCTGAATCCCTTCTCTGTACTTCTTCCCCACCAACCCCCACCATCGCCATCGCTTACTTTCAGGAAAAGTCGGCTGAAGCCTTGGAGTAGGCTCTGGAGGCCTAGGAGACCCAAGGAGCTCTCCTGGGCGTCAGCATCGCGGATAGGAGCTGCAGTGGAGGGGGACACCAGGACAGAGGGGAGCAGCAGCAGCAAGACCAGCGGTTGCCACATTGCGGGGCGAGCGGGGAGGCTGTGGCAAGGGTAGGGGTTAGAGCCCCCGCCCCATCAAGGCCCCACCCCTCAGTGGCCACGCCCCCACCCAAGATACCCCTCTCCTGCTCCTGTCCCCTGCTGTGTCCCCAGTCCAGGCAACTCCTCACACCACCCCATTTCCCCCCACTCCCTTTTTCTTCTACTCCTACCCCCTCCATCCTGCCACGCCCCCCTCCTCCCAGGCCGGGCTTTTCTGGGTTCTGCCTCATACTCAGATCTCATTCCTCACCTTCTCCCACGTCCCGCCCCTTCTTCTGGGCCCCGCCCTTATACCAGACCACAGCGCAGTCACCGGACTCCCAGACTCCGGCGGTCCACGGACTGTTAAATCCAAACAGTTCTGGGCTCGAGCCCAGGCAGGATACCTGGAGCGTTGGATGTGCTCCGCGAGCCCTAGCCACGCCTCTACGACTGACCACACCCCCATCTGCTCACCCATCCTTGTACACGGGTCTTTACCCCATGGCCACGCCCCTGGGGTAGAGCCACGCCCCTCATTCTTCGTTAACCACACCCCTTAAGCTAGAGCGGCGCGTTCATTCCTCTGGCCACGCCCGTATCGTCAGACCACGCCCCTGTCGGTTGACCTCAGCCTTGGAGACCGGGACCCTGCTCTTGCTCTTGTCTGATCCCCGCCCCAGCGTCGGAGTCCCGCACCAATCGCAGATGGCCACGCCCCCTGACGAGCCACGCCCCCGCACCTGGGCCACGCCTCTGTGCCCCAGATCTTGCTCCGAGCGCTCTCAGTCTCATTTCTAGGCTCGCTCTGCTAGGGAGGCGCCGGAGTCCGAGCAGTCCTAGTTCGCTCGCTCTTTAATTTTATATCTCTGAGGCTTTCTCCGTGTCCCTTCTCGTTTTCCCTTTCCGGTTCCACTAAAAAGCCCCGCTCTCTCCGGAAACCCTAAGTCCAGTCCTACAGGAACCTGGAATTACGGCTCCCTTCTCCCTCAGGGCCCCAAGCGTGGACCCCAGCCCCCTGTAGTCTCGTGACTTTGAACACTCAGCCCTTCAACCTTAAGGACCCGGGCCCTAATCCGTCTCTCCTCAGGCATCGAGGCTTTCTCCCGGTCCTGGGACAGCCGCCACCTCCAGTCCACTGGTGCGTGTGGATGCGGGAGTCTTCACCTCCGTGAGCCTCCAATATGCCCTCGGTGGTCTTAACCACGACTGTCGACTGTGGTGAGGGCAAAAGGAAACCGTGCTGTCGTAGGAATCAGTCAGAATCCTTCCCCATACCCCAATCCTCAAAAATACACTTGGGGCTGGACAGTGAAGATTCTTTGTGTTCGTATCGCTTCCACAGCCCCAACACACAACGCACGAGAGGGTAGACAGGAGTCCAGGCCCCAAGCCCCAGACCCCCTCCTCTCCCAGACCTAGGAGCCCACGTCTGCAGCCCTCTCCTCCCTCAGACCCAGGTTTGTTGGCTCCCAGCAACCTCTCCCCTCAGACCTGGAGTCCGAACCCCCACTCCTCCTGTCCCAGGGACCCCAGCATCCAAATCCCGAGTTCCTACCGGCCCCCAGACAGACTTCATCTCTCCCAAGGCAAAAATCCTCCCCCAAACTGTCACGGTCGGATCCCCCTTCCCACTGTCCGCCGCCTGGGCCCGCCCCCCTCCGGTCCCTCCCACTTTTCCCAAACAAAGCTCCCGGCAACTTTCCCCCTCGCAGCGCCCCGCCCGCCCGCGGCTCCCCAGCCCCAGGCCGCGAGGTAGGAAGGCGCCGGCGGGAGTCGGGGAGCCCGCGCTGGGGTGTGTGAGTTGGGGTGGGAAGTTACTCGTGATGAGGTGAGGCGTGTGTTGTGGGACCATCTCTGAATTGCTCGCTGCTCTCTTTTTGCCTGGGGCCCCGAGTTTGCGCTCCTGTCCGAGCCTAAGTATGGAGTTGGAACTTTTCGCCAGAGTTAGGGTGTTTGTGGATGGGTCCGAGTTTGGGTGTGCAGAGTGCGCGCGGGAGTGGGTGAGGGCTGAGGACTCCGGCGGGCTGTGGGGGTGTGTGCGTGTCTGCGGCGGTGTCAGTTCGGAGTGAGAAGGACCTAGTGTGCAATTTGTGGGCTTCTGGTCCTCCTTACGGAGAAGGGAAGGCCTCCGAAGTAGCGGAGGGCTGTGGGGCTTTCTGGGTCTTCAGCCTTGTCTCCTCGGAGGTTTGGGGCCTGGGGGGGGAAATTAGGGGGGACCTTTCTTCCTCGGCTCCACCGTCCCTTTGTCTGCCCACATGGGGGAGGGCTGGGCTGGGATTTTGGCCTACGGGGGTCCTGAGCGCCGCAGCGCCACTGGGCTCGGGCTGGGGTCTTTGTCTGCTAGGGCCTGAGGGAGGAGGGGAATGGGGGCCCTGGACCCTGGGGTCCTGGGAAAGCTGTGGAAGACATGGAGCCTCCAGGGAGGCGGGATCTGACTGTATTGGGAAAAGTTTTCCCTGTTCCTGGCCTCCGGAAAGTCACTGGGAACTTGAGTTGGATCTGAGCCCACGGTGCAGGGGGAGGGGAGGGGCGGGGCAGGACCGGGGGCCGGAGGGGAGTCGCCCTGCTGGCCAGCCCCTCCCCTGATGGGGGTTGTGGGAAGCTGGGGGAGGGGACGCCTGGGCCCTTTGTTCTGGCTGTCCTGATGGCAGGGCACCCCTGCCCCCCAGCCAGTGGTTCTGTGGGTCTTTCCTGCTCTCGGCCCCAGTTTTTGCCCTGAGTCTCTTCCCCCTCTTTGTGGGTCTCTGTTCCCTTCTCTCTAGGTCTCTGTGGTCTTCTCTCTGGGTCTCTGTTCCTCTCTCTCTGGGACTCTGTCCCCTTCTCTCTGGGTCTCCATCTCCCTTTCTGGGTTTCTGTATCCCTGTCTCTCTGGTCTCTGTCCCCCTCTCTCTGGGTCTTGGTTTCCTTCTTTCTAGATTTCCTGTCAACCTTACTTGGGCCTGTCCCCTCTTCCTTCTTTTCTAGCAGCTGCTGCTCACATCCTAGCACCCATTCCTGGGGTGGGACTCGGATGGTTGCACCCACACCCTCCTTCCCTGCAACTAGCTCCTGACTCCCATCTTCTTTAAAACCAGTAACCCATACCCAAAGTTTTAGCCCTCATGGGCCCTAGGCATTACTCTGGGGTATTCACGACTTCATCACAATCCAGTTCCTCTGGAAGCTCAGAGAACACTCGCACCCTAAGCTTTTCCAGAAATCCAGCCCCTTTCTCCTCCAGGACTCAGCAGCCCAGACCCCTAGGCCTCATAGCTTCCAGGCCCTTGAGGGGGTTCAGGGGAAGCTTGCTGAGCTCTGTGTTCCTCCAGGCCCAGATGGGGGAACCCCGGGTTGGGGCCCCCCTGGACGATGGCAGCGGCTGGACAGGCAGTGAGGAAGGCAGTGAGGAGGGCACCGGAGGCAGCGAGGGGGCTGGAGGAGATGGGAGCCCAGATGCAGAGGGCGTCTGGAGCCCAGACATTGAGCAGAGCTTCCAGGAGGCTCTGGCCATCTACCCGCCCTGCGGCCGCCGGAAAATCATCCTGTCCGATGAAGGCAAGATGTATGGTGAGTCCACCTGTGTCTTTTGCCCTGCCCTCCCCCCCCACCCCCGATTAATAATGATAATGACCAACACCTATGGAGCTCTAAGTGCCGTTCAGGTAAAAATACATTATAGCCTCACAACGACTCTCAGTAGGAGCTAGCATCACCATTTGCGCAGATGAGGAAACTCAGGCACAGAAAGATTAAATGATTTGCTTATGGTATGTGATCAACCTGGGATATGAACCCAAGCAGTCTAGCTCCCATATAGCTGAGGAGACCTACAGCCTAGCTGCTACAGACCTTTGGGGACTTGCTGCTCTCTTCATCCCTAGTTTCCTGTCTGTTGGGAAGTTCTGCTGAAGGTCTAACTCTGTTCCATCGTTGAATCTTCAGGTCGGAATGAACTGATTGCCCGCTACATCAAGCTGAGAACGGGGAAGACCCGAACTCGCAAACAGGTCTCAGAACTGACTTGTGGGCTTCTGTCTGGGATGAGCCTATCTTCTTAGGGACATCCTAGTATGAGCATGTTCAGGATCACAGAAGATCTGGTTCATGTGCTTTTGTCTGTTGTCTTGGCATGTCTGTCAGTGTGCTCTAACTGTGCCTATTTGGGGATAGGTTTCCTAGCAGTTGTGTTAGAACCAGCGAGTCAGATAGAGAGACCAAAAGAGCCAAAGAGAAAGCAACGGGGAAGGGGCTGGAGGCCTGGATTTGCTGGATCTGGGGAAGATCAGTGAAGTTAGCAAGTTCCTGGAAAGAACAGCCTGTATGGATACATCTGTGTTTGCATGCTCCCGAGACAGCTAGCACCTTCTGTGTGTTTGTCATCTTTCATGTTCTGACAGCTCTGTGGGGCACCTGGAGGAAGGGAAGCGTAGTGAACACAAGGGGTGGGTGGCTGTGGCCTGAATCTGCTTCTCCGTTGACCCCTCCAGGTCTCTAGTCACATCCAGGTTTTGACCCGAAGGAAATCAAGGGAAATCCAGTCCAAGCTGAAGGTAGGGACCAAGGCAGACATCCTGAGAGAGGGACAGAGACTTAGAGAGAGAGGGACAGAGACCTAGAGGCAGAGGGGACAGGGCCCAAGAGAGAAGGGGATAGAGCCCCAGAGAGAGGGTGACAGAGCCCCAGGGTGGGAGTCCTCTGTAGACGGGGTGGGGGTACAGATACCCAAGGTGTGGGGAGGGTCAGTGACCCAGCAAGAGGGGGTGGGTAGAGACCCCGAGTAGGGAGAGATCGCATGGAGAGAAGGATGAAGATTTAGCTTAGGACCGTAAGAAGGATGGACCATTAGTCCTCTCCTTGGCTATTGTTGTCACCCCCTCCTTTTCCTATTCTCTTGCTCTTCTTGGTGGTCTCAGTTCTTCCTCCCTCTTGTGCTATGAAGATCTCCTCTTTGTCTTCTCTGGTTTATCTTCCCACCTCCTGGCCCCCATGTGGCCCGCCTGCTCTCTTTTTGTGTCCAGAAACCTTCATTTCCTGTTGGAGATTTTTATATCCATTTTCTTTTCTTCATCCTTTGGATTTCCTGTTCCGTCTTGGCCTGAGCCCCTCATATTCTACCCCTTTGGGTATGAGGGTTTGTTTTTTTTTTGTCTCTTCTTTTGAACTTGAAGATAATCACTTCCTGTTCTTTTTTGTACCGGAAGCCTTCCCTTCCTTTCTCTCTAGGTCTAAAAACCTTCACTTCCAGTCTTTCCTGGACCTTCTCTGTTCCCTCTCTGTTCTGTCTGGACTAGGAAACATTCATCTCCTATTCCCTCTGGGTTTGAAATTCTCATTTCCTGTTGCCTGGGCATCCGGGAACCTACACTTTAGCTTTTTCTTGACCTAGAAACCCTCATTACTGTCTTTTATTCTGGGCAGGGAAACCCCTTCTCTAGGGCTCGCCACTGTTACTTCCTGCTCCACATCCATCTCTTTGCCTTTGCCCCTGCCCCATTGCTCAGCTCAGGGTGGTGGGACTGTGTGGGCTGGTAGGGCAGAGAGGTGAGGGAGTCTAGGCCTCACTTCCTAAGTCATGTTTTCTTTCCTCCTTTGGCACCCTCCCCGATCCCCACGGGCAGGCCCTGAATGTGGTAAGTCCCCCTGCCCATCCTCCCACCCACTCTCACTCCAGACAACTGCTCCATCCAGGAGGAGGGGCAGAGGGCTGTAGTGAGAGGGAGTTAAACCCTCCCCCAACCCTTTGCCTTGACTCCCCAGCTCTGCATCACCCCATCCTGGCCCCACCCCGGCATTTTCCCACCTTTGCTGTGTTGACTGGGACTCCCCATTAACATGAGTTTCCACCTTTTCCTCCAGGACCAGGTTTCTAAGGACAAGGCTTTCCAGACCATGGCTACCATGTCCTCGGCCCAGCTCATCTCTGCACCTTCCCTGCAGGCCAAACTGGGTCCTGCTGGTCCTCAGGTGGCCTGGGTTGGGGATTATGGGGCTTGGGGTTGGAGGGATGGGGCTGCACTTGCCAACAGGCGACTGACCAACCACCCTTCTTTGTGTCCTCTCCAGGCCTCTGAGCTTTTCCAGTTTTGGTCAGGGGGCTCTGGACCCCCCTGGAATGTTCCAGAGTGAGTACTTTGTGTCCTGGCTCAGCACCTACCCCTCACCCTCACACCCCCACAGAGAACTTTCTCGCTCCACCTTCTAGCTTCCATCTTCCTTTTGAACACAGATTCTGGAGCCAGGCTATCTGGATTTGAATCTGACCTCTGCCTTTTATCGGTTATGGGCCTTGGGTAGGTGACTTCAACACTCAGAGCCTCAGTTTCCTCACCTCTAAAATGGGGATACAATAGTACTTCCCTCACAGTTTTGTTGTTGGAATAAATGAGTTTAACACATGTACAATTATTAGGATAGGACCTGGCACATAATAAGTGCTCAGGACTAGGTCTGAGCTGGGATAGTGAGGAGGGGCCTGGGCAGAGGGAGCCAGGAGGAGGAGGGACAGGGCTAGGGCCTGTTGGCTTGGGAAGGAAGAAGGAGGCGGGGATAGCATCCAGGGTTTGACTAGAGTCAGTGGGACTGTCTGTAAATGTGCAACCTGGGGAAGAAGTGGGTTTTGGCGTGAAATGAGCTCCACATGGGACTTGATGAGTGGGAAGGGCCTACAGGACATGGGATAATGACCTCCTAGTGGGATTGTCTTGGCCCTGGAGGCTCATGGGAAAGGCAGTTGTAGGTCTAGAGACTCCAGGGAGGGTAGAGTGGAGCCCCAAAAGCTCATGGGAGGGTTGTTTCCATCCCATTGAGATGGTTCTTGGACCTGAGGGTAGAACAGGGGTTACTATCGTCTCTTAGGCTCAGAAGGAAGTGCTGTGAAGAAGCACAACAGGTTCTGGGGTGGCGGAGAAAGTTCTGGGGGTTTCTCTGAGGAGGTGATGTTGAAGGCTGAGTAGGACTTAGTCAGGTGGAGAGCAGAGGTGGGAATGTTTTAGGCAGAGAAAATAGCACGTGACAAGGCCCTGAGGTAGGAAAGTTTGGTGGGTTCCTGGAGGCGAGAGAAGGTCCATATTAAGCAATTGGCCAAAGATTTATTGAGTGCCTACTAAGTGCCTGGTACTATGCTTGGTTTGGGGACACAGCAGTGAACAGGATGGATGGAATCCCTGCCTTCATGGAGCTTTATGTATTTCGGGAGGGCGGGAACAGACAATAAACATGCAAACAAATAAGAATTAATAAGAAAAGGGATAAATATGAGAAATAAAGCAGGGTATATGAGGTCTATTTTAGACAAGGATCAGGAAAGGTCTCTCTGAGGAGGTGGCATTTGAGCAATGGCTTTGATGACAAGAGATTATGTCAATGAGTGGAATATTGGAATTTAGATTTTAGAATTGGGATGACAAGGACTGAGGCAGAGCCCCCCTGGGAGTCACAGTCTGAAGGTCCCTGGAGTTTGTCTTTCTGATACAGGTCTTTTGACCCTTGACCTCTTTCCTGACCTCTCACCACCATGTCCTATCTCCCTGACCTCTGACTTCTAAGTCTCCACACCACCATCTCCTGGGCTACCTTTGAACCTCTAGAGCTGTGTTTGGTACTAAAGCCACTAGGCATATCCAGCTATTAAAATTAAAATTAATTAAAATTAAATAAAATTTAAAATTCAGTTCCTCGGGCATATCAGCCACACTAGTGCTGAGAAGTCACATGTGGCCATCCACTGTGTTGAATGGTACAGATGTGGAACATTCCATCACACAGAAAGTTCTATTGGATGGTGCTGCCTCCCCACCCCAACCTTTGGCCTGATGACCCATCTCCTGACCACTGATCATTTTCCTCCCACCCTCCCGGTCCCTCAGCTTCTTCTTTCTTGAAATTCCCCATCTTCTTTGTCTTCTTCCCACCTCCCAAGACCTGGTTTCTCTTCTCTTTCTGACATTTTTCAAGGGGTATCAAAATGTCATTATTAAGAGTGGCTTCGTGGTTAGGACTGACCTGGGTTCAAGTCCAGGCTCCATTGCACCCCAGCGGTGTAACTTTGGGCAGGTCAATTGACCCTTCCATGCCTCAGTTTCCTCATTTGTAAAAATGAGAAGAGCAGTAATTCTACCTACCCCATAGGCTGTGAGGCTTCAATGACATTGTGAACAGAATGTCCTAGCACAGGGTCTGGCTTGTTGTGGCCTCTCATTAAACATTAACTGGTACAATTAGCATCTTTCTATCTTGCTGACCCCTGGCTTCCTTTTTCTCTCAGCGTGAAGCCATTCTCACAGACACCGTTCTCCTTGTCACTGACCCCCCCATCTGCTGACCTCCCAGGTAAGAGCCTCTCTCTACCCTCCCTTGGCTCCCATCTCTCTCCTTGACCCCAACTGCCTTTCCTTCAACCTTCCATTAATCAAGGGACACATTCTTCCTGAGGCTCAGCTCTGAGGCTCTGTGTGTGTGTGTGTGTGTGTGTGTGTATGTGTGTGTGTATAGGCGTGGAAAGGTGAGTGGCAGAATTTGCAATGGTTAAGAGCAGGGCCTCTGTAGCCAGACACCCACTGGTTTTGTGTTCTGTCACTTGCTAGCTTATGAGACATCGGGAGGTGTATTAGCCAAGATTCTTGCAGTACAAGTGATAGAAGCCCAAATCAGGTGAGATGAAGCAAAAAAAAAAAGAAGAAAAATTTTTTGATTTATCAGTTCAAGTAACTGATAGTTCAGAATTAATGGCTTCAGGCATGGCTGGATCCTGAAGTGGATGCTACTCAAGTGGTAGCATTAGGAATTGCTTTGATCTGCTTTCCTTTATGGTGGCTTCATTCCCAGGCAGGCTCAGCTCACCTGGCAGCAAAGATGGCTTCCAGAAGTCCATGCCAATGTGGCCCTGAGAAATCACGTCAGTGAAGGAGGGAATCCCTAGCTCCCTCAGGTTCCACAGATTTATCAATTAGGAATACTTTTGGCTGCAAGTAACAGAATGCCCAAATTAATAGTGCCTTAAATAGTAAAGGCTTTAATGTAAATAATAAAGGCTTTAACTTTTTGTTAATTACACATAACAAAAAGTCTGGAGGTAGGCTGCTCCTGTGCTGGCTCAGTTGCTCAGCAATATCAGAACTGGCATCTCTATAGTTCCCTGGCCTCTGTCTTACTCTCCTAAGATGGCTGTTGTGACTCCAGGCATTATGTTCCAAGCAGGACTTGGCCAGGGCCAAAAGCTTTCTCCTCCCAAAGTTCTGTCTTTTTCATTCAGAAAGAAACTCCTTCCCAGAAGCCCCCCTAATGTCTCATTGGCCAGGACTGTGCCACTTGGCCACCTCTAGCTGTAAGGGAGGCTGGGAAAGTGAGTATTTAGCTTTTTCAGCTTCTAAGTGGAGGCAGGAAAGAGGGAACAGTACCTGATATATTCAATAAATGTTAGCAATTCTTATTGTTCTTTCTTCTTTCTCTTTAGGGTACGAGCCCCCCCAAGCCGTCTCACCCCTGCCCCCACCTGCCCCATCACCCCCAGCCTGGCAGGCTCGGGCCCTGGGCACTGCCCGGTTGCAACTGGTGGAGTTCTCAGCCTTTGTGGAACCACCAGATGCAGTTGACTCTGTGAGTGAAATTTTGGGATAGTCACTGAGGGATTTTTGGAATGTAGAGGGTGACAGGGAGGGAGGGCATGGAGCAGTGGTTCTCAAACTTTAGTGTGTATCAGAACCATCTGGGGGGCTTGTTAAAACAGAGATTGCTGGGCCCCAATCTGTGAACTTCTGATTCACTAGATGTGATTTGGGGCTTGAGAATTTGTGTTTCTGACAAGCTCCCAGGTGGTGTTGATGTGGCTGATCCAGGGACCATACTTTGAGAACTACTAGCATAAAGGAACTGGAAAGTCATGGGGTCATGGGTTGGGAAAGTCAGAGAAACTCTCCAGAACATTGTTCATTCATTCATCAAGTGTGTTTGACTTTCTGCTGTTTGCCAGGCTTTGCGACACATGCTAGGAACTTGAAAAAGCAGATCTTATTTCTGGGCTTGAGCTTCTCCTGGGCTAGGATGGAGACAGATGCCATACTAGTCAGGGTGGGCTGACTGTTAAAAGAAACAACTCCTAACTCTTAGAGACTGAACACCATAGAAATTTCTCACTCATGTAACATTTCAGTGTGGGTTTGGCAGGAGCCTTCCACACAGTGATTCAGGGATCCAGGCTCCTTCCATTTTGTGCCTTTGCCATTTTCTAGCTTCAAAATTTGCTGAGGGAGTCTCTGCATCTGGCCAGCAGATGGAGGAAGGGAGAGAGTTAAGATTGTGCAGGAGGCTTTCTGGATCTGACTAGGATGTGTCAACTGTCAGGCCTGCTCATATCCCACTGGCCAGAAGTTAGTCATGTGGTCCCACCTAACTGCAAATGAGCCTGGGAAATGTAGTTTAGCACTATAAAGGAACCAGGGTTTGTGGTATAAACACCAATCAAAACACTAATATAAGGCCAGGCATGGTGGCTCATGCCTGTAATCCTAGCACTCTGGGAGGCGGGAGGATTGCTTGAGCTCAGGAGCTAGAGACCAGCCTGAGCAAAAGTGAGACCCCATCTCTACCAAAAATAGGAAAAATTATCCAGGTGTGGTGGCCTGTGCCTATAGTCCCAGCTACTCGGGAGGCTGATACAGGAGGATCACTTGAGCCCAGGAGTTTGAGGTTGCAGTGAGCTATGATGATGCCACTGCACTCTAGCCGGGGCGACAGAGCGAGACTCTGTCTCAAAAACAACGACAACAACAACAACAAAAACCCAACACTAATATAAACCATATAAACACCAACCAAAACACTAATAACCATATATGTAGTGATCTTAGTACAACCCAAGTTGGATCAGATTAAACCCTCTCATCCCACTTGGAGTGAAAGGTATCATCCCTTCAGTTGCCCACAGGGCTCTGAGGCTGACCCCTGTTCCTGCTCTGTCCTCACCTCTGCACTCTCACCCTCACTCCCTCTGCCCCAGTCACACTGGCCTCCTTGGTCTTTCTCAAACATGCCAGGCTCACTCCTGCCTCAGGGCCTTTGCATCTGCTGTTCCTGCTGCCTGGAGTGTGCTTTCCCCAGATATCTCCATGACTCGCTCTCTCCATTCCTTCAGACCTTTGCTGGATTATCTTCTCAAATATCCTTTCCCCAAACACCTTAATGGAAAATACCAGGTGCCATCACTTCCAACCCCCTTACTATACTTTACTATGTTTTTTTTTTATAGCATACATCACTGCTTGAAATTTATATTATCCATTTTTAAAACTTTCTCTCTCTGTTGGCAGACTGTGAACCCCATGAGGTCAGGGACTTTGTCTTGTAGCCCCGGGACTCAGAATAGTGCCCGCACACAGATCTTTTGATAGGTGTCTGTTGAATAATGAGTATACGCTGGGATAGGGGAAGCTTAAGTTTTTGTGGATGTACAGTGGAGTAATTCTGTTTGGGGAGTCAGTGAAGGCTTCCCTGAGATGACAATATTTGAATTGGGCTTTGAGGGTTATGTAGGAGTTTGCCATGTGTGGAATTGGATGTTCCAGGTAGAGAGGTGGGCAGAGTATGGAGTTTTCAGGGAGACAAATAATAGAATATGGTGGGAGTTGGTGAGGTTGCAGAGAGGTAAACAGGTGTTGGTTCTGGAGGAGCTGGCATTGCTAAGTTGAGGGACCCAGACTTTGTCCTGAGGGCAATGGGGAACCATGGGAAGGGTGGGTTAGAGAGATCCCATCTGATTGTGATCGAGGGAGGCTTCCAGGAAGAAGTAGATTTGGGCCTGGAAGGATGGAGGGAAGATTTGTATTGGAGGAGAAGATGGGGAGGGCTTTCAGGATATGGGAAAAGTCAAGACAAGGAGTCATGAGAATGCGGACAGGTAGAGAGTCTTGGATGTGGGCTGTGTGGGCTCCTATACATCCATCGAATATTGGCGAGCACCTGTTCTATACAGGGCCAGGTTGAGGGGGTACGGGCTTTGTCCCGGGGGTCCTGGGGAGCCATGGGAGGACTACGAACATGGGAGGGCCAAGGTCAGCTCTGGGGCGATATAGGGATGAACTGGAGAGGAGAAGTCGGGGGCTAGGGTGAGGGTGGGAGAGGATGAGGCCTGAGCTGAGGCAGAGGCAGTGGGGATAGAGGTGAGGGGATGGGGCAGAGAGTTGGGGACTGAGGGACTGTGGGGATGCAGGGGCAGAAAGGAGTGAGGACAGTGCCTGGGGGTCAGGCCTAGTGCTGGGTGGACAGTGTGGAATAGCTAACTGGAGCTGTGGGGATGGCAGTGGTGCGAGCTGGGCTTGGGTGGTGAGGGTTGGAGGTCCAGCCTGCCTCCCACTTCTCACCCACGGCCGACCCTCCTCAGTACCAGAGGCACCTGTTTGTACACATCAGCCAGCACTGCCCCAGCCCCGGAGCACCCCCACTCGAGAGCGTGGACGTGCGGCAGATCTATGACAAATTCCCTGAGAAAAAGGGTGGTCTGCGAGAGCTGTATGATCGTGGGCCCCCACACGCTTTTTTCCTGGTCAAGTTCTGGGTAAGTTCCAGCAGCAAAACTGAAGTGTTCATAAGTCGTGTGGCAACCCAGCTAAGGCCTCTGGCTCTAAGGGAGGTAGAGTCTGGTGTCAGCCTGCCCCTTACCAGTCAGTCCTTATGGCTTGGAGTGTCAGGCCCCTTTGCTGGCCCCCAGGTGGGATGGAGACACTCGGGCCTTCCTATATCCCACTAGACTTTGCCACACCCGGTCATGTGACTAAGATGGCCCTGGGCATTAGTTTGTCTGTTTCAGCCTTCCGCATTCCTCACCTGACCACACTGAGCCTTGTTGCTAAGGAACGACCCCCTCCCCTTAGCCAGTGGAGTCATGGAGGGTTCTGGTCTCTAAAGAGAGGCCTAAGGCTTTGTTTGTAGATTCTACCAGACCCTGTCGCTAGAGAATGTCTGGCTTTGTGGAAGTGATTGAAGGAGCTGTGGAGGGGCTTTGTAAAATGTCGTATCTATTTAACAATCATCTATCGAGCGCTTCCCATATACAGGCCTGATACCAGGTGCTATATATATAATTGTGACCAAGAGGGACCATCTTGGGTCTTTCTTAGGCCTATTTGGTTTGTGGTCCAGTACAATGACTAACACTCTAGGGGCTCAATAAACATTGAGGGGGTGTTAATTCTTGAGTAACCAGTGCAGCGGAGGGATCTAGTCTCTGAGAAGAAAGCCTGCCAAGGGCTTGAATTTTACTCATCTTGCTGGACATGTGGCTATCATGGTTATAAAGCTTTCTGGTGCACGGAGCAGAGGCCCGCGACTGCTCTACGGATGTGCTGCTGAGGTCGCAGGCATTGTCAGGGCTTAAGACAAGCCCCCCCAGGTCCCAGGTCTGGAGAGCCACCCCATTAGGAAGCCTAGCTTCTGAAGGGGTTCAAGGGAGTGGCTGGTAAGGCCTTCAGTTTTGCTTGGCTTCACAAGGCCCTGTTGCCAGAGTGATGGATAGAGTTGGGCCTCTGAGGAAAGTGACCTGGAAAAGTGTTAGCAACTACAGTTAGGAAGAGGAAGAGGTGTGCCTCTCAAAGAGGAGTCTCAGACCAAAGGTGTGATGAGGTCTTAGGCTTCATTAGGCCCCATTTTTCCTAATGACACTTGGCCAACTATCTACACACTTAGCCGCTGGGTTTATGGAGGAGGTCTGACCTCTGGAAAATGGCTGAAAGGGCTGGAGAAAGTGTCCTGGAGAGGAGTCAGACCTCCTCAGGCCCCAGCAGGCCCCCTTGCTAGGGAGTTGCCACTTGCTTTAGCAACCAGGGTTGTGGAGGGCTCTGGAGGAGGGCACCCAGTTTTAACCAGTTGCTAAGGAGTAACAACCTCCTTAGTAACCTGGCTCTTGGGAGGAGCTGAACTCTTGAGTTGGGGGCTTCCAGAGAAAAAGAGAGAAAAAACGTGAATTCCAGGGCTCCTTTGGTTACTGGGGAGAGAGAGTCAAGACCATTTTGGGGACCCAGACTTCTCCAACACTGATGGGAGGGTGGATGTTCTCCAGAAGCCAGCTTATGAAGAACTGTGCAAGCAGAGGAAGAGAGGTGGGCAACTGCAGGCACAATGGGGGAACCAGGCTATGGGGCATAGTCCCCACTATTTATAAGGACGTCTCCTCCAACTCATCTGTGGCTTCCCATCTCCCAGGCGGACCTGAACTGGGGCCCAAGTGGCGAGGAGGCAGGGGCTGGTGGTGGCAGCAGCAGTGGCGGCTTCTACGGAGTGAGCAGCCAGTATGAGAGCCTGGAGCACATGACCCTCACCTGTTCCTCCAAGGTCTGCTCCTTTGGCAAGCAGGTGGTGGAGAAGGTGGAGGTGAGGCTGGAGGGTGGAGCTCTGGGCGGGTGAGTGCCCAGCCACCTGCCACTCTGGGGATGCAGAATGGACCAGGAGCCATGATGGCTCAGGCATTTGGGGGTGTGCAGTGGGGGGGTCCCAGCCTCTTTGAGGGTTTAGTGTATAAGTTTGGAGCTAATATGGAGTTCAGAAGTCACAGGTAGGGATCACTTTGAGGGGTGAAAGGTAATGTGTGGTACAGAGATTTAGAGTCACTACGATTCAAAAGGTTCTTATGAATATAGAGGAGTTTGTAGGGCAAGGAGGTTCAGAAGTCACACTAAGGGATTGCTGGGGACTTGGAGGATCTCAAGGTCAGAGGTCATATGGAATTTGGAGCTGTCATGGAGGGGTCTTTGGAGGGTTTGGAGGGTATCTGAGAGCCTGGAGGTCAGAGGAGTTCAGAGGTCATTGAGGGTTCAAAGCATCACTCTGTGGAGCTGTGGGGGTTCCTGGTTTGCAGGCTCAGAGATCTTGAGTTGGATACCCAAGGGTTCAGGGCTCCATCTCTGGTCAATGTGGGTGGGATGATGGAGAGAAGATGGCAGTAGGAGTGAGTGTGGCATCTGAGAAGCACAGGGTAGAGTTCCTGGGTGACCCATGTGTCTCTCAGCCACTGTCCTCCCCACTCCCTGCCCCCTGGTTTAGACGGAGCGGGCCCAGCTGGAGGACGGGAGATTCGTGTACCGCCTGCTGCGCTCGCCCATGTGCGAGTACCTGGTGAATTTCTTGCACAAGTTGCGGCAGCTGCCCGAGCGATACATGATGAACAGTGTCCTCGAGAACTTCACCATCCTCCAGGTGACATGCTGGGGCTGGGCCGAGCAGGGGCCTTGGTGTGGAGGGGTGGGCCCACAACAGAACCCTTAGTCTAGGGGGCCTCTTCACACAGGGGACAGATGCAGGGGGACCCCATGTTGGACCCTCAGCCCAGGGGACCCCTTCACCCATGGAACTGACATAGCAGGGACTCCAAAGTGAGCCCTCATTCTGGGGCTCTTTTAACCAGGAATCCGATGCAGTGGGGACCCTACAGTTGACCTTTAGCTTAGGGGACCCTTCACCCAGGGAACTGATGTGTGGGGACTTCACAGCACTCTCACATAAGGGGATCGATTCCTGCTTCACTGGGGAAGCTGACGTGGAGGCCACCTCAGGCAGATCCTCAGCTTCCCAGGGAACCTAACCTTAGCTCAGGGAACAAGATGTGGTGGGAGCCCCTTTAACTTTGGGGAATGTGCTGAGGTAGAAACCCCTTGGCTGGGGGACCTGAAGTGATGGTACTCCCTTTACCTGTGACATGATGGGGACCTCTTTTACCTGGGGAATGTGATGTGGGGGCAACCCCATTAACTCTGAGACATGATATACCATCTGATGTGAGGCCCCTCAGCTTAGGGGTAACTCTCATTGCCCAAGGAACCTGACATGTTGGGCATTCCTTTTATTTGGGGAACATGACATGGTGGGGACTTGTTTTGTGGGGGTGGAAAAGAGGTCTGCTTGGTGTCCCATGATAGCTTGGGGAGGGCACAGTGGTCCTTGCCCTCCCTTCCAAGCATAAGCCCCTTCTCCTGGCCTCCCTGGCAGGTGGTGACAAACAGAGACACCCAGGAATTGCTGCTGTGCACTGCCTACGTCTTTGAGGTGTCCACCAGTGAGCGTGGGGCCCAGCACCACATTTACCGCCTGGTCAGGGACTGAAGAGGGAGCCCAAAACTGGCTCACCCCTGGAACACTCTCCTCACAGGAAAGACCCTCCAGCTCTCCTCATGCTTCTTATTTAGGGAGGGGGCTGTGATTTAAAGGGGCTGACCTCAGAGGCCTAAGCAATAGGGGACCCCAAAACTTGGTTGGTGAGCTGAACAGGCTGGGACTGAGGAAAGACTAAACTCTGATAGTGGGACCTCACGGGGGTGTCCGAAAGGACAGATCACTCCAGAGCATCAGGGATTGAGGACAGGAGTGAGACACCTCCAGGTGCACTTCTCAGCCCCTGACAGGCCCCCTGCTTCTGGATGTTTTGGAGGGCCTTAGTTGTACATTGGCTTGTCTCCCTTCCTGTTTTCCAGCCACCCCTCCCCCCTAAATCTGCCTCTCCCTACCACCTGTTGTATCACAAAGATTAACCCTTTTTGTGCAGGTGCAGAGCCAGGTGGGCCCTGGAAATAATTTTTAATATAATATTTATAAGGGTTATGACTTTATCTCAGCTGCACAAGCAATGAGGTGAGGCTTTGTAATCTCATCCGCCTCCTCAGTGAGCCACGAGCTAGACTGTTTCCTCACCCCAACCCCAAAGTGTGTGTTGGTTTGTGTGTTCTGACAGAGGATAAAGCTATTTTACCAAAATACAGGGCATTTATTTGAGGTTTGGGCGAAAAATAATCTTGTGGGAGGTGGTAGGCCAACAGATGAGTCAATGAAAGGAAGTATCTTTGGGGGCAGGAAGCCCCAGGTCCCACGGGAGAGGTGACAGCAGTAGCGGGGCAGACACCTGGGTCCCCAGGGGAATGAGGAGGCGGAGGGCTCAATGCCTGGGGCGAAGTGAGGATTAAACAAATATTTACAGGGGCAAGGAAGTGCAGTTGAAGGGGTCGGGGCGGGGCCGGGGCGGGGCTTGGGCAGGATGGGGCCTAGCGGTATCGAGCGAGCTGTTTGTAGACGTGGTCCAGGTTTCTGCACAGGAATATCGAGAGCGTCATGAAGCCGAGCTATAGAGAAAGGAGACGCAGAGAGGTTTAGTGGGTGCTGGCGACAGTGGGTGTGATGGGCATCCCCTCCACCAGGGAGAAAAGTCAGGGATGGGACCAAGAATTGGGCAGGACGGGGCTAGAGAAGGGAGTTGGTAGAAATGAGTGAGGCTAGAGGCAGGACTGCAGTAGGTGGGGAGGCAGGGTCGGGTTAGCGTCTGAGAAGGAGTAGGGTCGGAAGCAAGCCCAAGGTTCTTTATTCTGGAGGTTCATCTGCCTCTCCCTCCGCCTTGGCCTCTAATTCTGCCTCGGCCTCAGCCTCAGCTCCTGCACTCCCCGTCTCGGGCTGCTCGTCGTCTTGATCCCACAGCGGCCAGGGGCCCAGGGCCATGGGTAGCTTGCCCTGCGGGGCCTTGTCCCCCCAGTTGGGGCAGGCACCCGCCATGCCCCAGCCACCCCATAGACTGCCGCTACGCCCGCTGCTGCTGAGCACGCCACAGCGCCCGCTGCCGCCGTCAGCAATCAGGCTGGGCCCGGGGCTGGAACCGTCGGCGCCCGGCACTTGAGGCTCGGGTTCCTGGCGGAGCGCCCTGCGCTGTAGCTGCAGGCTCAGCACCATTACACTCACCTGGGAGGAAACGGGAGGGACATTGCGGCCAAAAGCAGGAGGCTCTCCCTGCGTACGGCCAATCGGGGCTCACCGAAGCTAGGTCTCCTCCCCCTCGTCCTAGGTGGAGCGGCTGGAGGGCCAGGCTGGGCTAGCGCGCAGCCACACGGGTGTCTTTCCCAGACAACCCGAGGATGTGCAATTAAGGGCGGAGCCATCTAGGGATTATAGGGCCAATGGCAAGGGGGGCGGGTCCAGATCACCTCAAGTAGACCGACGCCCAGACAGATGCCCACTATGGAAATGAGGTTGTTGTGCAGCCACTTCTGGAGGTTATGCGCGCAGCCCTGGGGGTGTAGGGAAAGGTTACAAGTAGAGTTCTTTCTGGAATTCTCTTGCAAGCCCAGGCCCAGCGTTCTCTTCAGCCCCAGCCCTCGCCTCACCTTCAGGCACCGACCTGCTCTCTTAGTTACCAGAGTTCTCTAGCTTACTTTATTCTACACCTCCGCCTCACCTCCTCCAAGCCCGGCCTTTTCTTTATGTCCCGCCCTTCCCACAGACCCCGCCCCTTGCAGGGGGCTCCGCCCCTCCTGTTGCTCGGTTCCCTTACTTGTAGCCCCACCCTTCTCGCAGACCCTGCCCACATTCCGCGGCCCCGCCTCCAGAAGGCCCCGCCCCGCCCCGGCAGCCCCGCCCCTCCAAACCCCGCCCCACCTCGCGGTAGATGTAGCTTTTTGCCGAGACCGTGCAGAGGTCTGTACTGTGTCTGGGCCGCGCTGGCGGTCCGAGCCGGCTGAACTGGGGGATTGCGGAGTCGTTGGTCGCCGACAAGTTGTAACAGGAGCAGGGCACGCGGTGCGCCTCCGATTCGTTGCCTCTCAGGATGAGCACCTGGAACCAGTCCTGCGGAGAGTGCCAGCCGCAGCAGCGCAGCTGGAAGAGGAATACGAATCAGCGACCGGGACTGGCGAGATACGGGATGATGTGGCGATCAGGGGACTAGGGGATGAGTATGAGGTCATGTCGAGGAGCAGGGGACTAAGTAGTGGGTGCAGAGTGGGGGCAGTGGGCTGGGCTGGGGTTGCGAAGGGGCCAGGGGACGTTACTGGAACGTGGAGCTGGGAGAGACGTGAGTCACGGGGTGACCTGGGGCTGGGGAGGAGCTGCAGCATCGCGCCGTGGAGCGGAGATTGGGTGCAATTCAGCCTCAGGGAACAGGCGAATGGGAGTGCGAGGCGACGTGAGTGTCCAGGGAATGGAGTCTCATCGGGGGCGGGATCCGGTGGGAGCCAGGGTCACCACGGAGTAGGAAGCTGGGTCACACAAGGCTCTTGGGTGTAGGGGCCCGGCCACTTGGGGCGGGGGCGGAGTCTCCTCGAGGCAGAGGGTGGAATTACGCCAGGGTCTAGGTGCTGGGACTGGGCCACGTTGGGGCCAGTTATGTTATCATTTGGGGGGCGGGGCCACGTCAGGCGTGGCGGGGTTGGAATACTTTAGGGTCCTGGAGCTGGGGGATGGGACCACGTCCTGGCGGAGTCTCCTCGAAGCACTAGGCGGAGCCACATCGGAGTCCGGGATCTAGAGGAGGGGTAAGGGCCCACGCACCTGGAACTGCACGTAGTCCCAACTCTCCTCAGCCGCCGTCTCCTCCGGGTCGGCGCCGTAGTTTTGGATGGTCTTCTTCACGATGTCCTGCACGCTTCGCTCCAGCTGCGAGGCCGAGAGTGAGGCTGGGCCGCGTCTGCCCGGCCTCTCGCCCCAGCCTCCCAGGCTGTCTCAGCCCCAAGGGGTCCCTGTGTATCTTTGTGTCGGCCTCGACTCCTCACTGAATGGCTAGCTAGGCCTCTGTTCCTCAGGTCTGTCATTCTGTTTCTCCCACTGTTTCTAGGGTTCATTAGGTCTCTATCTCTTCTTCCGGAGCTTCTGTCTCTGCCTGTTCTCTCTCTCTTTCTCTCTCTCTGTCCTCCAGCTCCCCATCCCGTGTGTTTCCCTTTGGATCTCTTTATGTCTGTCCATGTCGGTGTGTCTTTCTCTGACTCTGTGTCTTTAACTCTATCTCCTTCTCTGTGTCTGTCAGTCTCTGTATCTCTGTCTTTCTGTCCTCTGCCTCTCTATTCTTTCTCTCTCTCTCTCTCTCTCTCTCTCTCTCTCTCGTTTTTTTTAGACACAGTCTCACTCAGTCGCCGAGGCTGGAGTGCAGTGACACCATCATAGCTCACTGCAACCTCCAACTCCTGGGCTCAAGCAATCCTCCTCCCTCAGCCTCCCGGGCACGTGGGCCACCACACCCGGCTAATTTTTTTTTTCTATTTTTAGTAGAGACGGGGTGTCGCTCTTGCTCAGGCTGGTCTCCAACTCCTGACCTCAAGGAATCCTCCTACCTCTGCCTCCCAAAGTGCTAGGGATTACAGGCGTAAGCCACCATGCCAGGCCTGTTACTTCTCTTTGTGTCAGCCCCTGTCTGCCTTTGTTTCTGTCTCTCTCCACCCCCTCCCACAACCACTCCCCCCCACTGCCAAAGTGGGGTGGTGGCAGTGACAGCAAGCTCACCCGGACCCGCTGAGTGGAGATGAGGATTCCCAGGGTGATCTGCGTGGCAAACAGGAGCAACAGCATCCCAAAATACTGTGGGCAGAGTGGATCGGTCAGGCTGAGTCCCCTCCCTAGGCCATTTTTGAAGGGAGGATTAGGAGTGGTCCTGGGACGGGGGGAGACGGAGGACTTACCAGACCCAGAAGGCAGCGGAGTTCCTTGAGGGCCCCTACGCAACCCAGGAGGGCGAGGCCCATGGTGAGGATTCCTGAGATGGCCAGGATTTTGGACCAGATCTGCAGAGGCACGAAGGACAAGCCTGGGAGAGGTGAGAGGCAGTGACGGTGGGCCTGTGTGCACAGCTCCAAGCAGCACCATCCCGCACCCAGGCAGCCACCCAAGAGCAGTATTCTGGGGGTCCTGTCTCTGGGCTCCTGGTGCCCCCATCTCTGGGTTTCTGCCTCTCTCTGGGACTCTGTCCCTGCCCCGCTGTGAGTCTCTGTCTCTTTCTGGAATTTTCTTCTCCTCATTCTGGCCCTGTTGCCCCCTCTCTGGATCTCTGTCCCTCTCTTTTGCTCTCACTCTTTCCTCCTTCAGCTCCTCCTCATCCCCAGTGCTTTCAACCCCACCACTTGTTCTGTGACATTGGCTCAGTCACTTAAACCTCCCTAAGGCCTAGCAGATAATGATATTTATTTCTCAAGCTTGTCTTGAGGGACACATGGGAGCATGTGTTCAACTCAGTCCTCAACACAGGGCAAACGCTTATAAATATGAGCTATTAGGATTTGGACGATTACTCCAGTATTATTTTTCTACTGTTATTAATGTTATTTCTGCTCTTCTACTTCCTTGCTGTGCGACATCCAGCAAGGGATGTCCCCATGCAACCTCAAGTGAGAGGAAGGTTTGTGGGAGGATCTGATGAGCACTGGCACAAGATGTAACACATAGGAAGTGCTTGAGAAATGGCTATCGTCATTATTATTATTATTGATGTGCACAACCCCGTTTGCCAGGGGAAAACACAGGCTCTGAGAGGGGCAGCAACGGTGAGCAGGGGTTCGGAGCCTGTGGCCTGCCTAGGGAGTTGGGCACTGTGGGCCTCCCTGGAACAGGGGAGACCCCAGGAGGTCGCTTGGGGGGAGGCCCTCCCCGACTGTCCCAGCCCCCCTCACCCACAAAGGACACGAAGCTGGTCTTGTCAATGAGTATCCAGATGCCAAAGCAGAAAATAAGGCTGCCTAGGACCTGGAGAGAGGAGATGAGAATATGGTGGTGGGCACAGCGGGGATGTGAGGTGCGGGGGCTGCGGCAGGGGCTGGGGCCCGGGCTGGGTAGCCATGAGGCAACTCACAAAAAAGAAGAGGTTGAAAACGAAGAGGAAGTACTTGATGAGGCTGAGGCAGCTCTCCTGGGCCGACATCTTCACCTAGAAGGGGCAGTGATCAGCTCGAGGGACCAGACAGGTGTTGGCCGTGGGGGAGACAGGCAGAAAGACAGAGGCCGAGAGAGAAGGAGAGGCCGAGAGAGAGGGAGAAAGGAAGAACACTGAGAAAGAGGAAGTCCCAGGGGTGGGGCTCCACCCCCTCCCTCTTCACACGAAGGGACTCTCTTCTCTGTCTCTGTCCCTGTCGCCCTCACTTGCCCTGCTAGGACAAACATCCCGGTACCTGAGGGGCCTTGGAATTTGTGGGCACCAAGGACACACGGGGCAGTTCCTCCCACGTCTTCATGGCTCAGGCTGCGGGATCCAAAGGGACTCTTGATCTATTCACACCCACCTCTGGGCACTGGGACCCCAGGCCTGGCCCTGGACAGCAGCCGACCTCACAGACACTCTGACCTCATGGCCTGCTAAGCTCTGCCATGTCTGCATCCAGCTCTGTTCCTCCTTCCCTGCCCTGGGTCTCTTGTTCCCCTGTCTGGGTCTCTGTCTCCCCCTCTTCTCTGTCCCCTTCTCTCAGAATCTCTCCCTCCTTCTCTGGGTCTCTTTCCTTGCCGTCTGGATTTCTGTCCTCCTGTCCCCTGGGTCTCTATGCTCTCTCTGTCTGGGTTTCTGGCCCTTTCTCTCTGGGTCCCATCCTCTTTTCACTATCTGCCCCTCCCCCCCTTGTCTTTGCCCCTCTCTCTGCATCCTGTTAGAGACCAGGGTGCTCCTACTTGCTGAGGGGCAGGGGCTGGGCACCTGGGGAAGTGAAAGTGCTGCAGACCTGAGGTGGGAAGGTCCCTGGGAGTGGGGAGGGCAGCTGAGCGGTGCCAGCAAACCCAGCGGAAGCCAGGCCTCGGGCAGCACTTCCTGCCTCCGCAGTGGGGCCCAAGGGGAGAAGGCCCCAGAGGAGCCAGGACAGAGGGTGGGACCTTGGCAGTCAGATCTGAGTTTGCAGTGCCTGCTTGCTGGTGCACCCAGCAGCCTCTGCAGTCTCCCCTCAAGTCCTCATCGGTCCCCACTCTTGTCAAGTCTCACATCCCTCACAGATTTCCAACTTCGGGGGTTTTCCACCACCCAGTCATATACCCAGACCCCGGGAAACCTGCCTCCCTGAGGACCCAGCCCGCTCTCTCTTCTGAGAGATCTCATCTACTATTAATATTTTCTTCTTTCTTTCTTTCTTTCAGACAGTCTTGCTCTGTCGCCTGGGCTAGAGTTCAGTGGCATCATCATTGTCGCTTCAACCTTAAAGTCCTGGGCTCAAGCGATCCTCCTGCCTCAACCTCCCGAGTAGCTGGGACTATAGGCGTGGGCCACCACGCCTGGCTATTTTTTTCTATTTTTTAGTAGAGATGGGGTCTCGCTCTTGCTCAGGCTAGTCTTGAACTCCTGACCTCAAGCAATTCTCCCTCCTTGGCCTCCCAAAGTGCTAGGATTACAGACTGTGCCCGGTCTCATCTACTATTTTCTAAATCTGTCTCTTGAGCTCCAGCCAACTGCCCCCTGGGTGTCCCCTGGTACATTTGCTCTCACCGCATCCCACACAGATCTCAGGGTCGCCACCGACTTCTCTCCCTTACCTGGTTTCCCCATCTGAGGCAGCCCTGCCATCTACCCAATCACTGGGCCAAACCCCTGTCCTTGTCCCCAATCCCCCAACAGCCTGTCAGTCTCTAAGGCGGATCCCTCCTGCCTCCTAATTCTCCACTCTACCCCTCCTCTCTGTCCTTGGGGTTCAAGCTGGCTCAGGGATCCTGCTGTCCCACCTGGACCCTGACCTCAGGCTCCTCCCTGGCCTCTATTCTCTCCCTTCCAGTCCTCCCACCAACATGGCCCCAGGGGAGTCTTTTTGAAACCCAGACCTGAGTCACATAGTCACCCCCCCACCCCGTCCCTCAGCTGCTACTTGTAACCATCAGAAACTCCTCTATGCTCTACCGTAAAAATACATTGTAAATCCATCCCCCCTTCTCTCCAAGGCCACCATCCTAGTCCAGACCCCCATCATTTTCTACAAAAATAATTATAGCTGAAATAGTGGGTTGAATGCTGGTCCCCCAAAAGATATGTCTATGTCTTAATCCCCGGAATTTACAAATGTGACCTTATTTAGAAAAAAGGGTTTTACAGATGTAATTATGTTAAGGATCCCAAGATGAGATCATCCTGAATTATCTGGGTGGGCCCTAAATCCAATGACAAATGTCCTTCTAAGAAACATGCAGAGGAGAAGACACAGAAGAGGAGGGCGCCATGTGAAGGTGGAGGTGCAGATTAGAGTTCTGCAGCCACAAGCCAAGGAACTCCTGGAGCCACCAAGAGCTGGAAGAGGCAAAGAACTGATTCTTCCCCAGAACTTCTGGAGGAAGTGGGGTCCTGCTGACACCTTGATTTTGGACTTCTTGCCTCCGGAACTGTGTGAGAATCAATTTCTGTTGTTTTAAGCTATCAAGTTTGTGATAATTTGTTTTTGCAGCCATAGGAACCTATAATAATATATCAGTCTCCCCCTTTCCCACACACTAATCCCCTTGTCAGAGATGAGTACATAAGTAACTAGAGGTCTGAGGGTAGGTGGCAGGGATTTGCTAGATGCTCATCAATCTAGTTTCTTCTTTCCTAGGCACATAGGAGGACATTTCTCAGGCCTCTTTGCAGTGAGGTTGAGACTGTGTGACTGGTCTTGGGCCATTGGAGTGGGTGCAGAAGAGATGTAGGACACTTCTAGGCTTGGCCATAAAATGTCCTCTATGATCCTTACTCTCTCCCTTCACTCACTGGCTGTGGGAAGCTGAGAATTCAGCAGAGGACTCAGAGATGGAAGAGCCAGGAGACAAAAGGGGGTTAGGTCCCTGGTTTCTCCTTTGGCTTACATAAAGCATTTTGGACTTTAAATAAATAAATAAGAATCTATTGCATTGAGACACAAAGATTTTAGATTTGTTTGTTAAAGCAGCTAACCTTAAACACCTGAACTACTGCAGGTAGAATACCTGTTACTGCATATATTATATGTGTCAAAACATTACTATGTACCCCATGAATATGTATAATTGTTATTTGTCAATTAAAAAATTAAATTAAAAAAGAACCTTTTACTGCATTTTAGCCAGCATCAAAATTCAGATCTGTGATTAATTCCAGTGCTTCTAAATTTTCTTTCAGTAGTTTAAGTATATAATGTTATTTTTTACTTATTATTATTATTTTTTTTGAGATGGGGGTCTCACTCTGTCACCCAGGCTGGAGTGCAGTGGCTTTATCATAGCTCACTGCAGCCTTGATCACTCAAGCGATCCTCATGCCTCAGTCTCCTGAGTAGCTGGGATTACAGGCATGAGCCACTGTGCCCAGCTTTCTTACCTTTTTTACCTTTTTTGTTTCTTATTCATATCCAACCTGAGTGAGTTTTTACCTTTTTTTACTATATGACACATGTCATACAGTAATGTTCACAAAACACAATGTTCAGCTCAATGAATTATCACAAATAAAATGCCCATGTAACCACCACCAATATTATCAGCCCAGAAACCTGTTTACTCTCTTAAAAATTACTGGTTCATTCCTCCTTTATAAATCACTAGTCCCTATCCTCCTGATTTCTAACACTATAGTTTAGTTTGGCCTATTTTTCTTTATATAAATTATATCAAACAGTATACTCTCTTGTTTGACTTATTTTGTTCAACATTATGTTTGTGAAATTCACCAGTAGAGTAAGTAGCAATAGTTCTTATATCAGTATATGGTATTCCATTGTCTGAATAAACCACAATTTATCCATTCAACTGTTGATGGGCATTTCTGTTGTTTCCTGTTTTTGATTATTACAAGTAATATCCTTTGAACATTAAAACATAAAAAGAAATAGAAAAATTATTTTAAATAATATATTTTATTTAACCTGACATATACGGAATATTAACATGTAATCAGTCTAAAACTATTAATGAGATATTTTACATTCTTCTTTTTTTTTCCTTTTTTTGAGACACGGCCTGGCTCTGTTGCCCAGGCTAGAGTGCAGTGTCCTCATCAAAGCTCACTGCAACCTCACACTTCTGGGTTCAAGTGAGCCTCCTGCCTCAGCCTCCTGAGAGTGCTAACACGCCTGGCTAATTTTTAAATTTTTTGTAAAGATGGGGTATTGCCATATTGCCCAGGCTGGTCTCGAACTCCTGGGCTCAAACAATTCTTGGCCTTCCAAAGTGCTGGGATTACAGGAGTGAGCCACTATGCCAGTCCCACATTCTTCTTTTTATACCATGCATTAGTTTGCTTGGGTTGCCATAACCAAATAACACAGACTGCGTAGCTTAAATGACAGAAAGTTATTTTCTCATGATTCTGGAGGCTAGAAGTCCAAGATCAAGTTACTGTCTGAGATGGAGCCTGGTGAGGCCTCTCTTCGTGGCTTGCAGGAGGCTGCCTTCTCACCATGTGTTCACATGGCCTTTCTTCAGTGTGCATGCAAAGAGAGATCTCTGATGTTTCTTCCTCTTCTTACAAGGACACCAGTCCTATCGGATTAGGTCTCAGGCTTATGACGTCATCTAGCCTTTATTACCTCCTTATAGGTTCTATCTCCAAATACAGTCACATTGGGTGTTAGGGCTTCAACATATGAATTTGGAGGGGGCACACAATTCAGTTCATAACATACGAAGTCTTTGAAGTCCTGTGTGTTTTCAAGAACCTATCAAGTATACTTCTGGCTCAAGGCCTTCCCTCTTGCCATTCTCTCTGCCTGGAATGTTCTTCCCCATGCTGTTCATATGGCTCCCTTCCTCATCTCCTTCAGGTCTCTGCTCAAATGTTACTTCCTCCAAGAGGTCTTTCTTGACTACCCTGTCTAAAGCAGCTCCCTTCCAGCACTCTCACACTCTGAAATTCATGTTTGTTTATGTGTGTACTGTCTTTTTGCAAGTGAATGTAAAATCTTTTTCATAACTGTATCCCAGGGGTCTAGGACAGTGTGGGGCACATCATTCAATTAATATTTATGGACTGACTGATACTTTTCCTGGTGCCTTGAACTCACATTTCCATACCTCAGGCAGGGCCTTTGCACAGCCTTGGGGCTTGAGATGTTCACACCCATTTTTCACCTAGTAAATCATCCTTCAAGTCTCAGCTCCAGTGTTCTTTCCTCAGAGAATTCCTCCTTCTAAACTAGGTCTGTGGCCCTTGTTTTGTCCCAATACAATTTGTAATCATGTAATGATTTGTGATTAATCAAATATCTGTTTTCGCATTGTGTGAAGCAAAATGAGGGCAGGGATGGAGTCTGTCTTGTTCTCCACAGTATTCCCAGTGCCTGGCATTTAGTAGGCCCTCAGTAAATACGCGTTGAAGCATTAACTGATTCCCACAGACTGTGATGAATTCTTGCAGCACCCAGACAATTTCCTCTACATTTCTTTGTTTGATCGTAATAATTTAAGCCTGTGAGCCTCAAAGTGTAGCCCAGGGACTCCTGGGGGCTCCTGAGACACTTTCAGGGGTCCATGAGGTAAAAATTATTTTCATAATACTACTAGGGTATTATTTGTCTTTTCATTCTCATTTTCTCTTGGGTGTAAATGATGTTTTCCTGAAGCTTTACAAGATACGACCTATTTCGACAGACACAGCATAGAAGTAGATATAAAAACCCAAATGTCTTCTATGAAGCCAGACATTAAAGAGATTTGCAAAAATGTAAAACAATACCACTCTTTTCACTAAAGTTGCTTTTGGTGTGTTAGGTATGTGGTCTTTACCCCCAGGGAGGGTTTGCAAAGCCAGAAAAGGGGATGGGAGGGAGGAGGGGAGATAAAAGGCAGCTAAGCAGGCAGAACCGGGAAGGTTTGCAAGCCTAAAAGGGGGATGTGACCCAAGAGAAAGACATCTCAAGGACTAGCCATCTGCTACGGCACAACCTCCTCCCAAACGTCAAGGACTTGCTGTATACTGCGATTATTGTTTAATTTCCCCCCAATTCCACTCCCTCCTCCCAAACCTCTATAAAAAACTTACTAGACCCCATTTCGGGGTGGATGCCTTTCCCGGCTTCCACCCATCTGCACCCAGATGCTCAGATAAACAATTCTCTGGGCTTCATGTGTTTTCCTCTCAGCTCTGGCCTAACAGAGTGGACTTTTTTTTTCTTAATAAAAATGTATTTTTTATTTATGTTGACACATAATGGATTTTTTAATGATAATGACTTTTAGAAATTTGTTTTAATATTGATAGATACAACTCACGTAAACACACAACCCACATAAATAAAACCCATATAAATTATTGGGGTTCTTAGTAATTTTTTAAGGGTGCAAAAGGTGTCCTGAGATCAAAAAGTTTGAGAGTGGCTGACCGAAGTAAATCTCTTAGTTTTTTATTTTTGTCTGCAATCCCAGTAGATTTCCAAGCTCTCTTAAGGCAAGATCCCTGTCTGCCTTGTTGGATGCATATTTAAGGTTGGCTACTGGTAGAGGATCTTTAAGTATTTGTGAAATGTTTGAATGCTAGAAGGAACCAACGGGTAGATCAAGCCTTCTGCCTCATCCCTACTGTGGACTGGAAGCAAAGCGCATGCGCCAGACCAGGGACTCGGCCGAGACCCGCCTGAGGAGTGGGGCAGGGTGGAGGAGAAAAGGGGTTGGGCACATAGTCCAAAGGCGGGGATGCGAGGGGAGCAGCGGCGCGTGCGCGGTCGGAGGGTGTGCGCACGTGCGTGTTTGGGGGCGCGCAGTGGGGAAAGCATTCGCTGCGCCTGTGGGGGGCGGGGGAACGCGAGGGGAGCTACGGCGCATGCGCAGACAAACGGCAGGAGAGGCCGCGTGTGAGGCGGCTCGACGAGCGTAGCTGGAGTGGGTCTGTGGAGGCCTGAAGGGGCCTGAGGCGGTTGCGAGGCTTCTCAGCAGAAGCTTCTTCACCCTCATTTTCTCCTGACTGGACTGAAGAGCCTGGCGGAGGCTTTGAGGCCAGGGTGCTTGGCCTGGGAGCCCGGAAACGTTCACAGGTCTGGGGTGTGTGAGGCCGAGCGCCATTTCCCTCCCCGCGGAGTAACGGGCCGCCGGGCGGGAGCCTCCTGGACGCCTCAGGCTCTGTGGGTCTGAGGGATCAAAGGGGTCCCTCCTTTTTTCCCACTTAGGACTCAGGAAATTGGCCTCGGCTCCCTTCGCTTAACGAATCTGGGTTCGAGCCAGTCCCTCGGCCCGGCCTTCATAGTACTCGGCCATCGGTCCCTGCCGTTGGGGAAAGCCGAAAACCCCGGTCCAGCCCCATCACCGGACTGTTAGGGACAGTTATTTTCTGCTCTTTAAGGAACCTGGACACAAGCTCCCTCTTTTCCTTTTCAGAGGTTGTAGTTCCAGGGAACGAGGTAAACTGAGGAGAACGGGCATTTCTGGGAGACCCTGAGCACGCCCCAGAGGGCGTGGGCCTAGAGTTGCTGCTGGGGATGGTGGGGTAACCCGGGCCACCACCAGGGCGGCACCTGCCTGGGAGGAAGTCTGCCAGGGGCCCAGGGGCCGATAGTGTCTAAAGTGGGCACTAGGCCAAAACTCACTTGTCTCACTGAAGGGTCAAATTGACCAATTTCCTAGAAAATTTGTTTTAAGGACTGCTGTTCTCAAATGTGTTCAAGAAAGGTGAATCTGTTTTTCATGAGTGCCATTTTCCTTTTTTTAGTGGAACAGAGAGTCAGGGTCAGTGTTAACATGAATTCTGAGAATCAGAGAAGTACTCCTTTTTGTCTTGAGGTATGTTACATTTGAGCTGCCAGCAAAATAAGTAGTGAAGATTTCTTCTTCACTTTTACTTATTGGGTCAGCCGACAATTATTAGAGAAATCTCTCCAGCTTTCTCAACTTGGTGAACTTTTGAATGAATTGAATGAAGATTTGTTTTTCTGTTCACTTCCTACCATCATGTCCACCATCCAAAAACGAAGAAAAAGAAAAGCAAAACCTAAATGAAAGACAGTTATGAAGGACACTTTAGAACTTACCTCATTTGATTTTGTGTTGATAATCTTAGACTCTTGGTTATTTTGTCTTTAGTTTTTGTGACACCGTTTTATTTTGGCGTTTCTCCTAATTCTCTGGCCATTTCATGTTTTTTCTTTATATTTTATTTTTAACGTTTTATTTTTTATTTTTAACATTTTAAATTGTGCAATAGAATATGTGTCAAGAAAAGTGTGTGGAACATAATAAACAGAGTTTTTAATGAATAATTATAAATCTTGTCTGTATAGCTGCCACTGAAATCAAGAAATCAAACATTAATATGACTCTAGAAGATCTTCTCCCATTACCAGTTCACAATCAGTACCGCTTCCTTTTAGAAGTAATTTATAGTCTGACTTTTGCAATAATCATTTCCTTGCTTTTCTTTATACTTTTACCGTGTATATATGTATCCCCAAACTATACAGTTTAATTTTGCTTATTTTTGAACTTAGGTGTATGGACTCATTGTGTCTGGAGTATTTTATCTTGTGCTTCTTTTGATCAACATTGTGAGATTAATCTATATTAAGTGTAGCTGTAGTTTGTTTTCTTCACATCTACATAGTATTCCTTTGGAATAGTCTACGGTTTATTCATTTTATTGTTGATGGACATTTGTGTTTTTCAACTTTATGATATTTATGAATAATGCTGCTGGGAATGTTGTGAGAAGTAGAATGTTGTAGTTAGTTAAGAGCTCTGTTTTTGAAACCAGACTCTTAAATCCTGACTCTACCACTCACTAGTGGTGTAACCTTGGGAAATTTGTGTAACTTTTTTGTTTGAAGTTTTTCACCTTTGTAAAATGGAGATAACAGTAGTACCTACTTCATAGGGTTGTTGTGTAACCAGTGCCTGACACAAAGTAAGCACAGTGTGTTAGTTATCTATTCTGTATTCTGTTGCACAAGTGAAAGAGTTTCTCTAGGGAATACACCTGGTAGTGGAATTATTGGGTCATAGGGTATGTGTATTTTCAATTTTACTAGTACTAAATTGTTCTCTAAAGTCTTTACAACACTTTATACTGTTAGTTGAGGATAAGACTTTCTGTTTGCTTTATATTTCATCAACACATGGTATTATTAGACTTTTCCATTTTAGTCTGGTGGTTGTGCAATGGTGTTTCATTGTGATTTTAATTGCCTTTCACTGATTATTAATGAGATTGAGCACTTGTTAAAATATTTATTGGCCTTTTGTTAAGTGCCTTTCAGGTCTCCTGCTCATTTTTGTACTGGGTTGTCTTTTTTTTTTTTTTTACTGATTTGTAGGTGTTCTTTATATCTTTTTTTTATTCTGATAAAAATACACATAACTTAAAATTTACCATCTTAACCATTTTTAAATGTATAGTTGAGTAGTAGTAAATATATTCATAGTGTTATACAGCCATCAACACCATGCATATCCATGATTCTTTCATCTTGTAAAACTGAAACTCAATGCCCATTAAACAATAACTCCTGGCTGAGCATGGTGGCTCATGCCTGTAATCCTAGCACTCTGGGAGGCCAAGGCGGGAGGATTGCTTGAGGTCAGGAGTTTGAGACCAACCTGAGCAAGAGTGAGACCTCCTTCTCTACCAAAAATAGAAAACAATTAGCCTCTACCAAAAATAGAAAAAATTAGCCAGGCGTGGTGGCGCATGCCTGTAGTTCCAGCTAGTTGGGAGGCTGAGGCAGGAGGATCGTTTTAGCCCAGGAGTTTGAGGTTGCAGTGAGCTGTGATGACACCACTGCACTCTACCCAGGGCAACAGAGTGGGAGTCTGTTTTGTCGCAAAACAAAACAAAACCAAAATCAAAAACGACCGATAACTCCCAATTTTCCCCTCCCCCCAGCCCTTGGCAACCACCATTCTACTTTTTGCCTCTATGATTTTGACTACCCTAAGTATCTTGTATAAGTGGAATCATACAGTATTTGTCTTTTTGTGACTGGCTTATTTCACTTAGTGTAGTGTCAAGGTTCATTCATGTTGTAGCATATGTCAGGATTTCCTTCCTTTTTAAGGCTGAATATTATTCCATTGTGTGTATATACCATATTTTGCTTATCCATTTATCTTTCCATGAACATTTGGGTTGCTTTTATGTTTTAGCTATTGTGAATAATGCTACTATAAACATGGGTGTACAAATTGCTGTTCAAGATCCTGCTTTCAATTCTTGTGGGTATATACCCAGAAGTGGAATTGCTGGATTACATGGTAATTCTATTCTTAATTCTTTGAGGAACCACCATATTATTTTCCATAGTGGTTGCACCATTTTACATTCCCATCAGTAGTGCACAAGGATTTCAGTTTCTCCACATCCTCACCAACACTTGTTATTTTCTGTCTCTTAGCAGTCCTAATGGGTTTGAGGTGGTATCTCATTGTAGTTTTGATTTGTGTTTCCTTAATGATTAGTGATATTGAGCATCTTTTCATATGCTTTTTGGTCATTTGTTTATCTTTCTTGAAGAAAATGTGTATTTAGGTCCTTTGCCCATTTTTGAATTGGGTTGTTTGTTTTTTATTGTTGAGGTGTAGGAGTTCTCTATATATTCGGGATAATAATCCCTTGTCAGATATATGATTTGCAAATATTTTCTCCCATTCTGTGGGTTATATTTCACTCTGTTGATAGTTTCCTTTGATGGACAGATCTAAAAATTTTTCATGAAGTCCAGTTTGTCAATTTTTTCTTTTGTTGCTTGTGCTTTTGGTGTCATGTCCAAGGAATCATTGTCAAATCCAATGTCATGGAGATTTTGCCCTATATTTTCTTCTAAGAGTTTTAGGTCTTACATTTAGGTCTTTGATCCATTTTCAGTTTTTGTATATCATGTTAGGTTAATGGTCCACCTTCATTGTTTTGCATGTGTATATCCAGTTTTCCCAAAAGACTATCCTTTCTTCAATGAAGGTCTTGGCACCCGTGTGAAAAATCATTTGACCATGTATTGTTTCTGGGCTCTCTATTCTTCTCCCTTGGTCTATATGCCTGTCTTTATGCTAGTACCACACTATTTTGATTACTGTAACTTTGTAGTAAGTTTTGAAATCAGGAAGGGGGAGTACTCCAGCATTTTTCTTCTTTTTCTAGATTATTTTGGATAGTCAGGGTCCTTTGAGATTCCATATGAATTTTAGGATGGGTTTTTCTATTTCTGCCAAAAAAGCCATTGGGATTTTGTTAGGGATTGCGTTGATTCTGTAGATCGCTTTGGGTAGTATTGACATCTTAACAGCATTAATTCTTCCAATCCATGAATATGCAATGTGTTTCCATTTATGTCTTTAATTTTTTTCAGCAATGTTTTATAATTTTCATTGTACAGGTCTTTCACCTTCTTGGTTAAGTTAATTCTTAAGTATTTTATTCTTTCTGATATAATTATAAATAGAATTGTTTTCATAATGTCCTTTTTAGATTATTCATTGTTAGTGTATAGAAATGCAGCTGAGTTTTGAGTGTTGACTTTGTATCTTGCTACTTTGCTGAATTAATTTATTAGCTCTAACAATTTTTTGGTGGAATCTTTATGGTCTTCTACATATAAAATCAGATCATCTGTGAACGGAGTTCATTTTTCTTCTTTATTTCTAGTTTAGATTCCTTTTATTTCTTTTTCTTGCCTAATTTCTCAGGCTAGAACTTCTAGTACTTTGTTGAATAGAAGTGATAAAAGTAGGCGTTCTAGACTTGTTCCTGATCTTAGAGGAAAAGCTTTCAGTCTTTCACGATTGAGTATGATGTTTGCTGTAGGTTTTTTCATGTATGGCTGTTGTCATGTTGAGACATTTTTCTTTTATTACTAGTTTGTTGAGTTTTTTTTTTAAATGATGAAATGGTGTTGAATTTTTTCAAGTGGTTTTTCTGCATCAACTGAGATGATCATGTGTTTTTTCCCCTTTATTCTGTTAGTGTGGTGTATTAATGTTGATTTTCATATGTTGAGTCATCCTTACATTTCAGGAATAAATCACACTTGGTAGTGGTATATTATCCTTTTAATATGCTACTGAATTTGGTTTGCTGGTATTTTGTTGAGAATTTGTTTTTAAGAGACAGGGTCTTGCTCTTGCCCTGTCTAGAGTGCAGTAGCCTGATTACAGCTCATTGTAACCTCAACCTCCTGGGTTCAAGCAATCCTCCTGGCTCAGCCTCCCAAGTAGCTGGGACTCCAGGTGCGTGCCACCACACCTGGCTATTTTAAATTTTTTGTAGAGGTGGGATCTCACTGTGTGGCCTGGGCAGGTCTCAAACTTCTGGTTTCAAGTGATCCTCCCATCTTGGCCTCCCAGAGTGCTGAGATTACAGATGTGAGCCACTGTGTCCAGCTTTGTTGAGGATTTTTGCATCAAAATTCATAAGGAATATTGGTCTGTAGTTTTCTTGTAATGTCTTTGTCTGGCTCTTGTATCAGGGTAATACTGGCCTTATAGCAGCAGTCCCCAACCTTTCTGGCACCAGGGACTGGTTTCATGGAAGACAGTTTTTCCACAGAGGTGGGTGGGGATTGGTGTCAGGATGATTCAAGCGCATTACATTTATTGTGCACTTTATTTCTATTATTATTACATTGTCACTTGCCACTCACTGTTAGGGTTTTGATATGAGTCTGCAAGCAATTGATTTATTATGGTCTCTGTGCAGTCAAACCTCTCTGCTAGTGATAATCTGCATTTTCAGCCACTCCCAAGTGCTAGCATCACTGCCTCAGCTAATCAGGCATTAGATTCTCATAAAGAGCGAGCAACCTAAATCCTTTGCATGTGTAGTTTACAGTAGAGTTCGCGCTCCTATGAGAATCTAATGCCACCACTGATCTGGCAGGAGGCAGGGCTTAGGTGGTGATGCCAGTGATGGGAAGTGGCTGTAAATACAGATGAAATCTCGCTTGCTCACCTGCTGCTAACCTCCTTCTGTACTGGTCCGGGGCCCAGGGGTTGGGGACTGCAGCCTTACAAAATGAGTGAGGAAGTATTGCCTCCTCTTCAGTTTTTTGGAAAAGTTTGAGAAGGATTGGTATTGGTTCTTTAATGGTTTGGTAGAATTCACCCATGAAACCATCAGGTCCAGAGCTTTTCTTTTTTGAGAGATTTAGATTACTGATTAAATCACCTTACTAGTTATAGGTCTATTCAGATTTTCTATTTCTTTGTAATTTAGTCTCAGTAGGTTTTGTGTTTCTAGGAATTTGTCTATCTAGGTTACCCAATTTGTTGGTGTACAGTTGTTCATAGTACTCCTTATAATCTTTTTCATGTCTGTAGAATTGGTAGTAGTGTCCCCATTTTCATTTCTGATTTTAGTTATTTGAGTCTTCTCTCTCTCTTTCTTAGTACATCTAGCCAAAGGTTTGTCAATTTTGTTGATGTTTTTAAAGAACCAACTTTTGGTTTCATTGATTTTCTCTGTTGTTTTTCTGTTCTCCATTTATCTCTGCTCTAATCTTTATTGTTTTCTTCATTCTGTTCATTTTGGGTTTCCTTTGTTCCTTAATTTTAAAAGTTAGGTTGTTGATTTGAGATCTCACTTTTTAATGTAACCATTTATAGTTATAAATTTTCCTCTTAGCACTGCTTTTGCTATGTTTTGGTATGTTATGTTTTTATTTTAATTTATCTATAAGTATTTTTTAATTTCCTTCATATTTTCGTCTTTGATCCATTGGTTGTTTAAGAGTATATGTTTTTCTATCCTTTCACTTTTAATCTATCTGTGTCTTTGGGTCTAAAGTGAGTCTCTTGTAGACAGTATACAGTTGGATTATGTACTTTTTTTTTTTGAGACAGTTGTCTCATCTCACTCTGTTGCCCAGGCTAGAGTGCAGTGGCATCATCATAGCTCACTGCAACCTCAAACTCCTAGCTCAAGAGATCCTCCTGCCCAGCCTCCCACTAGCTGGAACTATAGGCATGTGCCACCATGCCCAGCTAGTTTTTCTATTTTTTGTAGAGACAGGATCTTGCTGTATTGCTCAGGCTGGTCTTGAACTCCTGATCTCAAGCAGTCCTCCCTCCTTGGCCTCCCAGATTGCTAGGATTACAGGTGTGAGCCACTGTGCCTGGCCAGATTATGGCCTTTTATCCATTCTGCTAATCTCTGCATTTTAATTGGACAGTTTAATCTATTTACATTTAAAGTAATTACTGATAAGGAGGGATTTACTTCTGTCATTTTGCTATTTGTTTTATATGTGCCTTATATGTGCCTATATATATGTTTTATATGTGCCAGCTATATATATGCCTTTTATATGTGCCTATATATATGTTTTATATGTGCCAGCTTTTTGTCTGGCATTACTGTCTTCTTTTTTGTTGAGTTGATTTTTTTTGTAGTGAAAGATTACATTAGGTGTAAAAAAGGATGTCCATTAATTTCTTTCTCATTTCTTTTTGTGTGCATTCTATAGCTGTTTTCTTTGTGGCTATCATTGGGATTACATTTCATATCCTAATGTTATAACACTCTAATTTGAAATTATAGGCCAGGTATGGTGGCTCATGCCTGTAATCTCAGCACTTTGGATGGATCACATGAGGCCAGGAGTTTGAGACCAGACTGGGCAACATAGTGAGACCCCTTCTCTAAAAGAAAAAACCTTGTAATTAATTTATATATAAAATAAAATAAAAACAATAATTTGAAATTATATCAGCTCAGCTTCAAAAACATACAAAAACTCTGCTCCTTTATAGCTCCGTTCCTACCCCTTTTGGTTGTTAATGTCACAAAATTCCATCTTTATAGTTTTTGTGCCCATAAAACATAAAGTAATAATTCTTTTAAATGCATTAGTCTCTGAAATTATGTAGAAAACAAAATGTATAGTTAAAAAAAGTATTAGTTTCTCAAATCGTGTCGAAAACAAAAAGTAGTTACTAAACCATTGTTACAATTACACTAGCTTTTATAATTGCCCATATATTTATCTTTATTGAGATCTTTATTATTCATATGGTTTTTAGTTAACGTCTAGTTTCCTTTTATTTCATCGTGCAGGACTCCTTTGAGCATTTATTGCAGGGCAGATCTAGTGGTAACAAACTCCTCAGCTTTTGCTTATCTGGGAATGTCTTAATTTCTTCTACACTTTTGAAGGACAGTTTTGCTGGATATAGGAATCTTGGTTGACAGCTTTTTGTCCTTTAGCACTTTGAATATATCAGCCCACTGCCTTCCAGCCTTCAGTTTCTGATGAGAAATCTGATGATAATCTTATTGAGAATCCCTGGCATGTGATAATCACTTCTCTCTTGCTGCTTTCAAGATTTTCTCTTTGTCTTTCAAAAGTTTGATTATAATGTGTGTTGGTGTGAGTCTCTTTGTTCATCTTACTTGGAGTACATTGAACTTCTTGGATATTTATATTCATATCTTTCATCAAATTTGGGAAGTTTACAACCGTTATTTCTTCAAATATTCTCTTTGCCCCTTTCTCTCTCCTCCTTCATACAATGTGTACATTGGTCCATTTAATGGTGTCCCCTAGGTCCCTTAGGCTCTATTCACTTTTCTTCAATCTTTTTTCTTTCCGTTCCTCAGACTCATAATTTCCACTGTCCTATGTTCAAGTTTACTAATACTTTCTTCTGCCTGCCAAATATACCTTTGAACCCCTCTAGTGATTTTTCATTTCAGTTATTGTACTTTTCAGCTCCAGAATTTCTTTTTTGTTTCTTTTTATAATTTGTCTTTATTGATATTTCCACTTTATTCATATGTAATTTTCTGGACTTTTTTCATATCTTCTTTTAGTTCTTTGAGCATGTTTAAGACATTTGTTTTAAAGTTTTTGTCTAGTGTATCTGCCATTAGGTTTTTTTAAGGGACAGTTTCTGTCGATTTAATTTTTTCCCTTTGACTGGCCATTTTCCTGTTTCTTTTTAGGCCTTATGACTTTTTGTTGAAAACTAGACATTTGAATCTAATCATGGGGTAACTCTGGAAATCAGATTCTCCTCCTTCTGCACGGTTTGCTGTTTTTTTGTTATTATTTCTGTTTATTGTTATTGTTGTAGGCTGTCTCTGTGCCAAGGATCAGCCTGAGGTATAAAATTCTCAGGTCTTTCCTGAGTCTTTCCAGGGGCGTGTGTGGTCACTTTATAATTTTCCCTGTATATACCTAGTCTTTAGTGTCTGGTTCCCAAAGGGGAAAGAAAGAAAAATGCTGGGGGCAGGGTGGGGAAGAAGGAGGGATGGAAAGGGCACTGGCCCTTTAAGTCCCCTAGAAGTCACTTCAGCTGGAAGGGGAGTGACTTGCAACAATTGGGGGTGGGATGCAATAACAGTCCTTTTTGTCTACACCTCTGTGATGAGAAGCAGCACTTAGCGACCAGAGCACAGATTGCTAATATTTGGAGGACAGGGTTCTTTTGTGCCCACCCTAGCTCCCACAAGCTGTGTGAAAGCTGCTCCAGCAACACATACACAGCTGCCTACCATGTGTCTGAGGGGTGAGGCATGGGTAGCTGCTACAGTGCTAAGAGCTGAAATTGACTGAAATTAACTGCTATTTGCCATCCAACTCTTCCCCTGGAAGCTGCAAGCCTTCCATAGACTCCAGAGTTCCAAAATAGTTACATCTGTCAGATTCTGCCAGTACAATTGGTGTCTAGGTTGGGAGACAGATTCTTGGTGCTTCTTACTCTGCCATCTTCCCAGAATCCTCCATTCTTTATATCTTTTGGGTATTACTCCTTTGTTGTTATGTAGGTTGCAGACATCGTCTCCCGCTCATATGGTTTTTCTTTCTATTGGAAAATAGAAAAGAATCCTTTTGGAGTCTTCTAATGACCAGGGGATCTTTATTTTAATGTTGTAAAATGTATCAAGTTTAAAATTTATGGTAATTGCTTACTGCGTGTTTTATAAGAAATCTTTTCTTATACGAAGGTATTACACTTCAAGGGACATCACTCACATAATCAGTGATTTTGTCCCCTGGAATAAGGTAACACAGTGACTCTTCTATTCTCTTATATTTTTTTCTAGAATTTTATAGACTTTCTCGTCACATTTACTTCTCTTGTTAATCTGAAATTGATTTTTATGTGTTATATGAGGTAGGGGGTCAGTTGTTTTTTTCTGTATAAATACTCAGTTGTCTCAGCTCCATTTATTGAGTTTACTCTTTACCTACAGGTCTGCTAAGGGATATCTATCGTGCATCAAGACTCCATATATGTGTGGGTCTGGTTCCAGGCTCTCTATTCTGTTCTGTTAGTCTATAGGTTTATCCCTGTCACAATTTACATTATCTTACTACAGATTTATAATAAGGCTTAATACGTGTTAGAGCATATCTTCACACCTTGTTTTTATTCGGGAGTCTTTTAGCTGTTTTTGAGCTTTTGAGTTTTCAAATAAATTTGAGGCTGAGCTTGTCAAGTCTTACAAATATGTTGGTGGGATTTTTTAGATTGTGTTTAATATTTAAAGAAAATTTATAATATTTAAGCCTTCCAATCAATAAATAAGATATACATCCCTCTTTATTTATGTCTTATATAATATCTCTCAGTAGAGTTTTATAATTTTCTGTGTAGAAGCCTTGTGCATCTGCACACTGAATAAGTTCAGGACATGCCACCCCAAAATTTGTTGATCTGATATATTGATTATTTTAAGTTAAAGACACTTAAAAAAAAAAAAAACAGGTGCAAGAGGGGCACTTTCCTTTTCCTAAAATCACGAGATAAAACTTAAAACTCCCAGGTAAAGGGTACCCTCTTTTCACTGGGAGAAAGGAAGGCATTTTTATCACCAGAGATAGGGAATTGAAGCCAAGAGAAATCTATACAAACAAACCTTGTTGAACTAACTCTTATCTTCTTAGTCATTTCTCCATGATTAACTGCCCTAGTCTAAGCCCCTTTATCTTGTCACATTTTCTCAATTTATTATACTACTCTATGTTCAGCTTAATATATAAGCATCTGGCTCATGAAAGCTCTCATGTTACTTAAAACTTATATTAAACTTAAAACTTACATTAAATAAATTTCTGTGTTTTTCTCTGGTTAATCTGTGTTTTGTCACAGGGGCCCCAGCTAAGAAATTAGAAGGGTAGAAGGAGAAGGAGTTTTTCCTCTCCCGCATCTTTTTTGATTTATTCATGGGTACTTCATAAACATACACACACATTTTACCTTATTATAAAGTAAATCATATGCAGAAACCACACAAAATAAATGTATAGCTTAACAAATTATTATAAGGAGAATGCCAGTAGGTCAAGAAATAGAACTTTGCTAGCCCTCTTAGAAGTTTCATCTTTTTCAAATGTATTCTAGCTGTTGTCCCCCAATCCCAATAATAATCTTCTCCCTCTCCTCTCCCCAAAGTAACCAATATCTTGAATTATATAGTAATCACTTGTGTTTCTTTGTAGTTTTATCACCCAAGTGGTATACCTGGACATTATAGTTACTCTTGCCCATTAAAAAATTGGATATGACTTTTAAGTCTCTTTTAACCTACAGATTTCCCCTCCAATCTTTTCTTTTCCTTGAAATTTATCTGTTGAAGAACATGGGCCATTTGACTGATAAAGCTTCCTGTGGTCTGGAAAAATGAGAAAGAATGTCTTTTACCTTTGCTTACATATTTATCATTTCTGCACTCTTTATTACTTTATGTGGATCCAGGTTTCCATATGGTATCATTTTACCTCTGTTTAAAGAATTTCCTTTAACATTTCTTATAGTGCAGATTTGCTGGTGATGTATTCTCTCAGCTGTTATTTATCTGAAAAAATTTTAATTACACCTTCATTTTTGAAAGAAAAATATTTCTGATGGGTTTAGATTCTAGTTTGAGAGGTTTTCCCCTCTATCACTTTAATGATGATGTTCCATCATTTTCTAGCTTGCATAAATTCTGACAAGAAGTCTGTGATTGCTCTTTGTTCATGGGTATGTAATATGGTTTTTTCCCTCTGGCTGCTTGGAAGATTTTGTATTTATCATTAGTTTTCAGCAATTTGATTATAATGTGCCTTGATGTGGTCTTTAGGGTTTATTGATCTTCTTGGATCAGTGGGGCGATTATACACATATGTATTTATACATATTTTTAGATATTTTTATTTAGACACAGATATTTTTATATGCCCCCTTTTTCTCTGGAACTCTTGTTACACATATTTTGGACAACTTGACATTGTCTCACAGGTTACTGGTGCTCTGATAATTGTTTTCAGTCTTTTTTTTTCTCTCTGTGCTTTATTTTGGAGTGTTTTTATTGCTATATCTTCAACTTCACTGATTTAAAAAATTATGCTGTTGATGTTTTCAGTGAATTTCATTTCAGATATTCTGTCCTCTCTAGAAATTCCATTTGAGTTTTTAAATATATCTTATATTTGTTTTCTCATTTTGTTCACATTTTCCTTTTAAGTCCTTGACCATATTGAGCATATTGCAATAGCTTTTTTGTTTTTTTGTTTTTGAGACAGAGGCTTGCTCTGTTGCCTGGGCTAGAGTGCAGTGGTGTCATTGTAGCTCACTGCAACCTCAAATTCCTGGGCTCAAGCAATCCTCCTGCCTCAGCCTCCTGAGTAGTTGGGACTACAGGTGTGTGCCTCCATGCCTGGCTAATTTTTTCTATTATTTTTATAGAGACAGGGTCTCCCTTTTGCTCAGGCTAGTCTTGAACTCCTGGCCTCAAGCAGTTCTCCTGCCTCAGCCTCCCAAAGTGTAATAGCTATTTTAATATTATTGCATGATAATTCTATTATTCTGTCATTTCTGTTTATGTTTTCTGATATTTGCATTTTCCTGTTTTGTTGCATGTTTAGTTTAAATTTTTGACTCAATGGCAGACATTATGAATTTTTTATTCTTGAGTGCTGGGCTTTTCTGTATTATTTTAAGTAATGTTGGCCTTTTCTGTAACAGGCAGTTAAGTTACTTGAAGATCAGTTTTGGCTGTTTAAGGGTTGCTTTTAAGACTTAAAAGTCTAGAGTAGCCTTGCTACTACAGCTAGCGCTAGTTTAGTCCCACTACTATGGTATGACCCTTTTGGGAGTCTCTGTTGAATACTTAGTGCTCAGTGAGGTCCCTTCACTCTGGCTGGTAGGAACTTGAGTAATTCTTGGCCCATTCTGAGTTCTAGGAATTGTTTTACCTATAGTTCTCCAGTAATTTTCTTTCCTTGGAATTTTTTCTTTGCCTGGCCTTGTAAAATTTCACACTATACATGTGCAGGTTCATATTTAGCTGATGACTCAAAGGGACTTTATCCAGATTTCTGGAGTGCTTTCTTTATGGCTTCCTCCTGTTGTGTACTTAGCCCAATGAATTCTAGCCACCTCAGCCTTCCTAAACTCTGATTTTTGCCTCCTTAACTCACTGAGACTACCAGGCTCTTTCTGTGTTCTTCCCCCTGTGCCAAAGTGTGGAAGTTTTTACCAAATGGAAAGCTGGGGCAATGATGGAGTTACCTTGTATCTTTTGCCTTTTCTCAGAGATCACAACATTGTGCTCTCTGTTGTTCAATATCTAATGTTCAGTATGTGAAAATAGTTGTTTCAATTATTTATCCCATTTTCTAGTTGTTTTTAGTGGGAGGTAAGTCCAGACCTTGGTTTGCTTTCATGGTCAAAAATGGAAATTGCTCCTCCCCACTTTTTTCTCGATCCTGTCTATTCTACATCTCTATTGTCCTTGTACTGCTCAGTTTTGGTTTTACTCACAGGAATTTTCTCCTCCCTGTGGGCTCTGTGTTGGAAGGGATCCCTGGTTGGTCAATTTCAAGAGTTCATAGAAGCTAGACTGCCCTGTGTCTTCATAGGTCCCCTCGGT
Organism: Daubentonia madagascariensis; assembly: GCA_023783475.1. Taxonomy (NCBI): domain Eukaryota; kingdom Metazoa; phylum Chordata; class Mammalia; order Primates; family Daubentoniidae; genus Daubentonia; species Daubentonia madagascariensis. The sequence continues at coordinate 857,443 of JAKFHU010001057.1, read as the reverse complement.
CCCTGTTGTAGACTCCATGTACTCAACTGTTACTGGATTAGGTAAGGCATTTCCTAGGTTTAGCTGCTGTTCTCTACTAGGCTCTTCATGATTTCTGGTGAATACCTATTGATTATTTTGAGATTCTCCTTTTTTCAGGTCTTTCAGATACTCTGTTGCTTCCCTTTGCTTCCTCCCACACAGACGCTGATCCCATATAGATCTGTGGCTCTTGGTGGTTGTTTCTATAAACTTGTATTTTGGGGTTTATTTTGTTGTTGTAAATATTATCCATGGATTTTGGGTTTACAATCTAGTGGAACTACTTGTTTTTATGTGTGTATTTGGAAAGATTTAAAAACTGTGTTGCTGTTGCTGCCATTATCTCCCCAGGGTTTTACTCTATATTTAAAAAATTATTTTATAAGTGGTATCTGTCTAAAATTTTATTTTATAATTATTTGTTGCAAGTGTATAGACATATAATTAATTTTCATATATTGCTATTTGTATCCAACAATCTTGCTAAACTATCTTATTAATTTTTAATAATTTATCTATAGAATTTTGGATCTTTCACATAGATAGTTATATCACCTGTGAATAGTGAGTTTTATTTTCTCTAATCCTCATGTCTTTTATTCTCCTTGCTTTGATGTGTTGTCTAAAATATTTAATGCAGTGGAAAGGAAGTGCTGATAGCAGGTTTCATGATTATTCTTGATTTCAAAAGGAAAACTTCCCACATTTCACTATTAAGTATGATATGAAACCATCCTCATACTGTCATCTGATCTTTGACAAAATAGACAAAAACACACACTGGGGGAAAGAATCCCTATTTAATAAATGGTGCTGGGAAAATTGGATAGCCACATGTAGAAGACTGAAACTAGATCCACATGTCCCACCTCTCACAAAAATCAACTCACGATGGATAACAGACTTAAACCTAATACATGAAACTGTAAGAATTCTAGAAGAAAACATTGGAAAAACTCTTATAGACATTGGCCTAGGCAAAGAATTTATGAAGAAGACCCCCAAAGCAATCACAGCAGCAACAAAAATAAATAAATGGGACCTGATCAAATTAAAAAGCTTCTGCATAGCCAAGGAAACTATCACTGGAGTGAGCAGACAACTTATAGAATCGGAGAAAATATTTGCATGCTATACATCTGATAAAGGGCTGATAACCAGAATCTATACAGACCTTAGGAAAATCAACAAGAAAAAAATCAAAGAACCCCATTAAAAAGTGGGCAAAAGACATGAACAGAAACTTTTCAAAAGAAGACAGAATAATGGCCAACAAACATATAAAAAATTGCTCAACTTCTCTAATCATCAGGGAAATGCAAACCAAAACCACAATGAGATATCACTTAACTCTGGTGAGATTGGTTTATATCAAAAAGTCCCAAAACAACAAATGTTGGTGGGGATGCGGAGAGATAGGAACACTCATACACTGCTGGTGGGACTGAAAAATTAGTACAACTCTATGGAAAGTAATATAGAGATACCTCAAAGAACTAAAAGTAGAACTACCAGTTGATCCAGCAATCGCACTACTGGGTATTTACCCAAAGGAAAAAAAGACATTCTATAATAAAGACATCTGCACTCGAATCAGCACAATTCACAATTGCAAAGATATGGAAACAACCCAAGTGCCCATCAATACATGAGTGGATTAATAAAATGTGTCATATGTATACCATGGAGTATTACTCAGCCATAAAAAAAATGGTGAATTAACACATCTGGTATTATCCTGGATGGAGCTAGAGCCCATTCTTCGAAGCGAAGTATCACAAGAATGGAAAAACAAGCACCACTGGTGCTCACCATCAAATTGGCACTAATTGATCAATACTTATGTGCACACATGGAAATAATATTCATCGGGGGTCGGGCAGGTGGGAGGGGGGTGGAGGGATAGGAAAACTCACACCTAATGGGTGCAGGGTGCAGTGTCTGGGGGGTATTCATGATTGTAGCTCTGACTTGGGCAGTGCATAGGCAATATATGTAACCAAAGTGTTTGTATCCCCATAATATTCTGAAATTTTTAAAAAGTATGATAGTTTTTTTGGTGGGTAACCTTTATTAGGCTAGGGAATTTATTCCTAGTTTGCAAAATTTTTTTTCTTTAAGTCATGAGTGGATGTTGGATTTTATGAAAAATTTTTCCTGCATCTCTTGAGATGACAAGATTTTTCTTCTTTATTGTATCAGTGTGACTAATTATATTGATTTTTTGTAGTGGTATGCTTTGAATCATTTTCTTTTATCTTTTATTTATCTACTAAGGGTTTTTGTTTTGTGGTTACCATGAGGCTTACATAAAATATCTTATACTAATAACAGGTTATTTTAAATGGATAACAACTTAACTTTGATCACTAGCACAAACTCTCCACTTACTCCCTACACCCACAGTTTATTTTTGATGACATGTTTTATATCTTTTATAGTTTGTGTCCTTTAACAAATTGTTGTGACTATAGTTGTTTGTAATGGTTTTGTCTTTTAACCTTCATACTAGAGATATGATTTTCACACCACCATTACAGTATGAGGGTTCTGAGTTTGACTGTATACTTACTTTTACCAGTGAGTTTTATATTTTCATGTTGTTACTTAGCACCCTTTCCTTCAGTTTGAAGGAGTCCTTTTAGCATTTCTTTTAAGGCAGGTCTAGTGATAATAAATTCCCTCAGCTTTTGTTTGTCTCAGAAAGTTTTTATCTTCCCTTCATTTTTGAAGGACGAGATTGCTGGTTATAATATTCTTGGTTGATAGGCTTTTTTTTTTTTGGTAGATTGTTATTTTTTTACCATTATATTCTTCTCCAGTAGTCATAAAGTTTTACATTCTGTTTGTATTCATTTAGTTGTCACCTTAGAACTTAAAAAATGCACACCAAACTTATTAAAGTCTAAGGTTACAATGTTTCCCCTCCTCCCATGAGATACAAAGAACTTAGAATTTGAATTCTATTTATCTTCCTCCCAATTTATATGCTATTGTTTTGATGCTTTTTATTTTTACCTTTTAACATTTCAAGACATTATTATTTTGTTTCATATAGTCATTTTCATTCAGATTTTCTTACATATTTACCTTTTTTCCCCCTCTTTCCCAAACCACCTATTTGGGATTGGTTTCCTACTGCCTGAAACATATGTTTTAGAATTTCCTTTAACGAGGATCTGTGTTGGTGACTTTCAAAATTTGAAAGTAATTTGTTGTAATTTATGTTTATTTTACCCACATTTTAAAAGATACATATTTTGGGGGGTTTAAAATTCTATATTGGAAGTTCATTTTTTGTTCACCATGCTTATCATGTCCTACCACTGTCTTATGGCTTCCATTTTTGCTATTGAGAAGTCACATGTCTGTCCCTCCTTTGCAGGTAATTTGCATTCTTCTTGTAGTTGTTTTAAAGTGTTTTATAACAATGTGTTTGTATATAGAGTTCCTTTTGGCTCCCATGGACCTTTTTTGTTGACTGTTACAAAAGTGTATTTAACAAAAAGTTTCATATGAAAATGTACATGACCTGATTTTTTTTTCTCTTCATGGTATGACCTGATTTTCACATCGTAGTAAAACAGGCTCTTTGGTGAGGGGACATGGATTTCTGCTTGAACAGAATAGCCATTATTTATACTTGTTCAAAGACTTCCAACATGATTCTGTTTCCTCATATTACCACCATTCCAATATTGTTCTGTTGCCCACTGTTTGCCATCTTCACGCATTCATGTATCACAAGATTCATAAAGGGACCAAATCCCCACAATATTCCTTGGACATGTCTGCTACCATTTAATTTCAATGATAACTTAGTATCCATAATTTTTTTCAACTCAGGAGGGTGAGCTTTGCTCATGGTGTCTGCTCAAAGGCAAAAAAGCAAAAAGCTGCCTTGAAATGGAATTTGTGGCCTCCCTCTGTATCCCATGGACTTTGTTAGGCTTTTGGATTTGAAAATTCTGGTGGCTCCAGGAGTTCCTCCATGTATTGGAGAAGTGATTCTTTATAAGAGTATGTAGGTAAGAACTATCAACATGCCAGTTTCATCAAAATCTTCAGATATGATATCTGAAGTTACGTAAATGAAATTTTTAAAAGAACAAGTTAAATATTTGAAACCACAGGAATCTCTCCCTCAAACATCAGGAGTCTTCTTTAATAGTCTTCAATGTAGCTCATTCACAACCATAAAAAGTTCAAGATCAATCATATTACACAACCCCCCAAAGGAAAAAACAGAGGAAACTTATGGGTAATTTTCACAGTTTCATCATAAAGTCCAAGACCAAAAAGATGGTGTCCTTTAAACTGGACATAAGATACACACAGATAGTTGCCTTTGCCTTTGTTCTTCCAATTACTTTCGTGATTCCAGAGATTTCTTTATGAAGGGCCTTCATCAACTCAATGGTTCCATTTTTTCCTTCTCCATCTGCAAGAATAGACATTTTCCCAGCAGGATAAATGCTTTCCAGCCTCCCTATGAAGCAGATGGGCTGGTGAATGAACTGAGCTAGCATGCTGGCATTGACGTGATGGGCAGCTCCATCACCTGCACTGTGATTGTGTTGCAAGCTGTAACGGTTTTGAGTAGGGTTTTAAAATATTATATTTATTGTTGTATAGTAGGCACTTCGTAGATGATTGCTGCTATTATTTTTTCTGTGTGCTTATCACCAGGCCGTTTACATCCCAGTTATTAGTTTGCTTCATCTCCTAGACCTTGAGTTTTTGTTTGTTTGTTTTTTGTTTTTCAAGAAGAGTGAATGTTGCTAAGATCCAAATTGTGATTTTTTTCTTTCTTTCTTTTTTTAATTTATCTTTGAAAGAGGATAGATTAGTTCTAGCTTGCTTCTTGCCCCCAGATTGTGTGGCATCAAATTTCCATTTGTACCCTCATTGTTCATCTGGTTCTTGATATAGAATGTTCTTCATAAATCTTAAGCTTGAAGCCTCACTAACTAGATTTATATTCCTGTTTAGTGATTTAGGCTGCCTGATGAGGAAGAGAGTGAGCTGGGACCATAAGTAGACTTAATTCTTCCTCTGTGTAGTATATCCCCATTTTTCTTTTAACTAAAAATACTGTGTCAAAGGCTGTATTTCTGTACCTAATTTTTTCTTCAGCCCGTTCTGCCCTGCATGGTTTCTAGCCTCTTTCTTGATGCTATGGTGATACAATTTGTCTCAGGGAGAGGCCCGTAAACCCATTGACTTTCTCTTTGGAGTGGCCAATGTGTCTTTGCGTCCTCTGGCACACAGCTTCTGGAAGCCATTGGCTCACTGGAGCAGAAAGTCTTTGGAGAGGGATTGTTTTTATCTCTCCCACAAGTTTCATGGAAAATTTTTACTTAACTTCCTGAAACATCGAACCACTTCATCAGGAAAGAGAAATATGAATTGACCCCTCTGTGACTTCAGTTTGGTTCTATTATATTTCTTGTTTATGTAGCAGAAGTTTCTCTGTATTCTATATGAGTATGGAACCTGTTTTTCAGAATTGTTGCAGATATCCTCATATTTTTAATATTTTAAAATCATTTAGTGTTTTTCTTCATTGGGCAGGGGGAGATTGTGGGTAAGTTTGGACATCAGTGTTCATATGGCTATCTTTCCTAGAAGAAACTTCCTTTTGTTTTGATGGCGAATGGTAGGTGTGACAGGTGCTTGGAAGTTCAAAACTTTAAAAAAAATTTTGACATAATTTCAGACTTACAGCACTTCTGTCTTTCCTTGTCTTCACAACTTTGGCATTTTTAACAGGCTAGCTGTTTTATAGAATGCACCTCTATTTAGGTTTGTCTGGTGTTTCCTCATGATTAGATTCTGTGTATACATTTTTGGCAGGAATACCATGGAAATGATATTGTGTTCTTAGTGCATCGTTATCAGGAGGCACATGATATCCATTGACTTTTTTTTTAGAGATTGGGTCTCGCTCTGTTGTCCAGGATAGAATGCGGTGGCACGATCATAGCTCACTGTAGCCTCAAACTCCTGGGCTCAAGAGATCCTCCTGCCTCAGCCTCTTGAGTAGCTGGGACTACAGGCTCATGCCACCAGGTCCAGCTAATTTATTTTTATTTTTTGTACAGACAGGGTCTCACTATATTGCCTAGGCTGGTCTCGAACTCCTGGCCTCAAGTGATCCTCCCACCTTGGCCTCCCAAAGTGCTGGGATTACAAGTGTGAGCCACCACTGCTGGCCTCAGAGAGTTCTTAGTAGCTCAGGAAAATGTTTATAATTCAATGACAGCTTAAAAAGAGGTGAGACCCTGTCCCTACAAAAAAATTAAAAAATTAACTGGGCCTGGTGGCACAAGACTGTGGTCCCAGCTGCTCAGGAGGATAAGGCTGAAGAATAGCTTGAACCTAGGAGTTCAAAGCTGCAGTCAGCTATGATCATGGCCCCTGCACTCCAGCATGGGCAACAGAGTGAGACCTTGTATCAAAAACAAATAAACAACAACAAAAAAACCTCTTTGGACACAGTATGTCTCACAATTGATAATCCATGTGAGCCAGATGTGCCAGTGTTGCCTCGAGGCCCACCTGCTGCCTCTGCTTTTGTATAGCATGCTCTTTCCTCCTCTGAAAGAAAACTCCAGTTTCCTCTCTCTCTTCCTCTCTTTCACATCCCATTTTTTTTTCTTTTCTTTTTCAGCACACTCCTTGCCCATCCTCTTGTAAAGCATTTGAATAGCCAACAAAAGCTCAGAGTGGCAGGACCAGGAAGAGCAGAGAAGAGAGTGGCCCCAGGCATGAGGTAGAGCACTGTCCTCTTGCTGGAGATAGAGGAGTAGATGGACAATGAATAGATTAACAGGCAGTAGATAATAGCATCAGGAGATGAGAAATGCTATGAAGAAAAATGAAAGTGGGTAGGATGGAGACAGTGGTGGGCAGATGGGCAGGGAAGGCTTCTCTGGTGAGGAAATATTTGAGCAGTGACCTGAGTGTTTTATAGATGAGAAAGCTCAGAGAGGTAAAGTAACTTTTCTAAAGTTATGAGGCAGGTTTAATATTAAATTAGTTTTTTTGATTCAAAAGCCCACTATAAATGGTACCTTCCTCTGTAGGGAGTGTACCTCAGTGATCTCAGAAATCCTTTGAGTGAGATTCCTGACTGTTGGCTTTGGCTTTCTCTACCCCAATCCCTTGCATAAACACATTGCTAAGAAGTAAAACTTCTGCAAGAGATTTTTTTGTGGTTTGAATGTCAGTGGTGGTGGGGGTAGAAATGAAAGTTTGCTTTAAGGAGATGTTGAGGATTGTTTTGTTACTCAGGCATTCCTTAACTCTAAAATCTAAAATCTGCAATTTTTGGTGTCCTTAAGGTCTACTCAGGAAGGTGAACCCTCCCTTGCAGAAGCTGAAGCTGTTCCAGAGAGTCTGTCTGGGATGAAGACCAAGGCCCAGGCTTCAGTATCTTTGCTTGCAAAATCATCATCTGTTGAGACAGAGATTGACAGTATTCTAGAAAGCCAAACTTGGGATGACAAGGACCCTGTCACTTGGTCCGCAATAGTCTGTGCTTCAGAGGCCCAGGCTTCAGCAACCCGGGCTGCAAAGGCTCAGGCCTGGGAGACCCAGGCTTTCGAAGCTCAGGCTAGGGCCAGCTATCCCAAGCAAACGTCTGTATTGGAGGCAGCAACTGTCTCAGTCCTGAAACAGGAACCCTTAAATGAGAATGTGCATGTGACAGAGAAGGAAGAGAGTGAGGCCCTCCTTACCCGTCCACTCTGGTCCACCAAAGTTGAGTACATCCTGGCCCAGATGGGCTACTCTGTGAGGCCATCCAGTTTCTGGTACTTTACCACTTTGTGGCTTCACAGTGGAAACTGTAAGTCTGAGGACCAGGAAACCTGGATCCACAAGGGATTAGCCGCTAGCAGGACATAGGCCTGTCTAGGCTTTAAACTCAAACATCTCTGACAAATGTGGAGGCTGAAGACTTGGTACTCTAAGGAGGATAGGAGCCGGGTGCCTGAATATATGGGATCATGAGAGGAGTAAAGGTGCAGGGTATCTGAACGTGAGGATGGTAGGGCTGGAAGCCTGGATCGGAGGTTGGGGTGGTAATTATAATAGGTACCTGGGTCTTCCAGGAATTGAGGGCCAGGGGACTGGATATCTGGAACTATGAGGGATGTGGAAACAGGTGAGCCCTGATGCCTGTGGCCCTGGAGGAGGTTGCTCATGGGAAGTATGTTTTCCTGGGCTCCTGAAGAAGTCCAGGTGCTGAAAGGTCAGATGGCTCTCAGAGCCCCTCCTGAATCCTCTTCACAGGTGTGTTCTTCATAATCTACACCCTCATGATGTTCTTGTTCGGGATTCCTCTTCTCTTCCTGGAGATGGCAGCTGGTCAGAGGATGCATCAGAGTAGCATGGATGTATGGAAGATCATTGGCCCTTGGTCTGGCGGTGTGGGGTATGCCAGCTTCATGGTGAGGAGCCCTGGGCTTCCCAGGTCTACATTTTACACCCCACCCCCATCCCAGCCCTCATCCTGGAATGGGTCTCATCACTTTAATTCCATCGGTGAAGTCCCTTGGGTTCCCCAGTCCTTTGTCAAATCCCCTCCTTTTTCCTGTCCCTACTGTTCCTTCCCAGCCATCTCCTCCTTGGCCCCCAGGTATGCTTCATCACCGGCATTTACTTGAATGTGGTGAATGGCTGGATCCTCTTCTACATTAGCCAATCCTTCCAGTTTCCAGTTCCATGGGAGAAATGTCCCTTAATGAAGAACTCCAGTGGCTTTGGTGAGGAGGAAGTGAAAGAGGAGGAGAAGGGGAAAATGGAGAACTGGAAGGGAGTTTGGAAGAGGAGAAAGGAACGAGGAGGGACAAGGAAGAGGAAGATAGAAAAAGGAAAAAGAAATGGGAGGGGGAAAGAGGAGAGGGAGGTGGGGGAAGGGATGAAGAAGAGGAGGAGTCCCCCTTCTAGCAGGCATGTCCAAAGCCAGGTCCCCCCAGATCCTGAATGTGCACGGACAACACCCGTCATGTACTTCTGGTACCGGGTGACCTTGAAGGCCTCAGACCGAATTGAGGATAGTGGGCCACCAGTCTTCAGTCTGAGCCTGCCCTTCCTTGTGTCCTGGTGTCTTCTTGGTGCTCTCACAATCAATGGGCTCAAGTTCACTGGGAAGGTGAGCCACCACTTATGGATTCCTTGAAATTCTCAGATGCTTTTGCCCTTACCTCACTTTGTTACTTGCTGGTCTCCTAATTTCTCCCTCCCTCTGGCCTTTTATTCCACTTGGCCTCTGACCCTTGCTGAAAGCTGTCTTCTAACTCCTACTTATTTCTGACTCAGAACTTCTGATCCCTGCTGACTGTTGGTTGACCCCTACTTGTACATGATTGTTGATATGTCCCACTCTCAATTCAGGTAATGTATGTGTTGGTACTGGTCCCCTATTCCATCATCATCTGTTTCCTCCTCCGGAGTCTACTGCTGGAAGGGGCAAAATTTGGCCTTCAACATTTGGTGGCTCCCAAGGTGAGGTATCTCTTCTTCATTCTCCTATCAGGCCTTGTAGGGCACCATAGCTGTCTGTCCTTAGGGCCTCCTTTCCCCATTATTTCCTTCTGTGACTCCCTCCCTGCTCTCCACAACATTTCTGTTATAGTTGACCTCCCCTTCTTTCACATCCCCCTTATACTTGTCTTCTCCCTTTTAGATATCGGATATGTTCAACATAAGTATATGGTGTCTAGCAGGGAGTCAAGTTTTGTTTACCACGGGCCTCGGCTTTGGCCCCGTTACCTCCTTAGCCTCTCACATGCCCCAGTCCAACGACTGTCTCAGTGACGCCTTTGTTGTGGCTCTGGTCAACCTGGTCACCTTGTTGCTTGTCATACCTCTCAACTTCTCTGTCCTGGGCTTCAGGAGTACAGTCACCACGCACCGCTGCTGTGAGAAGTAAGGCCAGCCCCTTAGTTGAGGATTCCCCACCCCAGGGAACTACAAAACCCCAAGACCCTAACCTTAAAGGGACTGCAAAGACCCCCATTCACACATGTCAACCTCAGGTTCACTTGCAAGCCTCTACTTTCCTCTGTAGCTAAAAACAGAGACAATAGAATCCCCTGTCATATATTATCCTTCTCAGAGCCCTTTTCCAGCTCTAGAAATCTTCAAACTCAGAGATTGCCAACTATCCACCTCGGAGTGGATATGCTAACAGAGATATGCTAAAAATGGCAAACATGTGAGGCTACTCTAATCCCAGATACACAACAAAATAGCATCAGAGGACCTTCCAAGGCTGTCCACTTCCTGAATGTCCTCATTTTTAACTGTTTGACTCTGAATTAAGGATTTCTGTCCATTTAGCATACTTAAACTCCAAAAGGGCACTCAGTACTAGAGCCTTTATTGTGTGATCACCCCATTTTTTGTTTTTTAGGCATTACTTTCAGAAACATCCATCAGACATTTAGAAAGTACTCTTTGTGTTACACAGAGACTTGGACAGGTGAATCAGACCATAGTCCTTTCATTAACTTTTCAATTTTGGAGGGAGAAGAGGAAGAGAATTAGACACTAAAATCAGACAGCCATGAACGTGTGATAACTAACAGCTCGAGTGATGGGGGAGGACAGAAGACAGAGCCATTAATTCTGCCTACACTAGTCAGATAAAGCCTTCTAGAGGAGGCAAACCTGAGTTGAATTTCTCCCCAGTAATCCTGACCCTCACAAATAACCACTATTTTCTTCTAGAAGCATGGGCATGTACATGTGCACATAAACAAGAGTTCTCTAGGATATATACTTAGGAATGGAATTGCTGGTTCACCTTCAAGTTTAGCATATATTGTCTGGTTTTTAAAGTGGTTTAATCAATTATCCTACCACCAAGGATCATGAGAATTTCATTTGTTCTACTTTTGCATAACACTTGATTAAACTTGGTCAGACTTTAAAATTTTTGCCAGTCTGTTGGGAGTGTAATGGCATTTTTTGTGTTTTTAAAAACCCTTTTATTGTGAGATATTATATACACATAGAAATATACATGAAACAAAATGTGCAAAGAACTATGAAGTAAACACTACCCATATTAAGAACTAGAATGACCCTAGAAGCTCTTCATATGTATTTTGAATCATAGCCTCTTTACTCCCTCCTAGAGGTAACCACTATCTTGATTTTATGATGATTAATTCTTTGTTTTTCTTTATATTCTATCATCTATGTATGCATATCTGATCAATATAGTTTAATTTGCCCACTTATATAAAGCAATATGGTTTAGTATGTCCATTTACATAGTTTAATTTGTTCACTTATATGTACACTGTCTTTGTATTCTTTTGTGTTTTACTTTTCTAATTCAATATGTTTGTAATATTCATCCATATTGTTGTGTGTAACTTTAATCTATGCTTTTTAAACGCCGTGTAATGTTCCAGTGTATGAATATACCACAGTCTTTTTTGTTTCATTCTACTATTAAAAAGTGCATTTGGAGTCTTTTCAGTGTTTGGCTATCAAAGCAATGTTGCTCTAAATATTCTTATACATGTTCCTGATTTACTACATATGTGTGCATTTTTCTAGGGTATATACCTATGGGCAAGATTGTTGGGGCATAGTTATCTATTCCTGGGTAACAAATCATTCCAGAAGTAAGTAGCTTAAAACAACAATGATTTATTATTTCTTACAATTCTGTGGGTTGGCTGGAAAGTTCTTCTGCTGAGCTTGTGCAGGTTCACTGACTTGGTTGCATTGAGCTGGAGGGCTGGCTTGAGGTTGGGCCCAGCTGAGACTACATTGCTCTCTTTATGTGCTGTTGGCTGGGCTCACTCCTGTTTGTAGTCAGTTGGCACATCAGCAGAGGCTGTTCTCTTCCAGGAGGCCTCTCCATGAGGCTAGTTTGGGCTTCCCTCCTCTCTTTGTTTGCAATAATAAGCAGAAAGATGGATTTTTAAAAACTTATTCCTCTTTCTGACACAAAATGTAGCATACTATATATGCTTTTATTTTTTAGTTTTTTAAATTAACAAAATATCTTGGGAATTGCTCCCTATCAGTTCATAGAAATTTTCCTCATTTTTTATTGCTGCATAATATTCCCTATGTGGGTCATACATGGTACTGATATTGTAGTTTATCCAACCACTATCATATATATGGGAATTTGGGTGTTTCCAATATCTTCAAAGTTTCAAGCTGCTGCACTGGGTAATCTTGTGCTTATGTATTTTTGTATTGTTGGAGGTATATTTTCTAGATAAAACCCTAGAATTTCTGGGTTAACAGATAAATGCATATGCATAGGTAGTTTTGTTGGATATATCCATGTTCCCCTCCATAATGTTGTACCAATTTGCATTCCAGCAGTAATGTAAATGTATGAGGGTATCTGCTTCTCCACAGCCTTGCCACCAGAATGCATTGGCAAGCTTTTTGATTTTTGTTTTTTGACAAATGGAAAACTACCTTAAGTAGTTGAGTGAAGTTGAAAATTTTTCATATGTTTAAGGTCCTTTTTTATTTGTTAAAATATGTATAACATAAAATTTGCTATCTAACCATTTTAAGTGTACGGTTTAGTGGCATTGATTACATTCATCTATTGTCACTATTTCCAAAACCTTTTCGTCATCCCAGATAGAAACTCTGGACCCAGTAAATAGCAACTCCCAATTCTCCCTTTCCTCTAGTGTTTGGCAAACTCTGGTCTCTCTGTCTCTGTATTTGCCTATTCCAATATTTCATATAAGTGGAATCATATAATATTTGTCCTTTTGCGTATGGCTTATTTCACTTAGCGTAATGTTTTCGAGCTTCATCCATGTTGTAGCATGTATCATAATTTAATTCCTTTTTATGGATGAATAATATTCCATTGTATGTATATGCTACATTTTGTTTATCCATTCATCCGTTGATGGAGACTTGGGTTGTTTCCACCTTTTGGCTATTGTAAATGATGCTGATATGAACATTCACATATCTGTTTGATATGTGCTGTGAACAAGTATCTGTTTCAGTCCATGTTTTTAGTTCTTTTGGGTATGTACCTAGGAATGGAATTGCTGGGTCATGCAGTAACTGTATGTTTAACATTTGAGGAGCCACCAGACTGTTTCCTGCAGAAGTTGTATCATTTTACATCCTACCAGCAATGTATGTATAGTTCCAATTTCTCCATATCCTCACCAACACTTGTTCTTTTCTTTTCTTTTTTTAAAATTATAGCCAACTTAGTAGGTATGAAGTTGGCATCTCATTGTTTTTTTTTTTTTCTTTCTTTTTGAAAGCCCAGGCTGGTTGAACTCCTGGGCTCAAGCAATTCCCCTGCCTCAGCCTCCCGAGTACCTAGAACTACAGGCACGTGCCACTGCGCCCAGCTCGTTGTGGTTTTGATTTGCATTTCCCTAATGATTAATGATGTTGAGCATCTTTTCATGTGTTTGTTTCCCATTCATATATCTTCTTTGGAAAACTGTCTATTCAAGTCCTTTGCTCATTTAAAAAATTGAATTGTCTTTCTGTCTTTGAGTTGTAATTTTTTATATCTAGTTATTAAACTCTTATCAGATATTTGATTTGCAAATATTTTCTCCCATACTGTGAGTTGTCTTTTTACTCTCTTCATAGTGTTCTTTGATATACAAAAGTTTTAATTTCAGTGAGATCCAATTTATCTATTTTTCTTTTGTTGCCTTTGCTTTGGGTGTCATATTTTTGAAACCATTGCCAAATTCAGGATCATGAACATTTGCCCCTATATTTTCTTCTAAGAGTTAAGAAAATAATTTTAGCTCTTAAATTTAGTCCTTTGATCAATTTTGAATTCACTTGTGTATATAGTATAAGGTTAGTGATCTAGCTCCATTCTTTTGTATGTGGAAATCCAGTTATCCCAGCACCATTTATTAATGAAGCTATTCTTTTCTGATTACATGGTCTTGGCACCCTTGTTGAAAATCAGTTGACCATAGACGTAAGAGGTTATTTCTGGACTCTCAATTCTATTGGTTTATATGACTATCTTTATACTAGTACCACACTGTTTTCCATTGCTGTTGCTTTGTAGTGAGTTTTGAAATTTAGAAGTGTGAATCTTCCAACTTTGGTCTTTTTCAAGATAGTTTTTCAATTGTATCCTGCTTATAAAGAAAGAAAGGATTTTATTGAACTTATGTAGGTGAAAATAAGAATATTCATGAATAGTTTCTGAATTTTGGAGGAATCAAGTAAGGAGAAAAAAACAAATGCTTCCACCTTTGTTCACAAAAGTATACTTTACCAAATTATTGTAAACTCCTGTAGGTAGCTTATGAAATAAAATTTTCTTAAATCTGGAAAATAAAATACTTAATTAAAGAAACAACAGTGTTTTAAATAAAAGTAATAAAAACATTATCCTTGTCAATTAGTTAATTTTATGTAATTAATTTTTGTTTTGCTTGATCTTGATTAGCAGTTTCATGAACCCATCAGTTTTTTAATTAGAGTTCTGGAAATTTTTATTTAGTGCTTTGATCTTAAAGTTATCATAAATATGTGTTTAAGAGTATTTGTTAGAGTGTTTTCCATGAAAAGCAGTTTTGGACTAGAGCTGATTGCAAATGCTTTTGGGGAAGAATTCAAAACAGTAACTGTGGATGACAAAAACTTAGAATAGCCATGGTTAAAATCCGATGAAAGTTTCCAATTGACAAGGAAATTTAGTTATTTCTGTTACATGCAGCATTTTAAGATAACCAGAATCATGACTGACAGTGTCACATCAGGACCATCAGGATCTTACAAATTTCATATAACCTTTAGAATACTCACATTAATAACATATATATACAAATATAACTTAGAAAAGATTTGACATAACAATCAAAATTATGACTGATAACTTTAGATCTTTTTGAATTTACATAAGTTTTGGAACATTTATATCAATAACATACCCATAAATGTAACTGAAACAAGATGCAGCATCACTTATCATTTGACTATATTTCTGATACAATTTACCAAATAAGCCTAATAATTTAAAATCTCTACAAGATGAGAGATACATTCTTTGAGGCTCTCCAGTGGCCTAACTGGAAAATTCCAGAGTTAGTTTTAGGTCAAAAAGACTTAACTTAGAATTTTGATCTGAAGAAGTCTGCCAAAGATGTCAAAAGGTTCAAAACACTTGGTCAAAACAGAATCACAGGTCACTGTAAAATAATAGTTATCCATTTAACCAGAGCAATAATCTGGTCACTATATCTGTATGTGTATGTATATGTATATGTATAGATTACAACAATTTGGTAAGGTATACTTTTGTGAACTTCAAAAGCAATACAGAAAGTTACATGGATGTAAAAACCTTAAATCCTTTGAAAGCTCAGTTTTACTAAGTAATCCAAAACCTAATAAAGACAACTCAGGAATTATCTGGATAAAATATTTGTTTTTTATTTTTAGGTCAGCTACCAAAAAGATAAAGAAAAACCTCATGTAATGCTAATGCTTTTCCTTATGGGGAGCCCATTTGGATAACCTGGATGTCAAACCTGATGAAAAGGGTACTTAAACTTAATCAGATGAAGGAAGAGTGTTTCCAAGGCCATGAATATACACTATATTATAGAGGAAGGAAAACAAGAAAACTAGTACCTTGAACAAGGGAATACATGGCTCTTAGTAATAGCACGAGAAGTTTCCTGGTTAGATGGAACAATTCAGACATATCAAAAAAAAGCCAAGAGTGCAGAACCAAGTTATATTGGAGGAAAACATTGCTCTTCTAGACCTTCAACGTAACATTTCAGCATCAGGCCATAGCAGCAGAGTTAGAACCAGAGAAAAAAAGTTACAGAAGTTGACAAAGAGGTTGAAGGAGAGAGTTATCAACCAGCCAAGCAGAAAGATAACCTTTTCAAGGGGAGAAAGAACAGAAAGCAATGATGTATGACCTGCAAATTACATACAGTGAGGTACAGCAAAAGTTGAACTTCTAAGATATAAATCTGAGAAGTTTCAAAAAGAAAAATTTTACTTCAAGAAATGAAATTACCATTCTGAATGAAAAAGACAGAGTAGAGTCTTTTTTGTTACCAGGCCTCTCTTCATAGCCTTCCCTGGCTCTTATTTGTCAGGGTTTTCTTAACATTAGTGATTCCATTTTGATTCTGACAACTTCTACACATTTTAACCATAGTGCTATTGTGAATAGTGCCATAATAATGAGTGCAGATATCTCCTTGATATACTGATTTCTTTTCTTTTGGATATATACCCAGCAGTGGGATTGCTGAATCATATGGTAGTTCTATTTTTAGTTCTATTTTAAGTTTTTGAGGCACCTCCATACTGTTCTCCATAGTTTACATTCTAGCCAACAGCATACGTGGGTTGGTGAGAATCCTTTCTCCACATTCTCTGATGTGGCACAATCATAGCTCAGTGTAACGTCAAATTCCTGGGCTCAAGGGACCCTCCGGCCTCAGCCTCCTGAGTAGCTAGGACTACAGGTGTGCACCACCATGCCTGGCTAATTTTTAAATTTTTTTTGTAGAGACAGGGTCTTGCTATGTTGCCCAGGCTGATCTGGTACTCCTGGCCTCAAGCAATCCTCCTGCCTCAGCCTCCCAAAGTGCTGAGATTACAGGTGTGAGCCACTGCAGCCAGCCCCTCCCCCACCATTTATTGAAGAGAGTGTCTTTTCCCCAAAGTACGTTCTTGGCGCCTTTGTAAAAAATGAGTTTACTGATAAATTCATGGATTTATTTTTGGATTCTCTATTCTGTTCCATTGGTCTGTGTGTCTGTTTCTATGCTAGTACCATACTGTTTTGGTTACTATAGCTTTGTAGTATAATTTGAAGTTAGGTAATGAGATGTCTCCAGCTTTGTTTTTTGCTCAGGATTGCTTTGGCTATTCTGGGTCATTTGTGGTTATGTATACATTTTAGGATTATTTTTTCTATTTCTGTAAAGAATGTCATTGATATTTTGATAGTTATTGTATTGAATCTGTAGAATGCTTTGGGTAGTATGGACATTTTAACAATATTGACTCTTCCAGTACATGAAGATGGAATATCTTTCCATTTTTTGGTGTCCTCTTCAATTTCTTTCATCAGCATTTTATAGTTTTCATCGTAGAGATCTTTCACTTCTTTGGTTAATTTTATTCCTAGGTATTTTATTTTATTTGTATCTATTGTAAATGAGATTACTTTCTTCATTTTTTTTCAGATTGTTGGCTATTGGCATATAGAAATGCTACTGATTTTTGTATGTTGATTTTGTATCCTGCAACTTTACTTAGTTTATCAATTCTAATAGTATTTTGGTGAAGTCCTTAGGTTTTTCTAAATATAAGATCATATCATCTGGAACCAAGGACAATTTGACTTCTTCCTTTCCAATTTGGACACCTTTTATTTCTTTCTCTTGTCTAATTGCTCTGGCTTGGACTTCCAGTACTGTGTTGAATAAAAATGGTGAAAGTGGGCATTCTTCTCTTGTTCCAGATGTTAGAAGAAAGGCTTTCAATTTTTCCTCATTCAGTATGATACCAGCTGTGGATTTGTTGTATGTGGCTTTTATCATGTTGTGGTATGTTCCTTCTCTACCCAATTTGTTGAGAATGGTTATCATGAAGCGATGTTGAATTTTATCCAATGCTTTTTTGACATCTATTGAAATGATCACACGGTTTTTGTCCTTCATTCTGCTAATGTAATGTATTACATTTGTAATGTGTTGCTGAATTTGGTTTGCTAGTATTTTGTTGAGGATTTTTGCATCTATGTTTATCAGAGGTATCCTGTAATTTGTGTGTGTGTGTGGCTTTGTCTGGCTTTGACATCAGAATAATATCGCCTTCCTAGAATGAGTTTGGAAGTATTCCCTCCTCCTCAATTTTTTGGAATAGTTTGAGTAGGATTGGTGTGTGTTCTTATTTAAATGTTTGGTAGAATTCAGCAATAAAGCCACCAGGTCCCTGGGCTTTTCTTTTATGGGAGAATTTTTATTACTGTTACTATCTTATTACTTGTTATTGGTCTATTCAGGTTTTGGATTTCTTCATGGTTCACTCTTGGTAGGTTGTATCTAGGAATTTATCCATTTTCTCTAGGTTTTCCAATTTATTGGCATATAGTTGCTCATAATAGTCTCTAATGATCCTTTAAATTTGTGTGGTATCAATTGTAATGCCTCCTTTTTCATCTCTGATTTTATTTATTTCTTCTCTCTTTTTTCTTAGTCTGGTTAAGTCTTGTTTATCTTTTCAAAAAACCAACTTTTTGTTTCATTGATCTTTTGTATTTTTTTTAGTCTCAATTTCATTTATTTCTGCTCTGATCTTTATTATTTCTTTTCTTCTACTAATTTTGTGTTTGGTTTGCTCTTTTCTAGTTCTTTAAGGTACATGATTAGGTTGATTATTTGAAGTTTTACTCCTTTTTTGATGTAGGCATTTATTGCTATAAACTTCACTCTTAGTACTCCTTTTGATATATTATATAGGTTTCAGTAAGTTGTGTTTCCATTTTCATTTGTTTCAAGAAATTTTAAAAATTTGCTTCTTAATTTCTTTATTGACCCAGTGGTCATTCAGGAACATACTGTTTAATTTCCATATGTTTTTATAGTTTCTAAAGTTCCTGTTATTATTGGTTTCTAGTTTTATTTTATCATGGTCAGAGAAGATACTTGATATGACTTCAGTTTCTTTTTTGAATTTTTTGAGATTTGTTTTGTAGGCTAATGGATGGTCTGTCCTTGAGAATGTTCCATGTGCTAGGGGGAAGAATGTGTATTCTGCAGCTGTTGGATGAAATGTTCTGTGAATGTCTATTAGGTTCATTTGGTCTATAGTGCAGATTAAGTCTGACGTTTCTTTGCTGATTTTCTGTCTAGATGATCTAATACTGAAAGTGGAATATTGAAGTCCCCTGCCATTATTGTATTGAGGTCTGTCTCTCTCTTTAGTTGTAATAATATTTGCTTTATATATCTGGATGCTCAAGCATTGGGTGCATATATATTTAGAAATAGTATATCCTCTTGCTGAATTGGCCCCTTTATCATTATGTAACGAGCTTCTTGGTCTCTTTTTACAGTGTTTGTCTTGAAATCTATTTTATCTGATGTAAGTATAGTTACCACTACTTTTTCTGGTTTCTATTTGCATGGAATATATTTTTCCAACCCTTTATTTTCAGTCTATGTGTGTCTTTATAGGTGAAGTGAGTTTCTTGTAGGCAGCATACATTTGGGTCTTGTTTTTCAACCCATTCAACCACTCTATGTTCTTCTGACTGGAAAATTTAGTCCATTTACCTTCAGTGTTATTATTGATAGGTAAGGACTTACTACTGCCATTTTGTTACTTGTTTTCTGGTTGTTTTATTGGTTCTCTCTTCCTTTTTTCCTTCCTTCTGGCCTTCCTTTGTGTAAAAGTGATTTTCTCTGGCAGTATATTTTAAATTTTGTGCTTTTTATTTTTTGTGAATCTATTATAGGTTTTTGTTTTGTGGTTACCATGAGGCTTGCAAGTAACATCTTATAACCAATTACTTTAAAGTGATGACAACTTAACTCTGATCACCAAGAAAACAACAACAAAAAAAGCAAAGCGAAAACTAAAAAAACTCTACACTTTAACTCCATACCCCCTGCTTTATGACTTCTTGCTGTCTCTATTTATATCTTTTTATATTGTTGATCTCTGAACAAACTGTTGTAGTGATTATTTTTGATAGGGTTGTCTTGTCGTCTTCATACTAAAGATATAAGTGGTTTATACACTGTGATTACAGTGTTAGAATATTCTGCATTTGTCTGTGTAATTACTTTTACCAGTGAGTTATGTACCTTCAGGTGATTTCTTGTTGCTTATTAACATCCTTTTCTTTAAGATTAAAGAGCTCCCTTTAGAATTTCTTGTAAGACAGGTCTAGTGTTGATGAAACCACTCAGCTTCTGTTAGTCTGAGAAAATTTTTATTTCTCCTTCATGTTTGAAGGATAATTTTGCTGGATGTAATATCCTAGGTTGGAAGTTTTTTTCCTTCAGCACTTTGAATGTGTTATCCCACTCCCTCTTGGACTATAAGATTTCTGCTGAGAAGTCTGCTGCCAGACATATTGGAGTTCCATTATATGTTATTTGCTTCTTTTCTCTTGCTGCTTTAAGGATCCTTTCTTTGTCCTTGACCTTTGAGAGTTTGATTATTATGTGCCTTGAGGTAGTCTTATTTGGGCTGAATTTGCTTGGTGTTATTTGACCTTTTTGTACCTGGATATTCATATCATTTTCTAGGTTTGGAAAGTTCTCTGTTATTATCTCTTTGAATAAACTCTCTACCTCAATCTCTGTTGCTATCCTTTTTAAGGCCAATGGCTTATATTTGCCTTTTTGAGGCTATTTTCTAGTTTTGTAGGCATGTTTCATTCTTTTTCCTTCTTCTTTTTTTTTTCTTGACAGTCTCACTCTGTTGCCCCAGCTGGAGTGTGGTGGCATCATCATAGCTCACTGCAACCTCCAACTCCTGGGCTTGAGTGCTCCTCCTGCCTCAGTCTCCCCAGTAGCTGGGACTACAGGTGTGTGCCCAGCTAATTTTTCTATTTTTTGTGGAGATGGGGTCTCACTCAGGCTGGTCTTGAACTCCTGACCTCAAGTAATCCTCCTGCCTTGGCCTCCCAGAGTGCTAGAATTACAGGCATGAGCCACTGAACCTGGCCTCTTTTTTATTCTTTTCCTTTCTTCCTCCTCTGACTATGTATTTTTGATACTGCCTGTCTCAGAGCTCACTAATTATTTCTTCTGCTTGATCAATTCTGCTATTGAGAGACTCTTTTGCATTTTTCAGTTTGTCAATTGAGTTTTTCAGCTCCAGAATCTCTGCTGGATTTAAAATTTTTCTATCTCTTTGTTAATTTTTTCTGATGGAATTTGGAATTCCTTCTTTGTGTTATCTTGAAATTCATTGAGTTTCCTCAAGACAGCTATTTTGAATTCTCTGAGAAGTTGTATATCTCTGTCACTCCAGAATTGGTCACTGGTGATTTATTTAGTCCATTTGGTGAGGTCATGGTTTCCTGATTTTTTTTTTTTTTTTTGAGACAGAATCTCAAGCTGTTGCCCTGGGTAGAGTGCTGTGGCATCATCATAGCTCACTGCAACCTCAAACTTCTGGGCTCAAGTGATCCTCCTACCTCAGCCTCCCAAGTAGCTGGGACTACAGGTGTGCACCATGACGCCTGGCTGATTTTTCCTATTTTTTAGTAGAGACGGGGTCTCACTCTTGCTCAGGCTGGTCTTGAACTCCTGAGCTCAAGCAATCCTCCTGCCTCGGCCTCCCAGAGTGGTAGGATTACAGGCTTGAGCCACCGTGCCTGGCCTCCTGAATGTTCTTAATGTTTGTGGATGTTCCTCAGTGTCTGGGCATTGAAGAGTTAGGTATTTATTCCAGTCTTCATAGTCTGGGCTTGTTTGTGCTCATCCTTCTTGAGAGGGCTTTCCAAGAATTCAAAGGGGATTGAGTGTTGAGACCTAAGCCTGTGGTCACTGAAGCCATTTCAGCACTAGGGGGTGCCCTAAGTCCGGGAACATTGCAACTCTTGCAGACTCCTAGATACATACCCTTGGTGGATTTGGGGAAGGTAGGGGAGAAATCCCTGGGTTGCCAAGCAAAGTTTCTCACTCTCTTCTCTCTCTTTCGCCCAATTGGAAGGAGTCTCTCTGCACTGGGCTACGTGGAGTTGGGGGAGAGGTGATGTGGCCTCTCCTGTGGCCACCACACCTGGCACTGTGCTGGGTCATACCTGAAGTTTTACAGACCAGCACAGTACTGGGGCTCACCCAAGGCCCACGGACACTACTCCCTGGCTGCTGCTGGTGTTTATTCAAGGCTTAAGGCCACTTTAGTCAGCAGGTGGTGAATCGTGCTGGGACTGGGTCCATCCCATCAGGGCAGCAGACTCCCTTCTGGCTCAGGGTCAGTCTAGAAATGCTGTCAAGGAACAAAGGCCTAGAATTGGGGGCTTCAGGAATCTGCCTGGTGCTTTAGATTACTGTGGCTGAGCTGGTACCCGGGTTGCAAGAAAAAGTCCTCTGTACTCTTCCCTTTCCTTCCCCCAAGCAGAAAGAGTCTTTCCCAGAGCTGTACTGCCTGGAGTTGGGGGAGGGGTGACACAGGCACTCCCATGGCCAACACAGCTGGTGTCACACTGGGTCTCATCCCAAGTCCACTACCTCTGAGACCAGCACAGCACCAGGACTTGCCCAAAGCCTGCAGCCCTTGTGGCCTCACTGCAACTCAAATTTATTTAGGGCCCCAGGCCACTTTAGTTAGCCAGTGGTGAAGCCAGCTGGACTCAGGTTTCTGAAGGACTCCCTTTATCATTTCTTGTCAGGCAGGTCTATTAGTAAAAACTTAGCGTTTGTTTATCTAGGGGTGTCTTAATTTCTCCTTTATTCTTGAAGGATAATTTTTTCAGATATGGAATTCTTGGTTGACACTTTTTTCTTTCAGCACTTTAAATATGTCATCCCCACTGCCTTTAGGCCTTCATGGTTTCTGGTGATAAATTGGCTGCTAATCTAATGTTGTGGATCCCTTGTACAGGTCGAATTGCTTCTTGCTGCTTACAGGATTCTCTCTTTGTATTTAGTTTTTGGAAGTTTGGTTGTGTAAATTCTTGTCTTTCAACAGATTTGGGAAGTTTGGGGACATTATTTCTTCAAATATTTTTCTTTCTCTTTCTCTCTCTCTTCTTCCTTCTGAGACTTCTATGATATGTATGCTGGTGCATTTGATGGTGTCCCACAGGTCCCTGGGTTCTGTTCATTTTTCTTCATTCTCTTTTCTATCTGTTCTTCAGATTTGATAATTTCAATTGCTGTATTTTCAGGTTTGCTGGTTCTTTCTTCTTCCTGCTTAAATTTGCATTGAACGCTTTTAGTGAATTTTTTACTTTAACTATTGTACTTTACAACTGTAGAATTTCTATTTGGTTTCTTTTTATCATTTTTATCTCTTTATTGACATTCTGTCTTTGGTCATATATCATTCTCCTGACTTCCTCTAGTTCTTTGTCCATGGTTTTTTTTAAAGCTTATCGAGCATATTTCAGACAGTTGACTTAATGTCTTTGACTAGTAATTCCAATGTATGGGCTTCCTCAGGGATAGTTTCTGCTGAATTCTTTTTTTTTTCCAGTGAATGAGCCATATACTCCTATTTCCCTGTATGCTTTATAATATTTTTTTGAGAACTGGAGTTTTTTTAATGACACAGCTTCAGAAGGTAAGGGAACTGGACACTTTTGAGTATTATAATGTGGTAGTTGTGGAAATTAGGTTCTTCTCCTCCTCAGGGATTGTTTTTTTTTGCTTGCTGAGGTCTGCAGTCATCAATTTGTAGACTGACTTTTCCAAACCATTTCTGTACAGTCTTGTAAAATATTTTTTGTGTATGTTCACTGAAATTTCTTTTTTGTTTTATCTATGGTCAGCCTATGACCTGACAGAGATTTCTTTAAATGTGAAGTTCAGCAGCCTCTCCCTTTATCTAGCACTCTCTTGGTTGCTGTAAGTGTCTGATGAACCCAGAGTTCAGAAATCATTGATTCTAATAGTTCTAATAGTTTTTTCTAGCTTAATGGCTATTTTGGTGAAGGGACTGACCTACGGGCTTCCTCTGCCATTTTCCATGATAGCACTCTAAGCTAAATTTTAAAATCTTGAGTGTATGTGAATTGTTAATTTCTTTTATCCATTTTTCTCTTGTGATTTTAGTCTCTTTCTTTTGAACTTTTAAGATTTCTTAATATATTGAGGATATTAGCCTTTTATCTGTAATAAAAATATACAAATATTTTCTCTCAATTTGACACTTGCCTTTTCATTTTGTTTTTGTTTTATTTTTTATCATGCAAAAGTTTTTCTTTTTATATTTCCATGTAGTCAAATTTATTCACCCATGTTTTCTTTAGTAATTGTATCATTTACATTTTATATTTAGCTCTTTGATCAATTTGGAATTTATTCTTGTGTATAATATTATATATGAATATAATTTTTCTTTTCCCAAATGGCTAATCCCAGAACCATTTATTTAAAAAATTAATTGTTGTCCCAGTAATTTGATATGCTGCTTTTTAATATATTAAACATCCATATGCATTCAGGTTTATTTCTGGACTTCCTTTTCTATTCTTCTGATCCATCTATTCATGTGTCAGTTTCATACTATTTTATTTATAGAGGTTTTATATAGTATGTTTAAATATCTTGTCAGGATAATCTGCCTTAGTAGCTTTTAAAATGTTTCCCAGTTATTCTTACAATTTTGTTTTTCTATAAAAACTTTAGTATCAGCTTGTTTAGCCTATAATAAATTTGTTGGTATTGTTATTGGGATTGCTTTAAGTTCATTTAATATAAATTAATTCAGGGAAATTTACATCTTTATGATGTTGAGTCTTTCTAGCCAAAACCAATAGATTTCCTTCCATTTTTTCAAGCCTACTTTTGTGTCTTTCAGAGTGTTTTGAAAATTTTTCTCATGTAGGTTTTCCACATTTCTTACTGAGTTAATTCCTATTTTATCTTATTTGTTGGTGTTGTAAATGAATTTTCTTTACCATTATATTTTCTGATGGGTTATTGTTTGCATATATAAAGTCTTTTGATTTGTGTATGTTAATTTTATATCTTGCTACTTTATGGTATCTTTGTTTCAGTTTCATCATTAATTCTCTAGAGTTTTGCAGGTATATGATTATGTCACCTGCAAAAAAGATAATTTTATTTCTTCATTTCTAATTTCTTTACCTTTATTTCTTTCATAGGTGAATACTTCAAAGTATAATGTTAAACAGTAATGGAGATAGTGGGCATCCTTGCCATGTTCCTGATCTTAGTGAAAATCCCTCTATTGTTTTCCCTTTAAGTAAGATACTGGCTTTAGGAGTAAGGTGTGTATGTTTTCTATTTATAAACATATTATATATGTTTATCATGTTAAAGAAGCATCCATTAATTTCTAGCACTTTAGTTAATTTTTTTATCTTTTTATTTTTATATTTTTTGAGACAGAGTTTTACTCTGTCACCCAGGCTAGAGTGCAGTGCATTATCATAGCTCACTGCAACCTCAAACTCCTGGGCTCAAGCCATTCTCCTGCCTCAGCCTCCCGAGTAGCTGGGACTACAGGTGTGCACCACCATGCCCGGCTGATTTTTTTGTTTTTTGTAGAGACGGGATCTCACTCTTGCTCAGGCTGGTCTCAAACTCCTGGCCTCAAGCAATCCTCCCAAAGTGCTAGGATTACAGGCATCAGCCACCATGCCTGGCCTTTTTTAACATTTTAAATCAGGAATGGACATTGAATATTTTCAAAGGTTTTTCCAGCATCTTTGGAGATAATAATATGATTTTCTCCATAGATCTCTTAATATAGGATATTATATTAATGGAATTACTAATACTGAACTAGCCTTGCATTTCTGGAATGAATCCTACTTCGTTGTAGTATATTATTTTTTAAAATATGGTGTTGTATACTCTTTGCTAATATTTCATTTAGTAGTTTTTCTTTGCTAGCCATAAGAGATACTGATCTAAGTTCATTCCTGATATTGATCTAAAGTTTTCCTTTTGTATTTTATCAGGCTTAGGTAGCAGTGTTATACTTGCCTCATAAAAATAATTTGTAGGTTTTCCTTCCTTTTTTTATGTTCTGGAACAATTTATGGAGCATTGGGACTTTCTGGTCTATGAAGATTTGGTAGAATTCCCCTGTGAAATTGTCTGTACCTGGTGTTTTTCTGATAACTTTATTTTTTCTCTGGAAATTGATCTCTTTAAACTTTCTATCCAATGGAGTCAATTCTAGTAAACTTTATTTTCTTAGGAAATCAATCATTTTATTTGATTTTCAATTTATTTTTGCATAGAAGACTGCAAAGAAATCTCTTGGGATTTCTATATTTTTCCTATATTTTTTCTATATTTTCTATATTTTTTTCCACTTTTTCTGTTTCAATGATTATTTCCCCTTGTCATTTGTTTCTCTCTCTCTCTCTCTCTCTTTTTTTTTTTTTTGTATGTTTGTACTTTCTCTCTTTTAAAAATGCTGGTAACCAGGTATGGTGGGTCATACCTGTAATCCCAGCACTTTGGGAGGCTGAGGCAGTAGGATTGTTTGAGGCCAGGAATTTGAAACCAGCCTGGGCAACATAGTGAGACTTTGTCTCTACAAAATATTTAAAAAATTAAAAAGCTGGTAATTTATCTATTTTGTTAGTATATTTTAAAACTGGGATTTTAATTTGTTAATGAGTTCTGTTGTTCTCTGCCTCATTAATTTTTTAAAATAACAGCTTTATTGAGATTTAATTCACATACCATACAATTCACCTATTTAAAGCATACGATCTAGTGGTTCTTATTGTGTTCACATATCATACAATTCCCTCATTTAAAGTGTACAATCCCGTGGTTCTTACTATGTTCACAGGATTGTGTGACCATCACCACAATCAATTTCAGAACATTTTCATCACACAGAAAAGAAACTCCATAAACATTAGAAGTCGTTCCCCATTTCTCCCCCTACCTCTACCCCCCAGCCTCAGGCAATCACTTATCTACTTTTTGTCTCTATATATTCGCGTATTCTAGACACATTTTAAGAATACTCTTCCTATCTAACTGTAGTCATATATCCTTTGACCAACATCTCCCCTCCTCCTGGCTAAACACTCAAGCCTCTGGTAACCACCACTCTGCTCTCTACTTCTGTAAGATCAGATTTTTAGATTCCACATATAAGTGTGATCCTGTGGTATTTATTTTTTCACACCTGGCTTACTTCACTTAATGTGTCGTCCAGGTTCATCCGTGATGTTGCAAATGACAGGATTTCATTCTTTTTTTGTGTGTTTTGAGACAGGGTCTCGCTTTGTCACCCAGGCTAGGGTGCAGTGGGGCAAAGCAGTGATTCATAGTATATGTGATATTATTTGCAGGGTTTTTCCCCCCCTAGATATCTTTTATCAAGTTGAGGAAGTTTTCTTCTATTCCTAGTTTTCTGTGAATTTTTGTATGAATGTGTGCTGGGATTTTGTTAACACTTATTCTATAATTATTGAGAAAATTGTATATTTCTTCTGTATTTTGTTAATATGGTGAGTTGATCTTTCCTTCAGTGTCTAAACTGCTATTGCTATCATCTAGGGAATATTTCATTTTAGATATGGTATTTTTAATTTCTAGAAGTTATGCTGGTTCTTTTTGATCTCTTTTTTTCTCTACTTATCAGGTTCATGTTTTAAAAAATATTTCAACATAGTTTTAATAGTTGTTTTAATGTCCTTGGCTGCTATGCTATCATCTCTGTTACTTATGGGTCCAGTTCATTTACTGATTTTTTTCCTGGTTGTGGTTGTGGATTCAGTTTAATCCATTTGAGGCTTGTTTTAAAGCTTCATCATGGTGGTCCTAGAGAAGCCTTTCCTCCAGGGATAGCTCAGTCCCACTGCTAAGGTATGGCCCTTTTCGGATCTCTATGAAATATTCCATTCAGAACTTGGGAGTTTCTCCAGTTATTCTTTATATGCTCTTGTGGATTTTTACTCTACACATGTATGTCTTAATATTCAGCAACAACTTAAGGGGGCCTCTATGCAAATTTCTTGAATTCCTTTTCCTTATCGGTATATCTCTTCCAGAATTCTTCCCTGCAGCTCCATCATTGTCTCCTCAACTCAATGAGGCCACCATGCTTTTCTTGTGATCTTCCTCCCTGCTCTGCAGACTGGAATGTGTCTTCAGACAGAAAACTAGGGCAATTGTATTATATGACACACCTCATTTGTTTCCTTTTCTCAGGGATCAAAGTCCTATACTGCCCCTTATCTAATATCTGAAAACGATTGTTTTATATATTTTGTCCAATTGTCTAGTTGTTTACAGTGGGAGGGTAAATCGGATCCCTGTTACTCCATTGTGGCTGGAAGTAGAAATATCCACTGAATTTTACATTTCAGTTATTTTATTCTATTTCAAGAGGTTCTGTTTAGTTTTTTAAAAATCTTATAGTTAATTTGTAGTTTATTTTTTCCTGAAAATATTTTCAGATTTTTCTTCAATTTTTAAAATATAGTAAACAGTTCTATTATAATCTTTGATAATTCTAATATTTGTAAGTCATTGTAGGTCTATTTTTACTGTGTTGTTTCTAATGGGTATTGTTCACAATGTCTTGTTTTTGTGTACTTGGTTGTCTCTAACTCTGTCCTATTTATTCATTTATTTTGGGGGACCATTATTTATAGGAATTTTTAAAGGCCTAGGATGAAAGTGTATTCATCCAGATAGGATTTTTGCTTTTACCGGATCCCTGGGGACACTGGAAAGAGATTACTTAATCTCAATTCTTGGCTTGATCTTTTGAGACAACCAGGGTCAAAATTTGGGCTGCAAATCCAAGCTAGGGCTGGTTTGTGGTTATAACATGTCAAGCACTTTTAAAATTTCTCCTTGTTTTGCTCATTTCTGAAACAACTTTCCTTGCATTCCCTGTTGTGTGGAAGGGTTGGGTGCAAGGTTTTGGTTCATTTTTATACTGAAGGTGTAGCCCTTTGAAGTGCCAGATTTAGAAGGGTAACTTCTATTCTGATCCATACTTTGGGCAGGGTCTAGTGTTTTATATTTGGCCTCCATGGCCCCCTTTTATAATTGAAAGTTCATAAACTTGGAACTTGCAGGTACAGTTTGTTGTATTTGGCATATAACTTTGGGACAAAGTATCTTTGGAAGTCCCCTTTCTCCACTGCTTTTTTCTGTACTTCAGTTTTTGCCTGATAATTTCTTATTATCTTGTCAACATTTTTATTTTTAAAGAAGATTTAAAAATACCTTCTAGCCTTTTAAATTATTTCCAATGAGAAAATTGGTCCAAATATTTAACTGGCCTATTACTAGAATAGCATATAGTATTTTATTTTCTAAAATGTGGTCAAACTATACTTACTTTCCTGAAGCTTGCATTTTGCTCTTACCAGTAATTTTTTTTTTTTTTTTTGGTGAGACAGGATCTTACTCTGTCACCCAAGCTCTGGAGTACAGTGGTGAGATCATAGCTTGCTGCAGCCTCCCACTCCTGGGCTCAAGTGATCCTCCTGCCTCAGCCTCCTGAGTAGCTGGGACTACAGATGTGTACTACCATGCCCAGCTAAATTTAAAAAATTATATTTTGTACAGATGGGATCTTGCTGTGTTGCCCAGGCTGGTATTGAACTCCTGGCCTCAAGTGATCCTCCCACCTTAGCCTCCCAAAGTGCTGGGATTACAGGCATGAGCCACCATGTCTGGCCATCAGTAAATCTTGGCAAGCCTTCCATTATATTTCTTATAGAGCAATGAGCTGAATTTTTAAGGATTTATAGGACTTAGCCAAGTGAAGAATGGTGGTGGGAGTGGGGTTGGTATTGGGTATAAGGGGGTATGGTGGGCCCCAAAACTGTAAGTAGTTAAATCTGGCCAGAACATGAAATGCAAAGAGGGTCATGGGAGAAGATGAGGCTGAAATGGTCAGCAGGGCTCATATCAAAAAAGTCCAAGAAGCAGTTTCTCTCACATAGCACAACTACATGGGAACAAAATGCACATCATAGTCTAAGTAAACTGTGCTCTCTGACATTCTGTAATATGAAGCTTAGAAGGTTGACTTTTACCCACTAGTCTCAGAAGGGTGGGAGAGGAGAGGTAGGCAGTGAACAAGAGACTCTATCACTAGAGCAGAGCCCACAGAGTCCCCAAGAAGACTATAGAAAATGCTTCTCCTGGGGTCCTCCATGGTCATAAATTCTCCAGGCTCACACAAAGTAATTCATGGACCTGAAGGTGGATGCCTTCTAGGTTTCATCCCAGGCTCTATCTTACCCACATCAGTAATGCCAGGCTAGTGATGTCCTTCCTTATCTGGAAGATAAGGGAAAAGGAGGCCATCTCCTAAGGGGCCAAATGGTTCTATTTGATTCAACCCTCTATCCCCAGGAATGTGGAAACACTCATAAAGCTGATAGACCTGGGGAAACTGCCTCCTGATGCCCGCCCCCCTGAAAACCTGCATGATAACCCGATCTCCATCTACAACACCTGGCTCAACAGCCTTCCCCAGCACATCAAGAGCATGGTCCTCAGTGAGGTGATTGAATGCAGCATAGAGAATCAGTTTTTGAAGGTCAGTAAAGATAGCTGAGGGAGGCCTAGAGTTCCTCAGAGTATTCTGCACAACAGAAATTTTAGCTTTTATTAGCACCAGAAAAATCCCAGAAGCACCAGGATAACCTGCAGCTCTGATAATATTAATACAAAGAACTATAGCTTGCAGAATGCCCTTCCATGGGTAATGCTAGGTGGATTGGTTTTCCATGCCAGAGGGTTAGCCTGGAGATCTCATTTTCTCAGTGACCCTCGGCTTTTAGGGAGTTTTCCAGGGAAGGTAGAACATATCTTTGTATTTTTTGTTGTTATTATTGTTAAGTTCAATGACACTTTAACCTCCTGTTCTTTCTCTCTGTGCAGATTAGGGAGGGCCCAAGCTTTGCATTCCTGTCCTTTATTGAAGCACTGTCATTCCTTCCTGGGTCTGTCTGCTGGTCTATTATCTTCTTCCTGCTGATGCTGGCCCTGGGGTTGAGCACTACCATAGGGATCATGCAAGCCATCATTTTCTCACTCCAGGACACCTTCTCTACCCTCAGGAAACACACAAAGCTGCTCACAGGTACTCTGACCTATGGCCCTGCTCCTAACAATGACCATGATCCACTGGAACTCTGATCCAGCGCTGGGCTATGACCTCCACTCAGGCCTTGTCACCCAGCCAGACCTCTGACCTTGATCCAGATCCATTGTTTCCTCCAGTGGGCCTCTCTTTGCTCATGTTCCTGTGCGGCTTCTTCTTCACTCGACCTTCAGGCATGTACTTCATCAGACTGCTGAATGAACACTGGACAGTTCTCCCCATCATCATCATCATCATATTTGAAAACATGGCTGTAGCCTGGGCCTATGGGGCCAGGAGGTAATGTCGTAGGCCCAGGTTCCCACAAAGCTTGGGACTATAGGGAAGGTTGACCCTTTCTTGTTGCTTCTACTCTCACCCAATTAGAGTGACATAGGGACCCTTAGTTTCAGGGCCTTCTGGAAAATCTTTTTATTCATTTGTTTATTTGACATGTATTTTGAGTGCTTCTTATGTGCCAGGCACTGTTTTAGTCACCAGGGATACAGCATTGGATAAAACAACTATCCCTTTTCTCAGAGAGCTTACATTCTAGTGGTGTAGATTGACAGTAACCAAGTTAACAAACAAAAATAAAGAATAAAATTGTCAAGGATAAAAATGATAAGTGACAGGAGGAGATCAAAGGTGAGGTAAGCTGATCCATAGCGGGAGCATGTGTGGGCACTAATTCAGGTAGGATGGCAGGGAAGGCCTTTCTGATAAGGTGACATGTGAGCAGACTCCTGAATGAAATGAGGGAGGGAGCCATGATGAGATTTCAAGAAAGAGTGTTCCTAGCAGGGAAACAGAAAGTACCAAGGCGAGAGGAAGCATCATGCCTGGTGTTTTTGAGGAAGAAGCAAGTCAGAGAGGCTGTAATAGAATGGTAGGAGATGAGGCCAGAGAGATAAGGGAAAGGGAATAAGATAATCAGGGACTGGGACCTAGAGGACATGACTGTGGAATGGAAGAGCGGGTGAATCCAAATAAAGTACAGAGGACTTCTGAGCCTAACTTTCTGCCAGGCTGGTATGTGGACATTCAAGTGGTATAATTCAAAGGTGAAAGGCTCAGGATTTTTAAGTGATAGTGGTTCTTGGAGTCAGTTCACTCACTTATCAACTTATTTATTAATTCACTCAACAAACATTTCTTGAGACTTTGTGTCAGGAAAGCCTTGTGGTAGTAGAATATGAATGACTTATATTGAGCTCCTCCTCTCAAACAGCACAAAGTCCAAAGAGACAGACGTATATAAAAAGACAGTGCCAGTACAGGGGGGTAAGTCTATAGTAGAGGCAACCAGGGACACTCCAGTGGCACAGATGGTTGCTTAAGGATGACTGGAGAGTTAGGGGAGGTATCCTAGAGGAGCATATGCTTGAGCAGAGTCTGGACAGATGACTATGCAGAGAAAGGGAGAAAAAGGAAGATTGGCATTCTAGACCAAAGGGCCCCACTTGTATATTTATTGAGATTGAGAATGTGTATTAAAGGAGACTGGATATGTGGCTGAAAGAAACTAAGATAAGTTCCCTAAGGGCCGAGTGTTACTTTTTTTTTGTCTGTGCTGTTCATGGCTGGGTACCCAGCACTTAGAAGTGTCCCTGGCACATCATAAACATTCTCATATTCATGGGATGAATAAAAAGGACTTAGCCTTTACCCTGAGGGCATTGGATACACATGGAAGGTTCTTGAGTAGTAGAAAGATGTTTGAAAAATTTTCTAGGGTTGGGATGGAAGATTGACTGACTAGATGAGAGAGGAGGAGACTTGAGATGAAGCAGGAGATTAGAGATGCAATAGAATATTTGAAAGATGCTAGGGTTGGGCTGCTCCTGCCCCCAAGGCTGGGTAAGTCCTGACTGTGCCTCCTATACTCTTGTGGCCCTTCCGCAGGTTCCTTGCAGACATGAGAATCCTGTTGGGCCGTCCCATCTCCCCCATCTATGGTTGGCTGTGGTGCTATCCATGTCCAATTGTGCTGATAGTCCTGTTTGTGACCATCCTGATTAATCTTACCATGAAAAACATCACCTATGTGGCCTGGGACTCAAACATTGTAAGCCTCCCTCCCCAGGACCCAGACCTCCCTAGAGAGTGGGGGCTAGACCTTTCAATCCACTCTTGGCAGAAGAACTGAGTCATCTCATTCTGTGACTCCCTGAAGACTCATTAGTCCTCTGCCCTGATTCCCTCCAACCACTCTTCCCCTCCACAATTCTTACTCTTCTACTGTGAACTTTGATATTCTGAACCTTTTTCCATCTCTCCACAGTCAAAAGAGGTGCTTCGACAATACCCATCATGGGGACTGCTCTTGGTGATCGCCCTTTTTCTCACTGTCATCCTCCCCATCCCTGTATACTTTGTGTACTGCCTCGTCAGTGGGATTCCCTTCAGATCCAAGAGCAGGGAGGAGCCTATGATACCTTCCAAATCCCTACGCCTAAGTGTCCAGATAATGCCCAGCAAAGATGTCCAAAAGGAGGAAATTCTACAAGGTGATAAAACAAAGTGCCAATCAACCTGTCCTGTGACTTCCTAACTTCAATTCATTTGGCTTGACTTCCCATATCCCTCAAAACAGATCTAACAGGCAACTCTTAATATCAACTTGCAACTGTTGATGTCCCTGGATCCAGAACCACTTTTATTCCTAAGGGGAGGGGCATTATTTGGGGGGCTTAGGGGGCCTGGCTTTGCATGCCCCTGCTCGGCCCCATCTTCCCTGGCTACCACTGTCATTGTGTTTTCTCCATCCCCTTCCTCAGTACACACACATGCACAACTCATATACTCTGTTGGTGACACCTACCAATCCTGCTGCTTCTGGTGTGCCAATTTCCTGGATCAGAGCTGGAGGAGTAATGCTATTGGTCAATAAATCAGTCCACTGGAACTCCAAGCACTGGGTGTGAGCAGATCTTTTTTTTCCCTACAGATGTCTTAAGTTATCTCAGTCTTCCCCTCACAAGGCTTCCATTCTTTCTAGAGTCAAATGTCTAGCCCTACGTTCCTGCCCTTTCCTTGCTCTGGAAAATTCAGATGCTAGATTACCAGACTTGCCTTATCTAGGGGCTGGCCATTAGCCAAGGGAAAACTGGGAAATGGTGGCTTCAACAAAGATGGAAAGGATATTAATGTGCTTGCTACTGAGACATGGTAATCCTATCACAGGTCTAAAAATTATTTTTAAAAAGAGGTTGCACCAGTGGTTTCAACACTGTGTTATGGACTAAGTGCATCTGTAAGTCAATGCACAATCAGTTTGAGGAACTACCAAGTTGTATTGCT
Organism: Daubentonia madagascariensis; assembly: GCA_023783475.1. Lineage (NCBI taxonomy): Eukaryota > Metazoa > Chordata > Mammalia > Primates > Daubentoniidae > Daubentonia > Daubentonia madagascariensis. The sequence continues at coordinate 823,339 of JAKFHU010001057.1, read as the reverse complement.
GAGCCCACCAAGAGTTCCATAGCTGCTCAGTAAGAGACATCGCTGGTTTTATCACGGGGATAAATCAAATGAATTTGCCCAGCGGATGATAACTGAGTGGGTCTCTCAGAACTTGTGGGAAGGTGGCGCCATAACAGAGGCGAAATACTTCCCAAAAGGAAATCAAGGCCTGTCAGCGTCTGGGAATGGGGGCTGTGGGTAAAGGTGGTGGGGATTGCCAAAGATCCAGGGAATGGGTTTTCCTTAAATGCTCAGAGATCTCAGGAGTTTAGATTGCTTAGGGCCCATGGGTAAGTTTCTGTGATACAGAAAGGAAAAGAAGACATCCCTGACCATTGGTGGGTGGAACTGGAGGGGTGGGTCTGGTGAACGGAAAGAGCAGAGGTTTCAGAAGACTCCGGACCTCTGAAGTCTCAGGCTCCTCAAGCTCGAAGATAGGAGGCTCGAGAGGGGCGTAAACCTCTGTGTCATCGCCCATTGGTTCCTGTACCCTTGTAGCCCCGCCCCCTCACACTCGCTTCCCTCCCACCGAATCCAAACGATCTACCTGCTTGAAGACTCGTGCTATTGAGTCGGGTAAGGTGAGGATGGGAGAGAGAAGGCGGTGGCCTTTTCCTCATGATCAAATAGGCTGGGTCTTCAGCCTCCTTTCTTTTGGGAATCCAGGCGCTCGTCCTCCTTTCTGCCTCCCCGCCTGCCCCCCACCAGTTCCAGCTTTGGAGGTGGAACTTATGAGAGGGGGATTGAAAAGTAAGGGCTTACTGGGTAAACCGATGGGGTTGGAATGAAGACCTTGATGTTCAGTGTCTCCTCCCAGTCTAAATTTTTCTGTCCTGAGGTTACCTGTTGAAAGTCCGTTGGCACCTAACCACAAGGTTGTTTGAGTTGCGACTATCCCACATTGCTGTAGGGAATACTGATTGAGTGGTAGGAAGACTGATTTCTATCGTAAGTACTTTTCTGAATAGCTCTGTGGATCCTTATTGTCTGAAGTCGGGTTTCCTAACACCCTTGAACGTGATCAGAGGATTTTCTTTTGGGCTGCTGTCAGGAATCTGATCTTGTTAAACAAAATGGAGACAAGTCTCTTGGTAGGGCGTCCTTCCACATGTCTTTACTTTTATTCCTCACAAGAATGGTGTGAGATATAGGTATTGTCATCCTCAGTTTTCATAAGGAAACCCAGAAGAAAAAGAGGTTCACAGTGAATCAGAGGTACAGCCTGACAGAGATTGTTGTCTTCTGTCTTCTAGTTCTTTTATTTTGGAAATTTTCAAATAGATACAAAAGAATAACATAATGAATTGCTATGTGCTCATCACCCAGCTTCAATAATGACCAACTCATGACCAGTCTGGTTTCATCTTTTCTCCCCCCACTGCATACCTCTCTATTATTTTGAAGCAAATCCTAAATTTATCATTTCATCTGTAGGTACATCAGTAGGTATCTCTAAAAAATAAGAACCCTTTTTTTAAAAACCCACAAACTATCATCATGCCTAAAACAAGTACTTATTTAATGCCATCAAATATCTACTCAGTATTCATATTTTATTGGTTGTCTCATAGTTTCTTTTCTGGTAGCTTTATCTTTTTTAACAGCTTTATTGAGATATAATTCACATACCATACAATTCACTCATTTAAAGTGGACAACTCAATGACTATTAGTATATTCACACAGTTGGGCATCCATCACTACAGTCAATTTTACTACATTTTCATTACTCCAAAAATAAACTCCATCCCTTAGTTACCACCTCTCCCCCACTTCCCCAGCACCTCCCATCACATCCCTAGCTTTAGGCAACCAATAATCTACTTTCTGTCTCTATATAATTTGCCTATTATGGACATTTCATATAAGTGGATTCATACAACATGTAGTCCTTTGTGACTGACTTCTTTTTCACTTAGCATATTTTCAGGATTCATCCATGTTATAGTATGTATCAGTACTTCATTTCTTTTTATTGCTGAATAATATTCCATTATGTGGATATGCCACATGTTATTTATCCATTCATCAGTTGGTGGAAATTTTGTGTTGTTTCCACTTTTTTGGCTGTTATGAATAATGCTGCTATGAACATTCATATAAAAGTTTTTGTGTGAACATATGTTTTTATTTCTCTTGGGCATATACCTAGCAGTGGAATTACTAGATCATGTGGTAACTCTATGTTTAACTGTTTGAGGAAGTAGCTCATATTTTTAAAAAATTTTTTGAGTCAGTGTCCAAATAAAATTCATATGTTGCAACTTATTGCTATATCTCTTAAGACTTTTATCTGTAGGTTCCCCCTCCCTCTTTCTTTTTCCCTTGCAATGTATTTGTTGACAAAACTGGGTTGTTTGTCTTGTAGAACTTCTAGCCATCTGGGTTTTTCCAGTTGCTTCCCTGTGGTGTCATTTAACATATTCTTCTGTCCTCTGTATTGCTTATACATTGGTAAGTAAGCCAAGAAGTTGGTTAGTTTGGGGTTCAATATTTTAGCAAGAATACTTCATGAATGGTTTTATGTACTTCTATCAGGAGGCAAAAAAAAATGTTTGATTGTCTCTCTATTTGTGATCTTAGCAATAACTGATGATCATTGTTTAGACCCATGTATTCATTAGAGATTACAAAATGGTGGTATTCTAAGTTGATCATTCTTTCTTTTTTATTAGCTGAAATAATCCTAGAAAGAGAAACTTACCCTCATCAAACATTTGTTATGCTGGCATACAGTCTGTACAGCAAAGGCAAAATAAATGTTGATTCATTCCCTTTAATGATCAGTTTGAAAAATGAGTTTGTTGCCTAATGTCATCCAAATATTATCATTGAAGTTTTAAAAAATATCTTTATGAATTCATAGATTTAAATATATTTGATGTGTTGATCCATTGCAGCTATTCTTATTGTTGTTGAAATCATCTCATCTTTGGACTCTGGGAGTCTTCAAGTTGACTCCTGAGTTCTTTTGACACAGTGGTCTTTGATAATTTCCTTGCTTTCTGCTATGGCTGTATGGCCCAGAATTAACTTGTACATTTTGTGCCCAAGGTCTGAAATCAACTTTTTTTTTTCCCCCTGAAGGATACCAGGTTCCTTTTAATGGGAAATGGTATTTGGAGACCACGACTGTGTGCTGGAGTGTTAGTTGCTACAGCGTTGATCACTCTTTCTAGGCCTTTTCAATAAGCAAAGCTAGGAAATACTTTTTTCCCTAAAATAAAATATATCATAAATTCATACTAATTTTTTCTATTCAAGTTCAGGTCTGTGCAGTTTTTACTTAGCCTCTTGTGTCTTATATTTATATCTTTTTCCTCTCATGTGGTCTGAATCTTGATGTTTCTTATCCAGAAGTTGGTGCCCACAGCCCTCACCTACATCATTTCCAAAACTAAACTCATCATTGTCTCTATCAATTTTCCCATCTGCAAACCTACATGTCCATCTGTGTTTCCACCTAGGCTTAAGGCAGGGTTTTAACAGTGATGGACCAAGAGCCTAGGCAGGCAAATTGAGGCAAAAATCTCAGTTTTAGGACTCTACGTGTTAGGTTTTATAGATATCTACAATGGAAATGCCCATACGTCCTCTCACTGATTTAGGGATTCATGGAGTGATCAAGACTAATTCCAGACCTACCCACTGATGGTACTGTTGTTACAATCCCTGTCTTAAAGCGCTTTGTGGCCTGGTAGGAAGAACATAGCATTTATTTGTTTGTTTGTTTATAAATGAATGAATGAATGAATAAGACAGGGTCTTGCTCTGTGGTATGATCATAGCTCACTGCAACCTCAAAATCCTGGGCTCAGGTGATTTCCTGCCTCAGCCTCCTGAGTAGCTGGGACTACAGGTGCACACCACCATGCCTGGCTAATTTTTCTATTTTTTGTAGAGACAGGAATCTCACTCTTGCTCAGGCTGGTCTCGAACTCCTGGCCTTAAGAGATCTCCCACCTTGCCCTCCTAAATTGCTAGGATTACAAGCGTAAGCCATTGCTCCCGGCCATAGTTTAATTTTTATAAGTTTTAATTTTTGTAGTTTTAATTTTTTTACTTTAAATTAATTTTATTTTTAAAATTTTATATACTATGGGGTACATAGTGATGTTTTGATACAGATAATGTATAGAGATCAGATCAGGGTAATTAGCATATCCATTATCTCAAACATTTATCATTTCTTTGTGTTGGGAACATTCAATATCCTCCTTCTGGCTATTTGAAACTATTTATTATTGTTAACTATAGTCATCCTACAGTGGGATAGAACACTAGAACTTATTCCTCCTATCTAGATGTAATTTTGTATCCTTTAACAAATCTTTCTCTAGTCCTCCTTTCCCCCTACCCTTGCAAGCCTCTAGTATCCTCTGTGAAATCAACCTTTCTTAGCTTTCACATATGAGTGAGAACATGGAGTGTTTGACTTTCTGCACCTGGCTTATTTCACTTAACATGTCCTCAGTTCCATCCATGTTGCCACAAATGATAGGGTTTTCTTCTTTTATTTGTCCTAGCATATAGTCAGTCCTGGAGAATGTTCTATGTGCTGATGAAAAGAATGTGTATTCTGCAGCTGTTGTGTGAAATGTTCTGTAAATGCCTGTGTATTAGTCTGTTTGCATTGTTATACAGGAAATACCTGAGGCTTGGTAATTTATAAAGAAAAGAGGTTTATTTGGCTCACAGTTCTGCAGGCTGTAGATGAAGCATGATGCCATCATCTGCTTCAAGTGAGAGTTTATTTGGCTCACAGTTCTGCAGGCTGTAGAAGAAGCTTGATGCCATCATCTGCTTTCAGGTGAGAGTTTCCAATTGTGGTGGAAGGTAAAAGGGGAACAGGCATGTCACATGGCAAGAGAGTGAGCAAGAGAGAGAAGAGGAGGTGCAAGGCTCTTTTCAACAGAATGGCACCAAGCCATTCATGAGGGATCAGCCCCCACAACCAAATACCTCCCACCAACCTCCACCTCAAAAATGGGAGTCAAATTTCAACATGAGATTTGGAGGGGACAAATACCCAAACTATATCAGTCTGCTAGGTCCATTTGGTCTGTGGTGCAGTTTAAATCTGATGTTTCTTTGTTGGTTTTTCTGTCCGGATGATCTGTTCAATGCTGAAAAAATAAGGTGTTAAAGTCCCCAAGCTATTATTGTATGTGTGTCTATCTTTCTCTTTAGATCTAATAATACTTGCTTTATACATGTGGGTGTTCTAGTGTTGGGTGCATATATATTTGCAATTTTATGTTCTCTTACTGAATTGTTCTTTGTCTGTTTTTACAGCTTTTGGCTTGAAGTCTGTTTTGTCTGATATAAGTATAGCTACTCCTGCTGGCATTTGGTTTCCATTTACATGGAATACCTTTTTCACATCTCTTCACTTTCAGTCCATTTGTGTCTTTAAAGGTGAGGTGAGTTTCTTGTGGGCAGCATATAGTAGGCTCTTGGGTTTTTTTAATCCATTCAGCTGGTCAATAGCTTTTAAATGGGGAATTTAATCTGTTTATATTCAAGGTTATTATTGATAGATGAGGACTTAATCCTTTTATTGATTGTTTTCTGATTGTTTTGTTTTTCTTTACTTCCTCTCTTATTGTTTATTTTTGTGGTTGAGTGGTTTTCTGTAGTTATAAGATTTGATTCCTTTCTCTTTATCCTTTGTGTATTGGTTCTACCTGTGACTTTTATAGTTTTACATGTTCCTACTGAGTTTTCTTAATATTATTATTTTGAATTCTTTTTCTGTCTTTTCACTTCCAGATGTAAGATTCCCTTGAGCATTTCTTGTAAGGCCAGTCTAATGGTGATAAATTCCCTTAGGTTTTGCTTGTCTGTGAAAGATTTTATTTCTTCTTCATTTTGAAGGATAGCTTTGCTGGATACAATATTCTTGATTGGCAGTTATTTTTTTCTTTCAGTACTTTGAATGTATCAGCCCATTCTTTGCTGGTCTGTAAGGTTTCTGTGCAGAAATCCACTGTTAGTCTAATGGAGATTCCCTTATACATGACTTGATGCTCTTCTCTTATTGCTTTTAGAATTCTTTCTTTCTCTTTGACTTTTGACAATTTGATTATAATGTGCCTCAGAGAGGATCTATTTGGACTGAATCTGTTTGGGATTCTTTGAGCTTCCTGGACCTGGACGTTCATCTCTCTCCCAAGACTTAGGATGTTTTCAGCTATTATTTCATTAAATGTACTTTCTACACCTTTTCCCTTTTCTTCTTCTGGAACATGCATAATATGAATATTTGTTCACTTAGTGATGTCCCATAAGTCCATAAATCCTGTAGGCTTTCTTCATTCTTTTTTATTCTTTTTTGTGTTGTCTGCCTGCATTACTTCAAAAGACTGTCTTCAAGTTCGGAAATTCTTTCTTCTACTTTGTCTAGTCTGTTGTTGAAGCTCTTGATTATATTTTTAATTTCATTCATTAAATTCTTCAGCTCCAGGATTGCTGTTTGGTTCTTTTTAATGATATCTATCTCTTTGTTAAATTTCTCATTCAAATCATGAATTTTTTTTCTGACTTCATTGAATTCTCTATCTGTATTCTCTTGTATCTTACTGGGTTTTCTTAATATTATTGTTTTGAATTCTTTTTCTGGGATTTCATGTATTTCCTTATGATTGGGGTCTAATACTGGATAATTATTGTTTTCCTTTGGAGGTTTTTTTTTTTTTTTTTTTTTTTTTTTTGCTTTTTCATGTTTGATGTGTCCCTATGTTGATTTCTATGCATCTGGTGGAAAAGTAACCTCTTCCAATTTTACGGAGTATGGAAAGACTTATTTGCAAGAATGGGTCTTATGAAATCAGTTAGGCGGGGTGGCCTTGGTTTTAGGTGGACGCAGTCGTGTATTCTCCATGTAGTTTCTTCAGCTGTAATCCACACTAGTTATGTTTGCGAGTGTCTCAGTGGCCTCAGCTGAGAGAGTCTGTGGTAGTGGTAGCATGGCTTTGTTGATGGTAAGCTCACCAGCTGTTTCTTGGGATCATGTGTGTGCATGAGGTGGGTCAGCCAACTTGGGGTCTGGCTTGCTGGGGTTGAGACCATGGGGCTGTTACTCTAGCTGGGAGCACAGGCATGTGGTTGCTCAGCTAGCTTGGGAGCGTGCCTTCCAGGAGTGGCCCACAGGGCTGTTTCTCAGGCCCGGGATGTAGACACAAGGCTGCTTGGCCAGCCTGGGGTGCAACTGCCAGTTGTGGTCTGTGGAACTGTTTTTCAGGCCCTGATTGCAGGCACAGGGCCATTGTCCAGGCCTGGGGTGTGTGTGTGGGGGAGGGGCACTGCAGGGCTCTTTCTCTGGCCCTCATTGTGGGTTCAGGGCTGTTGGCCAGGCCAGGGGTGTGTCTGTAGGACAGAGGAACTGCAGGGCTGTTTCTCAGGCACTGAGAGTGGACACATAGGAACTTCACTGGCTTGGGGGCATATCAGCTCAGGCTCCACTCAGCCTCTGAGCAGAGGCTCGAGGGCCTCTCCTGTTTAGGGGAGGGCACACAGCAGTTTGGTCAGCTCAAGGGCAGGTTCATTCTGGGCAGGACTGCCAGAATGTTCCTCCAGCTGGAAGTAGGGCAGCAGGGGCTGGGCCTAGGCTCTGCACAGCTGTAGTTGTGTTGTTCAGTCACCTGTGTGGGCTTAGGGAAACAAAGATAGATCCCCAATGCTGGAGAAATGCAGTGGCTACTGGCCCCCAGAGCAGGGTGCACTCCAGAGGTGTATCTGGTCTCAGGATGGTGCCATGCTGCATCAGCTTGGCTCACAGTGAGTGGATGGGAGAGTGGGGAGTACACACATTGTGCTTCCTAATCCAGGGCTGCATGAATTCCCAGCAGCTCTCCAAACTGGGCTCAGGGCTTGTGAGGACTGTGAGATACTCCCTTAATAAGGACTTTAGGTGTTTGTAGTGGCAAGTGGGGGCTGGTAGGTATCTTTTGCTTACCTTTTCCCTGCAACAGGAAGTGCCTCCTGACTCTCAGCAGATCCGATCTGGGAATGGCCAATGGGGTTGCAGAGGCTTGGTGCCTTCATGCTGCCCTCTTGGACTTGGTGTCTCTCCACTTTCCCTCTGCACTCGAACACTCTCCCTTCAACACTCCAGTCAAATCTTAACTGTTTATTCATTGCCTTGGTTCTTTCTTGTGGAGGGGATGAGCACCAGGCATCTCTAGTCAGTCATCCTGCTGATGTCATTTCCATAGTTTAAAATTTTGTAGTTTGTATGTAAAGATCTTGCTCATCTTTTGTTAAAAATTATCCCTTTGGTATTATCTTAAATGGTATTGTTTTTAAATTCTTATTTTCTAGAGGCAGGAATATTCTTGGTATTTTGGGGGGAGGTGGAAACTCCATATCCTTATACACATATCCTTGGGGTAGGGAGGCCTCTGGGGTTCTTGTATGATTAGTCTTGTCTTTCCTTAGCTCATACACCTAAAGTCTACAGTCCTTGATGTCCTTAAGTTTGACAAGGAATGAGGCCCCATCACTGCAGAAGCAGGAACTGGAGTCTACCCAGGATCATGAAATCATGGAGGCCCAGGATGTGAGACCCCAGATGTCTGATACTACCCAGGCATCCCAGTCCTTGGAGGCTGAGTTATTACCTACTGAGGAGTTGGCTGTGGATGGACATAAATTGGCCACCACTCTATCATCATACATTTTTTCTGATGAAGATAATGAAGACGTACTGAAGACCATAGACAAAGATGAGCCACAGGATGAAGCCCCCATTGAACGACCATCCTGGGCCAATAAAATTGAGTACCTCTTGGCCCAGGTGGGCTTCTCTGTGGGGCTGGGCACCATCTGGCGTTTTCCTTATCTGTGTTTTCACAACGGAGGTGGTAAGCCTGGGTACCAGGACTCATGGACCTCATAAGGGGGTGAGGAACCAGGGGCCTGTCCTGGCTACTCTGGAGTCTCTGAGATATCTCTGAGATATGTGGGGACAGAGGATTTGGGATACTGACTGGGGCAGGAACCAGGTACCTGAATACCCACGACCTTTTGGAGGGTGGGGACAGGGTATCTGAACACTCAGGTTCATGAGGATGGTAGGGCTGAAAGCCTGGGTCAGGTGTGGGGGTGGAAACTAGCTATCTGGGTCTTCCACAAATTGGGGGCCAGGGAACTGGATACTTAAGACTGTGAGGAATGTGGAAACAGGTGAACCCTGATACCTGTGGCCCTGAGGGATGTTTCTGGTGGGGGGCACATGTCCCTGGACCCTTGAAGAGTCTAGACACTGAAAGGCCACATGGTTCTCAGAACTCCTCCTGAATCCTCTTCATAGGCAGTTTTATCATCATCTACATCCTCATGCTGTTCTTGCTTGGAGTTCCTCTTCTCTTCCTGGAGATGGCAGCTGGCCAGAGGCTGCGTCAGGGCAGCATTGGTGTATGGAAGTTCATCAGCCCCTGGATTGGTGGTGTGGGGTATGCCAGCTTCACGGTGAGGAGCCCTAGGTGGCCCAGGCCTATCATTTACACTCTACTCCCATCCCAACCCTCATTCTGGAATGGGTTTCATGACTTCACCTGCATAGGTCAAGTCCCTTCAGTTCCTCAATCCTCAGGTCAAATTCTGTCCCTTCTGCTGGCCCAGCTATTTTCCCCTGCCTCCAGAATTCTTCATGGTCCCTAGGTATGCTTCATCGTGGGCTTGTACTACAGCATGCTCATGGCCTGGAGTCTCTTCTATTTGGTTCAGTCTTTCCAGTCCCCACTGCCTTGGTCATTGTGCCCCTCACTGAGCAACACCAGCGATTTTGGTGAGAAGATAGGGAAGAAAAGGGCAAGCGGGGGGTGGCTAAGAAAAGGCCTGGGGGATGAAGAAGGAAGACGGATCACTGAGAGAAGCAGGATGAGCAGGAAGACGATGAAATGGGGTTGGAAGGAGGGGGTGGGTGTGAAGAAGGGGGAGGCACTTGGTCCTTGCAGTTTCCTCCATGGCCAGTTCACCTCAGATCCTGAATGTGCACGGACGACATCCACCACATACTTCTGGTACCGGAAAATGCTGAAGGCCACAGATGAAATTGAGATGGGTGGGCTGCCAGTCTTTCATCTCAGTGTGTCTCTCTTTGTGACCTGGTTACTCATCTGCATCTCCATGATGAAAGGGCCCAAGTCCATTGGGAAGGTGAGCCACCCTCTAAGTTACTAATCTGATAGACTCAGAGCCTCTAATATTCTCCTAACTTTGATGCCTGTAGATCTCCCACTTCTCACTCCTTTTAATCTGACCTCTGATTCCCAGTAGCCATTGATCCTGCTATCCCCAACTGTTGCCTTTGCTGAACTCTCTTTCTGAATCATCCGTTCTACCCAGATGCTGTATGTCTCAGTACTTCTTCCCTACCTCATCCTTTTTGGTCTCCTTGTCCGGACTCTACTGCTGGAAGGTGCAATTTTTGGACTCAAGACTTTGTTAGCTACGAAGGTGAGGTGTCCCCTGTCCTTTAATTCTCTAATCCAAATGGGGGTGTCAGGGACAGAACGGTTATCAGTCTGGTAGAGGCCCTCCTAGCTCTCTCTTTCATGCCTTTCTTCTCATCTTTCATCTCTGTCCTGCTTTACCTCTCCTCCCTTTATATCCCTGTTTGCATGGTACTTCTCTCTCTCAGGTAACAGCCCTGTACTCTATGGAAGTGTGGCGCCGGACAGGGAACCAGGTCTTTTTGTCCATGGGCCTCGGCTTTGGCAGCTTCACCGCGATCAGCTCATACATCCCTCGGTCCAACAACTGCATCAGTGATGCCTTTGCTGTGGCTTTTCTCAACTTGGTCACCTCAATGACTGCCACGTTGGTTGTATTTGCCATAATAGGCCATTGGGCCACAGTGAGCACCCAAAAATGTTACCTGAAGTGAGCCCAATCTTTCATATGGAGATCATCACAAAGACCTCTTAGAAAGATCATCACAAAGAAAGTCTTAGAGATAGCCCACATAACTCCAATCTAGGCCCCCATCCCTCAGGGATGTTGACTCAGTCAATATAAGGCCCTTAAATTGGAGCATCCTAAACCTTAGAATCTCTCCAACTTGATTTCAGAGCTGCCTTTCTAATCTAGGGAGGTTTTTAAAGGTGTGTTCAACCCATTCTTAACTGGGGACTGCCATGGAAAAAGTAGGGAATACCTTCAACTAAACCATTAGACAAAAAAGGGGCCCCAGCACCAGAGCCCCCATAGCCTACTCATTCCCCATTTTCTTCTCCTATGACATTCATTCCAAAAATATTTATCAGATATTTATAAAATATTTCCTGTCTACCAACCCCTGTGTTGAGTTCTAGAAACATAGCCAATGATGAATCAGACCACCATCCCTGCCCTCAGGAAAATCACAATCTTTTGCAGAAGTAGATACTAAACAGATAACCACAAACTAGATGAGAACTGGTAGTAGGGGTGATAGGGAGACACAGAGGAGGGAGCCACTAACTGCCTGGAGTGGTCAGTGAAAGCTTCCTAGTGGAAGCAGTCAAACCTGAGCTGAGTTTATCTCCTGAAACATAACCACTACTAGTATTCTTTCAAATATTTCCCATTCATATACCTATTTATAAAAACATACCATCTTTAAAAAATGAATCATACCATACTACTTTTCTGCAACTTGTTGATTTGCCCTTTTGCAAATATATCTTGAACAGCTTTCCATGGCAGTAAATAGAGTTCAGTGAGCTGAGTAAGAATTTTTAGAAATTGGCCATATGGAGAATGAGGGCAGAGGTAGAGTTCTGGTAGAAAGTTCTAAGCAGAGACAGCATGATGTGCCAAAGGTACTGAGACCAGAGAGAGCATGGCAAGTTGAAGAAGGTTTAATAGTTGAGAATGGCTGGAGAGTAGAGGGTGAAGACAATTGTGGGGAAAAGTGATTGAAGAGGTCAGCAGATCAAGAAGCAGAGAAGCTTTAGTGTTATCCTGGGATTATCTAGTAGGAGAAGGTAAGAGTCCTAAAGTCCTCAATTATACTGTAGGAAAGACGTCCCTGGGAGTTCATTTAACTCAGAAACTCTCCAGCCTCACACAGACACCTTTGTAATTATGAAGGTAGGTGGCAGGCAGGCATTGTATACTAGGATCCTGGAGACCTGGGTTTCAGCACAGGCTCTACCTTAACCAGATCAAAAACTCTAGGCTAGTGATTTCCCTTCTGATCTAGAGAATAAAGGAGGAGAAGTTATCTTATAGGGCCCAGTGGTTTTATATGAGTCTGTTCCTTCCCCAGTAATGCCAACAAAGTGATGGATCTGGTAGCAATTGGAGTGCTGCCTTCTGTGGCCCAGCCCCCAGATAGTCTGTATCATGATCCAACCCTCATTTATCCAAGGTGGCTCAGTAGCCTCCCTCAACAAGTCAAGAGTGATGTTCTACACCATTTGACTGATTGCAACTTAACTTGGCAATTGAAACAGGTAGGTAAGAGTTAGAGATGGGGCCCTAGAGTTCCCCAAAATCCCCAGTATACCAAAAACTTCAGCTTTCCTTAGTGTGTCTGTAGAATCCAGAAAGGCAGTTCTCAACAGCACACTGGACAGCCAAGACCAAGGTTCATGGTATCCTTTTGTGATAAGGCTATTGTGGCCTCTTTAGCAACCAACCACTATAGTTAATATAAGCCTATTCACCCCAACCCAAAAGAGCTGTTAGACCCAACTGTAGTAGGAGGAAGTCTCCATGCTTCAAGGCCAAATGAGTGTAGTAATGTCCATTAACAGTGCTATTAAGCGGTTCCCTAGGGGAAGGGACAGGAATTAAGACTCTCTACACTGAGCCCAGAGCCCTCACCATTCCTCCCTTCACTCATAGGCAATGGAGGGTCCAGGTGTGGCATTTGTGGCATTTACCGACCTCATCTCTGTGTTTTCTGGGCCCACCTTATGGGCCATCATCATCTTCCTGTTGCTGGTGAACCTGGGGATAAGCACCATGATAGGGATTACACAGGGCATCATTACTCCTCTCCAGGACACTTTCTCTTCCCTCAGGAAACATACAAAGCTGCTCACAGGTAACCTGACCCGTGACTTTACTTCGTTCCATGACTTTACTAAGGCTGTTATTTAGCTTAACGCAACTGGGACTCTTATATAGGCCAGCTTGAATTCTGACCTTGATCCAAACCTGATGTTTTCCTCCAGTTGGTGTCTGTGTGCCTATGTTCCTGGGCAGCCTCATTTTTGCAAGGCCCTCGGGCAGCTACTATGTGAATCTGCTTGATGATTACTGGGCATCTCTGCCCCTCTTCTTCATTATTATCTTGGAGAACGTGGCCATGGCCTGGATCTATGGGGCCAGGAGGTACGTTCCAAGCCCAGGAGTCTCCTGCCATGTACCCACACATCTAGGGTCTGTAGGGAGAATTGGCCTTTCCCTTGCTCCCTCTGCTGTCACCACTAGATCTCTGATCTCAGGGCTTAGGGAGAGCCCCGGAGAGAAAGGCATGGGCTGGTTCCTGGAGAAAATAGCTGTGAAATGGAAAAGGGGTGAGCAGTCCATATCAAGTCCAAGGGGCTCTTGAGCCCTATTTTTAACCGGGGTAGTGTGGACTTCTAAAACACGTAATTCTCTTGCTTCTCAAAATGTGGTCTGTGGACCAGCAGCATTGGTATCATCTGGAAGTTTATTAGCAATGCAGACTCTCGGGCTCCACCCAGATCTTCGAGTCTGTATCTGCATTTTAACAAGATCTTCAGGTGATTTATATGCACACTAATGATGGGGAAGCACCATGTAGTCCAAGGGTGGCAGCATTTCTAGTGGTTCTTGGCATCAGTTTGCTCATTCATACACTCACTCGTTCTCACGTATTTTTTTAGGGCCTCCTATTGCCAGGCTTGATACTGGGGTGAATTATATTTAGTTTCTGCTCTCAGAGTGCAGAGTCCAAAGACAAAGACATATGTAAGCAGATCCCTGGGCAGGGTGGTAAGTCTAAGACAGAGGTAGCCAAGAGCACTCTAGGAATCAGGCAAAGTATCTTAGAGGAGGAGATGATTGAGCAGAGTCTGGACAGATGAATAGTTTGTCAAGGGAGAAAAAGAGAGAAGGGCATTCTAGGCAGAAGGAACCCAACTTTCATTTGTACTGAAGTTAAGAAGGTATACCAAAGAAAGCTGGATATACGGGCTGGAAGAAACTACCTTTAGAAACTTGGCCTTTTCCCTGAGGATGATGAGGGAGAAAAGTGTTTTTTTAACAGAGATCAGACTGAAAAGGGACAAATTAGAGGCAAGAAGACTGGTCATGGAGGGGTTGTGGAGGTGAACAGAAAGGTTTAAGATATATTAAAGTCTTTCTCCCGGGTTAGGCTTGAGCTAATCCCTCCCCCAACTCTTTTCCAACTCTTGCAAGTCTGGGAAAGGCTTGAGTGGGCCTCCCAAAGTTTTGTTGTCCTTCCTCCCAGGTTCCTTGCAGACATGACAATCCTGTTGGGCCGCCCTATCTCCCCCATGTATCGTTGGCTGTGGTGCTTTCTATCTCCAGTTGTGCTGCTAATCCTGTTTTTGTCCACCCTGATTCAACTTTGTGTGAAGGACATCACCTACGTGGCCTGGAACTCAACCTCTGTGAGCCTCCCTCCCCAAGAGAACCCCCTAACGAGTGGGTACCGGACCTTTCAATCCACTCTTGCCTCTAGGACCCAGTCATAATATTCCCTGATTCCCTGGGGGTTCAGTTATCTAGTCTCTTGCCCTAGCTCATCTCCCACCTCTACCCTCTGAAGCCTTCCAGTTCAAAGAACCAGGGCATTCTAAACATTCTTCTCCTTCCTCCACAGTCAAATGAGGACATCCAAACCTATCCATCATGGGCCAAATTCTTGCTCATAATTCTCATCATCATGACCATCTTGCCCGTCCCTGCCCACTTCTTGTACACCCTCATTTACGTGGCTTTCCCCGTCTGCATGATCCACAGTGGGACCACAATTTTCTTCAAACCTGAAGATAAAATTAACTCGCAGAAGCCTCGTCCACGGATTCAGGAGAGGCAGAGCCCCAAAATGATGAATAAAATGGATAAATAGCCAGGGGAAAAAACTTTGTGCCATGTGAGTAATTCCTCTTAGAAATAAAGGCTTGGTTCATTTGGCATAACATCACTTCTTTTTCAAAGCAGAACTCCCTGGCTAGCAAGTTGACATTAGAAGAGATAAACTTAGCAACTGCTGGTGCAACTTGACCCAAGGACCTTTTGTTCTCCTGGATTGGGAATGTTGTTCTGGCCTGATGGGGACTAACACAGCAGCCATTCCCCATATCTCCAACACTTGCTCTCACCAGATCCATAATAATGGTGTTCTTTGACTTTCAGCATTTGATTGATGCCATATTTCCTAGGCTGCCTTCCTCTGGGAGTTGATCTGTGCTATGTCTAGTCCCTATTAAACTAGGGCAATAAACAAATGCTGGTAAATAAATCAGTTCAGTGGAACCTTACTCTTATCATTAAAAATCACATAACTCCCAGTCATGCCTTTCACTGGCTCTGTCAAATTTAAGTGCTAGAATCCCAGGTCCTCTCTGCCTGGTGCTTCCTATAAGTAAACTGAACCAGATGGAGGGAACTTTCTCATAAAACAGCAGATTCACTGATTATGGCAAAGTGGTTAACTACCCGCTAACTGGTGACCTCCTCATATAGCTCTTAAATCCTTGGGGTAGTTGATTACTTCATGAAGTGGCTTAAAACTTTACTTAACATCATATATTTTTACTAAGGTAGTATAAGAGCCTGGAGGAAGGGTATTTGGTAGGGATGAGAGGGAAAATAGAAGTAGACTGGAAAAATTGAATAAAAGCCAAAGAGGACTTCATTTCAGGCACTATGACAATAAGATAAACATAACACTCCCTATTATAAGACACTTAAATGTAACATGAAATATATATTTCAACAATCTTCTTAAATGCATAGATGAGATTAGAAAACATTAAGGGAAATCCTCAAGAGGACAAAAATTAAGCCCAAGCTTGAATTCAGATAAGTAAGCAAGTCCTGAAGCTAGTAAGAGCTTTGGGGCAATTGCCACTGTCTTGTAATTTAGAGATTTTGGTTTAAAAGGCTGGGTGAAGACAAGGCCTTGGGTCCATGTAAGAAAAAGAAACCCTCAGACACAAAAAGCTACAGGGCTATAACCTCTGTGGAAGGAGTGACATAGCAAGAAAATATACACATCTTGGTCCTGTCTCTGAGACAGGGGGAAACATTGTCTCTTTGGAGAATCTGTAACCCTCAGCCTTCTCTCACATGGGACTTGGGTTCAGATTCACACAATATGCATAGTCTGAAAAACCCACCTTGAGGTTAATATAAAAGGTGCCTGGTGAGTAACACCCTTCCCCTGGCACCTGTCATAAGTAAATATAAATAATCTCTATCAGGCCCTCATAGAATTCCCACCAATAAACTTTCAATGAACATGAGATCATGAAAAGAAATCACAAAACCACAAGAAAACAAGGCACCATAAGGGAGGATTAGCAAAACCAAAAAGTAGCAGAATCACACCTATAAGATCTAATATACAAAGATTATTGAGTACATAATATAAAATAAATATGCTTAACATAGTTAAAGACAAAAAGAGGGAGTTGAAATTAAGAGTAAGGAGCAATAGATTCTCAAAAATGACCAGGGTATATGAAAAACAACCAAAAAGAACTTTTAGAAATGAAAATTATAATCATTAAGATTAAAGGCCTCAATAATGAATTAAACAACTGATTAGGAAACTATGAAGACAGAATTTGTGAACTAGAAGACAAATCTGAAGAAATTACCAAGAATATAGCACAGAGAAACTACAGGATTAAAAATATGAAAAAGATTAAGAGACATGGAAGATAGTGGGAGAAAGTCCAACATACATTTAATTCCAGAAAGAGATAATAGGAAGAATAGGAGAAAGGCAATAGGCAAAGAGAAAAAAGCTGAACATTTTCCAAAATTGAGGAAAGACACAAATCCCTGGGCTGAGGAAACACAGCAAATCCAAAGGATGTTAAATAAAGGAAACTGCAGGATACCCAAAGTAGAAGATCTAAAAAGAAACCAGGCAGAAAAGACATTACCTACAAAGGAATGTCAATAATATCACAGCTGTTCTCTTATGAATAGCAAGAGAAACCAGGAGATAGTGGGAAAGTGTCTTCCAAGGGATGATAGAAAATAACTGTCAACTTAGAATTATAAATCCAGCCAAACTATTTTTCAAGAACAAAGCAAACTAGAGGTATTTTCAGACAAACAAAATAGTTTTCCACCCACAGATATTTGGTAAAGAATGTACTTCAAGGAGAAGGAAAATTATCTCAGAAGGAAGATCTGAGAGCTGAGACAGAAGGAACCCTGAGTCAAGAAAATGTTGATAATATGTGTACATATAAACACACATTGACTCTACAAAGCAACAGTTACAATGGTTAATTTGTAGGCTTTAAAAAAATGAGAACTAAAATGCTGGATAACAATAACAAATAGAGTTTTCATCTCAGCAGGATGACAAATATAATATTTATCTTTAGACTTTGGTAAGATGTATGTTGAAATTTCAAGGGTAAATACTAAAAAAGATAGGAACAATATATAATTTCTGTATTAGTTAAGGTAAATAATGCTCGCTTCTCTAATAGATGAAAGTACAAAACCTCAATGACTTCATACAGTCAAATTTTATTTCCTGCTTATGTCAGAGTATAGAACAGTATAGCCTGGATTGGGGGTAGAGATGCTCTTCTTCGTTCAGTCATTAAATAACCCAGACTTCTTCCATCTTGAGGCTTTTTCCTCCTCTAAATTCTGGGATCCTCACTACTGAATTTCTGGATGGGGAAAGAAAATGGGTTTTATGAGCCAGGTCTGAAAGTGGAGCACATCACTTCTGTTGACAGGCCATTGGCCAGAACAAGAAGGCTGGAAGAACAGAAGAACAAAGTTATTAGAAGGCACTAGTAATCTCTGTCACATTCACAAACCAGCAGAAGGGGAAAAATCAAATAAAGAAAAATTAACCCAAAAGAATGCAAACCAAAATTTAAAAGGTTAATATAAAAAGTGGGACAAGTAGAAAAGAAGATATTAGAAATAAATCCACATATACCAGTTAATTACAATTATTTACAAATGGACTAAACATACTAGTTATATGACAAAGCTTGAAGACTGAATTTTTTAAATCCCAGCTGTCTGCTATTTATGTAAGACACATCTATAACATAAGGACACAGATTTAAAGTAAAAAGGAGGAGGAAATACTAGGCAAATACTAAACAAAAGACAAAATACACGTTAAGGCAATAAAACATTATTTGAGATAAAGAGGTTAAAAGGTTGCATTTTTAAGGAAGATATAAAAATTACAAATTGCATGGACCTAATATTATAACTTTAAAAGTACAAAAAAAACTGACCGAATTAGAACGAGAAATTGACATATGCAACAGTTTTGTGGAAAATTAACACACCTTTATCAGGAACCCATAATAAACAGAAAAACAGTAAGTATATAAGAGTTTGAACACAAATAACAAGCTTAACCTAACAGCCATATAGAAACCCCTGTATTCAGTAATTACGGAATACATATCTTCTCAAGCATACAGAGTATAGGATTGATCACACAGTAATCCATAGCAACCAATTTCAAATAATTATTATACAGACCATGTTCTAGGACCACAATGCAATTAAGTCAGATATGAACAATGAAAATATAACAAAAGAAAAATCCATACGATTGGACATTTTTAAAACCACATTTTATAAAATGGGTCGAGGAATACAAAATAACAAAACTAGAAAGTATGTAAAAGTAAACAATAAAAATGACATGTCAACTTCTTTCATCAGTATTTTATAGTTTCCAGTGGACAGGTCTTTCACCTCCTTGGTTAAATTTATTCCTAGGTATTTTATATTTTTTGATGCTATCGTCAATGGGATTGTTTTCTTGATTTCTTTTTTAGCTGCTCTTGTCAGACACACAAAAAGTAACTATGTGAGATGATAAATATGTTAATATGCTTCACCACAGTAACCATTTTACTATGTATATATATCCTATAACATCATGTCATAAACCTTAAATATACACAATAAAATTTATTTTAAAAAAAATGTAGAAAGGAGAAAACAACAAAAATACTACATATCAAACTGGTGGAGTAGAGCTAGAATGGTAAATTAATTTGAAATTATTTTAAACTATTTTTCCTTTTATTTTTAGTTGACATGTAATAACTTCATATTAATGGGATACAGGGTGATATTTTGATACATGTATGCAATGTGTACAATGATCAAATCAGGGTAATTATCATATCTATCACCTCAAGCATTTATCATTTCTTTGTTTTGTGAACATTCAAAATCCTTTCCTCTAGCTTTTTTTGAAAATATACATGAAATAATTGTTAACCATATTTGCTCTACAGTGCTAGAGCACACTAGAACTCATTCCTCCCATCTAGCTGTCACTTTGTATCTGTTAACCAACCTCTCCCTATCCTCCTGTCCCTCCTATCCTCCTTCCCAGCCTCTAATAACCACAATTCTACTGTCTACATCTATGAACTCAATTTTTTTAGCTTCCACATGTGAGTGAGGACATGTGCTATTTATCTTTCTGTGCCTGACTTATTTCCCTCAAAATAATGTCCTCCAGGCACATCCATGTTGCAAAAGACAGGATTTCATTCTTTTTTATGGCTGAATAGTATTCCTCTGTGTGTGTGTGTGTGTGTAATTTTGGCTTTTGTGAATAGAGCTACAATAAACATATGAGGATGCAGGTATCTCTTCAGTATACTGATTTCCTTCCCTTTGAATAAATACCCAGTAGTGGGATTGTTGGATAATATGGTAGTTCTGTTTTTAGTTTTTTGAAAAACTTCAATACTATTTTTCATAATGGCTGTGCTAATTTACATTTTCGCCAACAGTGTCTAAGAGTTCCTTTTCTCCACATCCTTGCCAGCATTTGTTTTTGTAAGCAAGAGATCCCCAGCAGTCCACATTCCTACCACAGACACCTTCAATCCTAGCTATTCTAGCTACAGGAGAGCCCCCCAGCCCTCGCAGACCCTGATCCTAATACAGGGAGCTGCCTGGGGTCCACACGACTACATTGTCCCATTTCATTTGCCTTTTTTTCTTTTTCTTTTTTTTCCCCCTGAAAGTTATTGATAGCTTGGCTGAGTAAAGGATTCTTTTGTTGCAGTTCCTTTCTCTGACTATCTCTATAGATGTTATTCCATAGTCTTCTGCCTTCCAGTGCGGGAGATAAGTCCAATGCTACTCTGATCTTTTTCTTTTATATGTAACTTGTCTTTCTATCTAGATGCCTGTAACATTTTCTTTAAATCGTTGGAGTTCACAGATTTCATGAGGATATGCCCAGATATAGTTAATACATCTTTTCTCATCAAAACTGCCTGGAAACCAATAAAGTCTTTCAATTTGCAAAAATGGCTTTTCCTTTAATGGGGGACATTATCTTCTATTACTGGTTCATATATTGCCTCTTTTCCACCCATTCCCTTTTCTTCCTTTGGGACCCCTGTTATTCATATGTCAGTTCTTTAGGATGTTTTTCAAGTCTCTTTACTCATTATTTTTCTCAACTTTATTCCTCTGTGATTTAGTATATTTCTTTCACTTGTTCTTCCAGACCACTAATATATGGACAGAGTAACCACCTCTCCTTCAATTTATCTACTGAGTTTTAGAGTTTAAATATTATGTCTGTCTTCTATTTACAAAAAGTTTTTTTGGTATTGTGCTTTAACCTCCTTGAGTGCCCTTTAGTTCTTTGCTTATTTTGTTTTGCTTTTTGTCATTGTTGTCATATGTTTCTTCAACAGTGCTCTTTTTCTTGCACTTCCACAGAGACCCCTACACATGTTGTGATTTTTCTTTGGCAACTCCCTGATGCTCAGATCTGGTTGTAGAAGAACTTTTTATTTTTTTTCTCCCGTGTGGTTGTCGAAGAACTTTAAATGGTTAAGAGTTCTCTGGTGAGCCAGGGCCCACAGCAGAGGCAGCCTCCATTCTCCTCATCCCCATTCTGTGCACTTGTAGTGTCTACAGAGAAGAGAAAATCCTTCCTAGGAACTTCCTGCGAGGACTCACTGAAAGCTCAAGTTCTCACTCACACCCAGCTGCCCACAGCCCCATTAGCTGTTTGGCTCAGAAGAGGCAGATGGATTGCAGCTGTGAGTATATGGGACCTGACACATGTAGCTTATTCAAAAGTAATTCTTGATCATTGCCCCACAGTGTTCTAAGCTATTTTTATCCAATCCAGTTCAATTCTGACACTAACTACCTGGAGTTAGCATTAGAATCCTCAGGTTTAAGGTCTCAGTCCCACAACACTGCCTTCAGCTTAGATACCAATTGCAAGTGGGTGCCCAGACCACCTACACTCCTGTTCTTCTTGGCTACAAAGTTGGGGTTTCCCACAGTCCCCCACTTCACATTTGATAATTAGCTAGAATAGCTCACAGAACTCAGGAAAGCACTTTACTTACTATTACTGTTGTTTTTTTTAAATAAAGGATACAACTCAGGAACAGTCTGAGATGCATAGAGCAAGGTACGGCAGGGGTGGGGATGGGGCTGAGAGCTTCCATGCTCTCTTCGAGCAAGCTACCTTTTCCAGCACCTCAATGTGTTTAGCAACCCAGAAGCTCTCTGAACCCCAGAGTTTAGGGGTTTTATGGAGGCTCTATTACATAAGTATGATTGATTAAATCTCCAGCCCCTCTCCCCTCCCTGGTGGCTTAAAGTTTAAGGTTCCAACCCTCTAATCATGCCTTGGTCTTTCTAGTGATCAACCCCCAGCCTAAAGCTATCTATGGGCCCACCAAGAATGGCCTCACTAGAACAGAAGTTGCTTCTATTACCTAGAAAATTTCAAGCGTTTTAGAAACTCTGTGTCAGGAACCAGGGACAAACACCAAATATATATATCTTATATATCACAATATTACAGTGCCTTCTTGACTTTTGTGCTTTACTGTATGCTTAGACTTTATCTGGAGCTTCATTAAGAAAGATCAGTTCTTAACTTTAAAAGCTTTCATCTGTGTATGTTTTAGAATCTGGTTTTTCTGCTCAGATTTTATCTGTCAATATGTTCCTAGACTCACAAGACACTTTCTTTCCTTCTAGAATTCCTTAAAATTTCTCATTTATTGTTTGGAACTACATGGAGAAAAGAAAAAAACTTGTATCCACATGTTGGCCTAAATATAGACTTGGAGTTCAAATTTTACCACCAGTGGGCAAACCTAGGTTGTTGTAAAATTAATTTAAAATGGTCCCAGTTCAGTAGCATCCAGGTACTTGTCAAAAGCAAACAAAAGACCTTTCTGGAGGGATATACCCTCAACCCAGACTTTACATGATTCCTACAGAAAAAGTTTCGCCAAACATGAGCTCACAGTCTGAAATGACAAAACAAGTGAAACAAATCACTATAAGCAAAAGTCAGGAGATAAACAGCAGAGTAAAACCCCTGAGAATTTTAGATATTAAATATTGCCCCATAGAAATTTTGTCTTTATATAGTCAAATTTACAAAACTTTTCCTTTACGGATTCTTAGTTTTTATGTTATTCTTAGAAAGCCCTTCCCTGTGCCAAGATTATAGAAATGTTCTCCCATATTTATTTCTAGTGAATTATGTTTTCATTTTTTACATTGTGATCCTTGACCCATCTGAAATCTATTTTTATGTAAGGGCATAATTTTTCCCAGGTGTCTTGCCAATTGTTCCAACCAAACCACTGAACAAATAATGTTTTGTTCACTGATTTGAATGTCACTTTTCATATCCTGATCTCTGTCATTACCTAGGTCCTGTTCTAGACTTTGTATTCTATGCCATCAAGCTACTTGTGTAAATCTGCTCCAGCACCACCCTGTTTTAGATATTGAAGCTTTACACATGCTGAATCTTTATAGCATAATGGTTAAAAAGTGTGAACTCTTTTTTTTTAACTTTTTTTTTTTTAAGGGCATCACAGACCTGTTATTGCTCAATCTCGGGTGGCTGACCACCACTTGTCCCTCTAAAAAGTGTGAACTCTTAAACAGGCTGTCAGGGTTCATATCTTGGCTCCTCCCTCAATCCCTTATCTTGATCCAAGTGTGTTAGTCACTAAGTACTAGCTAAACTAAATCTTCCTGGCAACCCGTAACCTTGCTCAGCCCACCGCAGGGCTGAATCTGCCTGGCAACTGATGATCTCAGGGATCCTCCCCAAAGAATAAGCTTGGAGAGAAGATACGCCAAAGAGTGAGGGTGGGAAGAAGAGGGAAGAACTGAACTGTGCTTCACCCCTAAGCGCGCAGATCGCCAGGTTTCAGAAATCCTGGAACCGCGGAGAAGGCGGCACCCTTCAGAGGGATGGGGCTAAGACTGGCTGTGGTCTACGAACTTCGGGTCGGGAATCCATGCGAGTGAATTAACAGGGCCAGGGCCAGGTCCAGGGGTCTGTAGGGGGCACCTCAGATGTGAGCATCTCCAGGGTGAGTTGCTTCAGTTGCCCTCCGGCTGCAGCGAAAGATTAAAATCTCCTGTAGCTCCAATGGCCGTGGCTCTGGCGGACCCTCAGACCCTCGTCGCGTGCCCTGGCCGCCCCCTCCCCCCAATCCCCACCAAGCGCCGGCGGAAGCGACCGGTCTTCAGACTCGCGCGTCAGTGGCGGGTAAAGAGGGGTGCAGCTGGGGGTCCTCGCCCCCAGCTCCTGACCTCTCGGGGAACCAGGTGTCCGTTCCCACAGCCACTACTCCCTCCTCTGGACCCAGACCTCTGAGCCGAGCCTCCCACCTCCTTTTCTTGCCAGTAATTAGGGATCCAGGATGCCCTGAGTCTGGGAACCAGGTGCGGAGCACCGGGATTGTAAACGCCGCCAGGTGGAGCAGAAGCCTGGTGGTACCTTTCGCCCCCCAACGGCCTCCCCTCCCCGCGCCCCCCCCATCTCTCCTCCCACTAAGGTCGCGGATGAGCCAGCTCTGGAGACACCAACTTCCCCCCAGCAGGTGACTAGAACTGGGGCCAATGGGGTTGGGGTGTTGTAGGCGAGCCCTTCGCTGACTCTCTCCAAGGTTGACTCCCGGGACTCCCATCTCTATAAAGAGTTTCTTAGCCTTCAAACAGGTTATCGCTCCTTGGATTCTCCCGAGAGCCCGGAGGAGAGTAGATACAGCAGGGGGCGCGGAGGCGGAGAAAGACTGAGGACGCAGATCCAGTCCCGGCCAGACTGGTGACCAGAGACAATTATCCCAGGCCGGTGCTACCTGGGCTGACACCTCCCAGGGAGAGAGGCAGAGCGATCATCGGCAGCAGAGTGAATAATTGCAGGTACAAAACCTTGCAAGGGTGAGAAGGGCTGTCTGTGAGGCGCCTCAGGAAGACTTGAGCAAATGATAGACTTTGTCAGGTTTATATAATGACTCTGGAATATTAAGCAGCTATTAAAAATCCTGTTTTTAAAGAATACTTTAGGATAAGAAAATATATAGTAGAAGAAATATACATATTCAATATATATCTGATTTGTAAGAAACACGTGTTCATAGAGTATATATTAATATGTATATCCTATTTCTAATATTTAACATATCCTATATATCTATAATAATATCTAATTTTAAGAACATATAAAATATGCATATACACATATAATAACATCTAATTGCTAAGATTGGCTGTGCCCTCTTTCAAAACCTAAAGGCAGCAAACACTTAAAATCATGGTATCTTTTAAGATTGTACATGCTTCGCACCTAGTTAAACTAAAACCTCAGAATTAAACCAAGTGGATGCAAAAGAGCCCCACCTTGCAAATAGCATCCTCCCTTCTCAAGTCACAAGATCCAGCTGAGCTGGATTGTGTGCTGCTTTACTACAGAAGCGAATGCTGGCAGCGATATTGACAACAGATGAGGCTGAGAGGCGTTTCCAGTGCAGAGTGACCGCCCATCTAGCTGGAGTCTGTGCAGTAGGCTCTTGAGTGGGTGAGGCAGGGCAAGGGCCACACATTTCCCAAACTAGAATTGGAAACTCCTTGCCTGACAAAGTCATGTCCTAGTGAGAGGAAAAAGTCTGGAAGATGAGATCTGAATACCAAAATAGCAGCATTTCCAAAAGATTTCAACAGTTTGTGGAAGCATTTTAATCAAGACTGCCTGGGAAAGGGGCTATTGGGGCAATTGCAATGGGCAGCGAGAGGATGTTTGTGAGTAAGGTGGGGTATTAAAACCTCAGCTGGTCTTTGGAGAGTTCCAACGACATGCCAGGCATAACGGCATGGCAGGGGCAAGGGTGGGAGGTGGTGACGGTGGTCAAGGTCAGCTTTTGGAGGAAGTCAAATCTGAGATGAGATACCAATGATGAGTTGGGATTATCTGGATGAGGGAACCTGGGACAGGGCAGAAGGGAGAGTGTTAGTGTGAGAAAGAACAGCCAGAAAGGTCTTTTCAGTGCATTTAAACGCACATGTATGGACACTTAGAAATGTATCATTTTCTTTATATGGATTTTTTTCATAAATGGTATTATATGTTAGATATTCCATGACTTTTTACCTAGCAGTGTGTTTTGGAAACTTTGTGATATTCTTGCATACAAATATACCTCTTTTTTAATGAAATATAACACATATTCAAAAAAGTGTACAAAACTGAAACATTCAGCTCAATGACTTATTATAAAGCAAATACCCTGATTGTCCTAGTCAAAAAAGGAAAACATTGACTATATCCTAGAAATATCCCTTGAGCCTCTCCCAAACACCAATCCCTCCTGCCCCCCAAGAAGGAATCACTACCTTAACACTTAGGATCATCAATTCTTTGCTTTTATTCATAGTTTTACCACCTCAGTATGCATACCTAAACACTTCATTTTAGTTTTGCCTGTTTTTTGGGACTTGGATATAAACAGAGTCATATGGTATGTCTTCTTTAGTATATAGCTTCTTCACTCAATGTTAAGTTTTTGAGATTTATCCCTGCCATTGTAGCTGTAGTTCATTTCTTTTCTTTGCTGTGTAATATTCCTTTCTACTGACTGTATCACTATTTATCCATGCTACTGTGGTGGACTTCTGAGTTGTTTCCTGTTTGGGGTTGTTGCAAACAATGCTGTTAAGGAAAGTCCTGTATGTGTGTACCGGTTCAACACGTACAAACATTTTTTGTTGCAATTATACCTAGGTGTGGAATTGCTGATCATGGGATATGCATACCTTCAATTTTAACAGATAATGCTGACTCATCTCTCAAAATAATTTTCATCAGTTTTCATTCCCACTAACAGTGTGTGAAATTTCCCATGGCCCCTTATTCTTGCCAATGTTCAATATTGTCAGTCTTTTCATTCTAGCCAGTCTGGCAGGTGTGTAGTGGCACCTCACTGTGATTTTAATTGCCATTTCCCTGCTGATTAAAGAGCTTGGGCACTTTTTCATATATTCACTGGCCATTTGGACAACCACTTTGGTAAAAGGTCTCTTCAAGTTTCTTAAGTGTTTTTCTATTGGGTTATTTATATAATA
The DNA here is from genome assembly GCA_023783475.1 of Daubentonia madagascariensis. Lineage (NCBI taxonomy): Eukaryota > Metazoa > Chordata > Mammalia > Primates > Daubentoniidae > Daubentonia > Daubentonia madagascariensis. The sequence goes on along the minus strand of JAKFHU010001057.1, from coordinate 796,741 downwards.
TTTTTCTTACTGATCTGTAGGAGTTCTTTGTAGATTCTGGATAAGAGCTCCATCAGCTACATGTATGGCAATGTTTTTCTACTCTGTGGCTTGCTTTTGACTCTTAATGGCATCTTTTGATAAACAAATATTCTGAATTTTAATGAACTCAAATCTGTCTCTTGTTTCCTTTATGGTTAGCATTTTCTAAATCCTGCTTAATAAGTCTTTCTTAACCCCCAAATCGTGAAGATCTTATCCCATATTAACTTCTAAAAGCTTTGTGAATTTGCCTTTCATGTTTAAATCTGTAATATTATGGATTAACTTTTGTATGATGTAAAATAAGGATCAAATTTCATTTTTTCCATATGAATATACGTTTTTCCCATCACTGATTATTTAATACTGTCATTTACACACTACTCTGGGTTGACATGAAATCTCTCTCCATTTATTTAAAACTTTTACTTCTCTTAATAATAATAATGGTTATAGGTTTTGGTATAGAGGTCTCGTACTTTTTTTGTTAGATTTATTCCTAGGCACTTAAAATATCTTCATGTTGTTATAAATGTTATCTTTAATTTTTTTTGTTACCTATTTATTTCTTGCTGGTATGTAGAAATGCTATTAATTATGTTCTATTAACCCTGTATCAAGCAACCTTGCTGAACTCACTTATTAATCCTAATAATATATCTGTAGATTCTTTTTTATTTTTTATATACACAATCATATCTATAAATAATGACAGTTTTATTTCTTCTTACCCAAACTTTTTTTTTCATTTTATTGTATTTGCTAGGACCTTGTATCTATTGCTACCATAATGCTACATAACAAACCACCTCAAAATTCAGTGATTTGAAACAAGAAATTTTTATTATTGCTTATGAGTCATTAGGCTGGGCTCAGCTAATATGTAAGGGAATTGGCTGCCTGTTGGCTAATCTAGACTAGCTTGAGATGTGACCACCAGGGTGATTCAGCTCTGATTTATATGTTTCATTTTCCAGCAGATTAGCCTAGATATGTCCTCACAGTGATGGCAAAATTGGAAGAAAGCAAGCAGTAACAAGCAAGATCTTTTGCAGCCTAGGCTCTGAATTGGCACACCAGCTCAGATTCAAGGGATAGGAAAGTAGATTATGGGCTCCTTAGTGAAACTACAGAATCACATTTCAAAGGGGATGGATATAGGAAAAATTGAAGACGTGGGACCATTAATGCTATCAATCTACCCAAACTTTAAATTCAATTTGACCAGAAGAGATGGTAGCAGACATCCTTGTCTTATTCCTGAGTACAAAGGAAAGTGCTTCAACATTTTATCATTAAGTATAATGTTTACTGTAAGCTTTTTTGTAAATAACCCCTATGAGATTAAAGATGTTCCTTTCTACTCCTAATTGCTAAGAGTTTTTTTTAAATAAATGAATTGTTATTGGGTTTTATCAAATATTCTCACAAACAGAAATGATCATGATTTTTATCTTTTATTATGTTATTGATTGATTTTCTCCCCTGCATTATTGCAATCAACTCAACTCAGTTGTGATATATTATTGTTTTTATGTATTGATGGATTTGATTTTGCTAATAATTTTGGGGGGGTGTTTGCATCAATGTTGATGAATGACATTGGTGTGTGATTTTTCTTTGTCATAATTTCCTTGCCAAACTAAGTATTGAGGTTATACTGGTCTTGCCACTTTTTCTATTCTGGAAGATTTTGCACAAAATTGGCAGTATTTATTTTTAAATGTTTAGTATAATTCACCAGTGAAGTCATCGTGGCCTGAAGTTTACCTTGGAGCAAAGTTACTAATTACAGAAGCAATTTATTTAAACGTTATAGGAAAATTCAGAGTTTATATTTCTTTCTGTGTGAATTTTGTTAAGTTTTATTTTTCTGAAAAATTTCAAGTTTATTGGCATAAAATTATTATAGTGTTTTTATATTTTAAATAACTATAAGATTTATAATGATGTTCCTTTTTTAATTTCAGTATTGACTGTGCTTTATTTCTTGGCAAGTCTTGGTAGAGATTTTTATTCATTTTATTTTTCTTTTAAAGTACGAGCCTTTAATTTTGTTGATCTTCTCTACTGTCTTTTATTGATTTCTCATGTTGATTTTATTATTTCCTGCTTCCTCCTTTTGGGAGTTATTTTGCTGTTCTTTTCTAATTTCTAGGGATGGATTCTTAGCTTATTGATTTTCAGCCATTTTTATTTCTAATATTTGGCTTTAGCTATATGTCATGTTTTGATAGGTAGTATTTTCATTATCATTCTGTTCAAAATATTTTCCCATATCCATTTTGATCAATTCTTTAACCCATTGGTTATGTCAAAATGTAGTTTTCAATATCCAAACATAGGGATTTGGGGATTATTTTTATTATTATTAATTTAATAATTAAAAATAATTAATTATATAATTAATTTATTATTAATTTTGAGTGTAATTATATGTGGTCAGAAGTAAACTATATGATTATGATCCTTTGAAATTTGTTGAGATTTGTTTCATGAAGAATGTGGTTCACTTTTGTAACTGTTTAGTGTGTTCTTGAAAAGAATGTGGATTCTGTAGTTGATGAATATAGTTTTATATATATGAGTGTATAGATGCATGTATATATGCATTAAGTTAAGTTTGTTAATTAAATTGTTCAAATCTTTTTTGACGTAGGTGTTTATTGCTATCAACTTCTCTCTTAGTACTGCTTTTGCTGTATCCCATAGTTTTAGTATGTTGTATATCCATTTTCATTTGTCTCAAGAAATTTTTTAATTTCCTTTTTAATTTCTTCATTGGCCCAGTGGTTGTTCAGGAGCATGTTGTTTGATCTCCATGTATTTGTATAGCTTCCAATGTTCCTCCTGTTATTGATTTTTGGATTTATTCCATTGTGGTCAGAAAAGATACTTGATATGACTTTTATCTTTTAAAATTTGTTGAGACTTGTTTTGTGGCCTCATATGTGGTCTATCCTAGAGAATGTTCCATGTACTTTTGAGAGGAATGGATTTTGCAGCTGCTGGATGGAATATTCTGTATGTAAATGTCTGTTAGGTCCATTTGGTCTAAAGTGGGGTTTAACTCCAACGTTACTTTGTTGATTTTCTGTTCGGATGATCAAGTCCCCTACTATTATTGTATTTCAGTTTCTCTTTTCTTTTTGGTCTATTAATATTTGCTTTATAAATTTAGGTGTTCCAGTGACGGGTGCATATGTCATTATATTTATATCCTCTTGCTGTATTGATCCTTTTATTGTTATACAGTGGCCTTCTTTGTCTCTCCTTACCGTTTTTGGCTTAAGGTATATTTTATCCAATATAAATATAGTTACTCCTGCTCTTTTTTGGTTTCCATTTGTGTGGAATATCTTTTTCCATCCCTTCACTTTCAGTGTATGTGTGTCCTTACAGGTGAAGTGAGTCTCTTGTAGACAACATATACAGTTGGCCCTTGAACAACGCAGGAGCAACTGACCCCCATGTAGTCAAAAATCTGCATATAACTTTTGACTCCCCAAAAACTTAACTACTAATAGCCTACTGTTGACTGGAAGCCTTACTGATAACATAAAAAGTCAATTAATACATATTTTGTATGTTACATATATTATGTACTATTCTCTTAAAGTTAGAGAAAAAATGTTAAGAAAATCATAAGGAAGAGAAAATAAATTTACTATTTATTAAGTAGAAGTGACCATCACAAAGGTCTTCATCCTTGTCTTCTTTACACTGAGTAGGCTGAGGTGTAGGAGGAAGAGGAGAGGTTGGTCTTCCTGTCTTAGAGGTGGCAGAGGCAAAAGAAAATCTACATATAAGTGGACCCACATAGCTCTAACCTGTTCAAGGGTCAACTGTAGTTGGGTCTTTTTTTTTTTAAATCCATTCAGCCACTATATGTCTTTTAATTGAAGAATTTAATCCATTTACATTAAAGGTAATTATTGATAGGTAAGGGCTTACTACTGCCATTTTGTTACTTTTTTCTAGCTGTTTCACAGATCCTTTCTTCCTTCATTCTTCTCTTACAGTCTTCCTATGTGATTAAGTGATTTTCTCTAAGGAACTGGAAAAATAAGAACAAACTAAAGCCAAAATTAGGAGGAGGAAAAAAATAATAACTATCAGAGCAGAGGTAAATGAAATAGAGTTTAAATAAACAACACAAAAGATCAACAAAACAAAGAGTTGGTTTTTTGAAATGATAAACAAAATTGACAAACCTTTAGCTAGACTAAGAAAAAAGAGAGATGACAAATAAAATCAGAAATGAAAAGGAGACATCACAACTGATACCACAGAAATACAAAGAACCATTAGACACTATCATGAACAACTATTCAGAAAAGTTAGAAGAGATGAATAACTTCCTGGACACATACAACCTGCCAAGATTGAATCATGAAGAAATAGAAAACCTGAACAGAACAATAATGAGTAACAAGATTGAATCAGTAATAAAAAGTTTCCTATTAAAAAAAAAGCCTAGGACCTGATGGATTCACTACTGAATTCTATCAAACATTTAAAGAAGAACTGTAGCTGGGCACAGTGGTACACATCTGTAGTCCCAGCTACTTGAGGGGCTGAGGTAGAAGGATTGCTTGTCCAGGAGTTCGAGTTCACTCTGGGCAACATATTGAGACTCCATCTCTAAAAATAAACAAACAAACAAACAAACAAATAAAATAAAGAACTAATACTAATTCTCAAACTATTACAAAAAATTGAAGTTAAGGCAATTCTTTCAAACTCTATAAGGCTAGCATTACCCTGATACCCTGATACCAAAACCAGACAAAGACACAACAAAAAACCTGCAGGCCAATATCCTGAATGAACTAGATACAAAAATCCTCAACAAAATACTGGAAAACCAAATTCAATAGCACATCAAAAACATCATTCATCATGATCAAGTGGGATTCATCTCAGGTGTGCAAGGATGGCTCAACATATGCAAATCAATCAAAGTGACACATCACATCAACAGAATGAAGGACCAAAACCATATGATCATCTCAATAGATGCAGAAAAAACATATGATAAAATTCAACATCCCTTCATGATAAAAACTCTAAAAAAAATTAGGTATAGAAGAAATGTACTTGAACACAATAAAGGCCATATATGACAACTAACACTATATCAAACAGGGAAAAGTTGAAAGCTTTTCCTCTAAAATGACAAGGATGCCCACTTTCATCTCTTCTATTCAGCATAGTACTAGGAGTCCTAGCCAGTGAAATTAGGCAAGAGAAAGAAATAAAAGGCATCCAAATTGGAAAGGAGGAAGTCAAATTGTCCTTGTTTGCAGATGACATGATCTTATATATAAAAAATCCTACAGATTTCACAAAAAAACTGTTAGAACTAAAACAAATAAACAAAACCCAAAAAATTGTTAGAACTAATAAATTTAGTGAAGTTGAATGGTACAAAATTAACATACAAAAATCAGTAGTGTTTCTATACACCAACAGCAAACTATCTGAGGAAGAAATCAGGAAATCGGTCCCATTTATAACAGCTATCAAAATAATAAAATACCTAGGAACAAACTTAACCAAGGAGGTGAAATATCTGTACAATGAAAACTATAAAACACTGATGGAAGAAATTGAAGAGGACACTAATAAATGGAGAGATATCCTGTGTTCACAGGTTGGAAGAATTAACATTGTTAAAATGTCCATACTACCCAAAGTGATGTACAAATTCAGTGCAATCCCTATCAAAATATTAATAACATTTTTCACAGAAATAAACAATCCTAAAATTTGTATGGAACCACAAAGGATCCTGAATAGCCAAAGTAATCTTGACTAAAAGAACAAAGCTAGATGCATCACACTACCTGACTTTAAAAAATACTACAAAGCAATAGTAACCAAAACAGCATGGTACTAGCATAAAAACAGACACACAGACCAATGGAATAGAATAGACCTGTGGTTGCCAACCCCTGGGCAGCAGACCGGTACTGGTCTGTGGCCTGTTAGGGGCCAGGCCACAGAGCTCCACCACCCTCCACTGCTCCCACCTGTGGAAAAATTGTCTTCCATGAAACTTAGGAAACCGAGGGGGCTGCATAGCAGGAAGTGAACAGCAGGTGAGCAAGCCAAGCTTCATCTGTATTTACAGCCACTCCCCATCACTTGCATCACCACCTGAGCTCTGCCTCCCCCTCCATCCACCCCACCCCCGGTCTGTGGCAAATTTGTCTTCCATGAAACCAGTTCCTGGTGCCAAAAAGGTTGGGAACAGCTGGAATAGAGAACACAGAAATAAATCCATGCATTTACAGCTAACTGATTTTCAACAAAAAGGCACCAAGAACACACACTGGGGAAAGGACAGTTTCTTCAATAAATGGTGCTGGGAAAAGTGGATATCCACAGTCAGAAAAATGAAACTAGACCCCTGTCTCTCACCATATACAAAAATCAACTCAAAATGGATTAGAGACAAATTTAAAGCCCCAAAATATGAAACTACTAAAAGAAAACATAGGGGGAATGGGGAATGTTTCGTGACATTGGTCTGGGTGATGATTTTTTGAAGAAGACCTCAAGAATATGGGCAAAAAAAGAAAAATAGGCAAGTGGAATTACATCAAACTAAAAAGCTTCTGCACAGCAAAGAAGACAATTAACAGAGTGAGGAGACAACCTACAGAATGGGAGAAAATATTCACAAACTATGCATCTAAAAAGAGATTAATATCCAGAATATATAAGGAACTCAAACTCAATAGCAAAAAAACAAAAACCAAATAATCCAATTAAAAATAGGTAAAACATGCAAATAGACATTTGTCAAAATAAGATAGACAAGTGGCCAACAGGTGTATGAAAAAACACTCAACATCACCAATTATCAGGGAAATGCAAATCAAAACCACAATGAGACATCACCTCACCCTAGTTAGAAGAGCTGTTATCAAAAAGACAAAAAATATGGCTGGGTGTGGTGGCTCACACCTGTAATCCTAGCACTTTGGGAGGCTGAGGCAGGAGGATTGCTTGAGGTCAGGAGCTCAAGACTAGCCTGAGCAAGAGCGAGACTCCATGTCTACTAAAAATAGAAAAATTAGCCAGGCAGTGTGTTGTGTGCCTGCAGTCCCAGCTACTTGGGAGGCTGAGGCAGGAGGATTGCTTGAGCCCAGGAGTTCGAGGTTGCAGTGAGCTGTGATGACACCACTGCTATCTAGCCAGGGAGACAGCAAGACTCTGTCTCAAAAAAAAAAAAAAAAGGACAAAAAATAACAAATGCTGATGAAGTTGTGGAGAAAGGGGAACACTTATACACTCTTAGGGAGAATGTACATTATTGTAGACATTATGGAAAACAGTATGGAGATTCCTCAAAAAGTTAGAAGTACCATATGATTCAGCAATCCCACTACTGGGTATATATTCAAAGGAAATGAAATCAGTATATCAAAGAAGTAATTGTACTGCCATGTTTATAGCAGCCCTATTCACAATAGCCAAGATATTGAATCAACCTAATTGTCCATCAGTGGATGACTGGGTAAAGAAAATATGGTTTATATATACACAGTGGAATACTATTCAACCATGAAAAAGAATGAAATGCTGTCATTTGCAACAATGCAGATGAACCTAGAGGACATTATGTTAAGTGAAATAAGCCAAGCACCAAAGGACAAATACTGTATGATCTCACTCATATGTGGAATCTAAAAAAGTTGGCCTCATAGAAATAGAGAGTAGAATAGTGGTTATCAGAGGCTGGGGAGAGTAGGGTGGAGGAAAGCATGGGGAGAGATTGGTCAATGGGTACAAGTTACAGTTAGATAAGAGGAAAAAGTTCTGATGTCCTATTGCACAGTAGAGCAACTGTAGTCAAAAGTACTGTATTGCACACTTCAAAATAGCTAGAAGAGAGGATTTTGAATATTCTCACCACAAAGAAATGATAAGTGTTTGAGGTAATGGGTATGCTAATTACCCTGATTTCATCATTATACAATGTATATATGTATTGAAACATCACACTGTACTCCATAAATATGTACAAGTATGTATCAATGAAAAACAAAATAAAACTTATAAAAAACAGTTCAAATCTTCTATATCCTTAATGAATTTTTACTGTTTATCTTTTATGTCTGTGATAAGTAGGTTTTATCAATTTTCTATATTTTGAGGCCATATTAAAATTAGAATTTGTATGTCTTCCTAGTGAATTGAATCTTTTATCATTATTAAATTTCACTTTCATCTCTGGGAAAGCTTTTTGCCTTAAATATTAAATACATGTTAATAAGTTTATAAATATTAAGTATAAACATTGATATAATTCAATGTATAAATATTAATTAAATATTAATATATTAGTAAAGCTATACATGCTTTCTCTTGGATAGAGTTTTCATGGAATACAGCTTGCCATGCTTTTTACTTTTAATTATTTCATATTCTTACATTTAAGTTGCCTCTCGTAAACAGCACTTAGTTTGTTTTTTTAATTCAGGCTGAAAGCTTTGTCTTTTAATTAGAGCATTCAGTCTATTTACATTTAATGTAAATACTTACATATTTAGATTTAAAGCTACCATCTAATTAGGTGCCTTGTACTTGTCTTATCTGCTCTATATTCCTTTTTTTCTCCTTTCTTGCATTCTTTGTGCGTTGATTTTTTTTAGCCCATTTTTTTCCCCCTATGATAGCTTAGAAGACATGCACTTTTACTGTTCTTTTAATGGCTCCCCTAGATATTAACTATACATACTTTTTATTAAATAATATTAATTGGTACTTTTATCCTCTACGTAGGGAATGAAAAGTACCTATCACACTCAAACTCCATATTTATCACCCTTCTAACCTTGGTTGTCATGCGTTCTAATTCCTTCCTTATTTACAGACCAGTGAGATGCTGCCTTCTTTCTGCATGTTTGACCTTCCATCTCAGATAATTTTCCCTCCTGAAGAATCCCCTGTAGAATTTCCTATAGTGCAGGTGTTCTGGTGATGGAATTCTCTCCAGTTTTGTTAGTCTGAAAATTTTTTAAATTTCATCTTAATTTTTGAAGGCTATGTTTCTGGCTCTGGAATTCTAGACCCACAGTTATTTTCTTTTAGCACTTTAAAAATTTCATTCCATTGTCTTCTTTTTACATTATTTTTTGAGAGGTTATTTGTCATTCTAACTGTTGTTCTTTTGTAGGTAATGTTTTCCCTTTGAGTATTTCCTCTTTGTCTTTGGTTTGCCGAAGTTTTACTTTGTTGAACCTAGGTAGTGTTTTCTTTTGATTTATATGCTTGTGGATTCAGAGAGCTTCTTGAGTCTGTGGTTTGATGTCCTTCATTTAGTTCAGAAAGTTCTGGGCCATTTTCCCTTCAAATTGTTTTCATCCCCTTCTCTGTTCCCTCTCTCGTACTCCAATTACACACATAGTATAACTTCTCTCTGTATCCACTTAGGTTCTTTTCTCTAATTTCCATCATTTTGTCTCTCTATCCTTCATCCTGGAAATTTTCTTCTGCTATGTCTTCCAGCTCACTGATTATCTCTTTAGCTGTATATAATCTACTTTTTTACCCACACATTTAGTCCTCGTATTTGTTACTGTATTTTGCAGTTCTAGAATTTCCATTTTTATCTTTTTTTGTAATTACAAGTTCTCTGCCAAATTATCGACATTGTATTTTATTTCCTTGATCATGATAAGCATATTTACTATGAATCTGAGACAGATAACATGAAATACTGGAGTCCCTATTGATCTATTCTTATCTGTTGCTTTTCAGACAATAGAAACAAAATTAAGTTCATTGTGTTATTTTGTATCCTCATGTGTCCTGTAATTTTTTACCTTTTTTTCTTATTGAGGTAAAAATTACATACAGTGAAGTGCACAAATCTTAAGGGTATGATCAATGAATTTCTGTGTATGTGTACACTTATGTAACCACCATGAACATCAAGATGTAGAACATTTACCTCACCCTAGAAAGTTCCCTTGTGCCCCTTTCCAGAAGATTATACCCTCAGAAGTACCATCAAAAATTAGATTTGCCTGTTCTCAAACTTCTTATATATGGGATCCTACAGTGTGTACATTTTTGTGTCTGACTTCTTTTAATCAAAATTGTATTTTTGACTTTTTTAGATTCCACATTAAGTGAGATCACACGGTATTTTTCTTTCTGTGTCTGGCTTATTTCATTTAGCATAATGTCCTCCAAGTTCATCCTTGTCATAAAAGGCAGAATTTTTTTCCTTTATGTGGCTGAATAATATTCCATTGTGTGTATTTACTACAATTTCTTTATCCATTCATCCATCAATGAACACTTAGCTTGTTTCCATACCTTAGCAATTGTGAATAATGCTGCAATGAACATGGATGTGCAGGTATCTCTTTGACATACTGATTTCATTTCCTTTGGATATATACCTAGAAGTTGGATTTCTAGATTGTATGTATGTTCTACTTTTAATTTTCTTGAAGAACCTCCATATTGTTTTCCATAATGGCTGTACCAATTGACATTCCCACCAACAGTATACAAGGGTTCCCTCTTCTCCATACCCTTACCAACACTTGTTATTGCTCATCTTTTTGAAAATAGACATCCTAACAGGTGTGAGGTGATATCTCATTGTGGTTTTGATTTTAATTTCTCTCATGACTATGTGTATGTGTACACTTATGTTGATTATTTTTTCATATAGTTTTTGGCCATTTGTATGTCTTCTTTGAAGAAATGTCCACTCAGGTCCTTTGCCCACCTTTTAATTGGGTTATTTTGTTTGTTTGCTATTGAGTTGTGTGTGTTCATTATATATTTTGGATATTAACCTCTTATCAGATATACAGTTTGTGAATATTTTCTCTCATTCCATAGGTTGCCTTTTCACTTTGTTGTTGTTTTTCCTTTGCTATGCAGCTTTGCCAGGGGCTAGGGGTTATAAGAAATGGGGAGATGTTGGTCTTATAACTTTCCATTATAAGAAATATAATAATATTTATTATTGGGGATAATGATATACACATGGTGACTAAAGTTAATAATACTGTATTGTTTGCCTGAAATTTGATAAAAGAACAGATTTTAAGTGTCCTTATCTCTCTCTCTCTCTCTCTCTCTCTCTCTCTCATACACACACGATAACTATGACGGTGATGGATGTGTTAATTAACTTGTGATAATCATTACACAGTGTACACATATCAAATCATATTGTACACCTCAAATATGTACCATTTTTATTTGCCAATTAAATATTTTAAAACTTAAAAATTAAACATTAACAATTAAAATTATTAATTTTATTAAATCTAAAAAATATATGTTTTTGAGCTTCATCCATGTTTTTGTGGCATCAGTAATTGGGCTTTAAAAAAATTATGTAGTATTCCATTGTGTAATTATGCCACTATTTATTGTGAATAAAGTAGCAATAAATATTCTTGTACATATTTTTGTACACATATAAACTCATTTTTCTTGGCTAAGTACCAAGGAATTGAATTTGTGTTTCATAAAATAGGTGCTTTATTTTTAATAAAGACTATTGAACACATGTCCAAAATGATTAAATCAATTTCCACTCCTACCAAAAATGGAAGAATGTTGCAGTCAGTGCACATTCTTGACAATATTTGATATGGTCAGTGTTTTCAGTTTTAGTCATTCTGGTAGGTATGTAGTGGTATATAATTGTTGCTTAAATTTGCATTTCCCTTATGCGTAATGATATCTACCATTTTATATGGTTATTGGTCATTTGAATATCTTCTTTTGTAAAGTGTCTGTTCAAGTCTTTTGCTTTTTCTTAATTGGGTTGTTTGTCTTTTTCTTATTGTTCTATAGGCATTCTTTATATTCTGAATACTAGTCATTTTTCAAATATATGCATTGCAAATATGTTCTCCCTGTCTGTGGCTTACCCATTTACTTTCTTAAAGATGTTATTTAATAAGCCGGGTGTAGTGGCTCATGCCTGTAATCCTGGCAACTTGGGAGGCTGAAGTGGGAGGATTGCTGGAAGCCAGGAGTTTGAGACCAGCCTGGGCAACATAGCGAGACCCCATTTCTTTAAAAATGAAAAAAAATTAGCATGGCAGCGCTTGCTTGAACACAGAAGTTCAAGGCTGCGGTGAACTATGATTGCACCACTGTACTCCAGCCCGGGTGACAGAGCAAGGCCCCATCTCTAAAAAAGAAAAAGAAATATGCTATTTAATAAACAAAACAAAACTTCTTAATTTTAATGAAGTCTCGTTTTGATTTTCTTGTGGTTAGTGTTTTTCTGTGTCCTATTTAAGAAAAGTTACCTACCCAAAGTCATGAAGATATTTTCATATGTTTTCTTTTGGGGAATCTCTTTTGTTTTACCTTTCACATTTATGCCTATGATTCATCTTGAATTAATGTTTGTATATCCTGTGGCATGGAGTCAGGCTTCATCATTGTCTTTATAGATATCATTATTCTGGCACCATTTATTGAAAAGGCCATACATTCTCATTCTATTGCATCGACACCTCTGTTATAAATCAAATGAGCACAGAAGCAAGCATGTATTTATGGACACTCTTTTCCATTGATCTGTTTGTTATTCTTTGCCAATACCAGACTGTTTTAATTATGTAGCTTTATAGTAAATCTCAAAATATAGTAAGATAAGTCTTCCAACTTTGGTCTTCTTCTTCAAGATAGTCTTAGCTGTTCTAAGATCTTTGCCTTTCCATAGTATTTTTGAATCAGCTTGTCAATTTCCAAAAACCCAACAAGATGAGATTTTGTGTTTAAGATTGCCCTGAATCCGTAGATCAACTTTGGGATAATTGACATTGTAAAAATTTTCAACTTGCCAATTTTTTTTCTTTTAAAATTTTTTTTTAGATTTAAATTTGTCAGTGCGCTGGGGCCGGGCCCTTAGAAGCCCCTGTGGAGCTAGGAGCCCGACCCACTTGCTAATTTTTGAACATGGTAAAACTCTCCATTTATTTAGGTCCTTTGCATTGTTTTGCAGTTTTCAGTGAGACGGTCTTGTACATTTTTGCTAAATTGAATACTAAGCATTTAATGTTTTTTGATGTTTTTAAATAGTATTTTCATTTCATTGTCCAACTGTTTGTTGCTGTTATATAAAATATATTTTTATAATGACTTTATATCTAGAAATGTTGCTAAATTCAATTACAAATTTAATTCTATTAGTTTGTAGATTTTTTTACATATATAATCTCTTTATACATATACTTATATCACCTTCAAATAAGGAAAGGTTATTTATTTATTTATGTATTATTTTGATCTTTGACTCTTTTTCCCCTTTCTTGCTTTATAGCACTGGCTGTGACCTTTAATACAATGTTGAATAGAAGAGGTGATAATGAACATCCTTGTCTTGTTCCCAACCTCAGAGAAAAGCACTCATATTTCGCCATTGAGTGTGGTATTAGCTATAGGTTTAAGGAAGCTGTAGATTAAGGAAATGACTTTCTATTTCTAGTTTTTCCACCGTTTTTTGCCATTGTTCTCCAATATTTTTCCTCTACATATTATCAACCCACAATACATTGCTATTATTGTTGCTTTAAGCAGTCAATAGTATCGTATTTGCCTACATAGTTACCCTTTCAGGTGTTCTTTATTCCTCTTTTTAAAATTATATCTTATTTTTTATTTTTAATGAACAGATGAATTATATGTATTTACTGTGTAAAACATGGTGTTTTGAAAAACAAATACATTGTGGAATGGCTAAATCTAGCTAATCTGCATATGCATGACCTCACAAAGTTATCATTTTTATGGCGAAAACTTTAAAAATCTACCCTCTTAGCATTTGTCAAGAGTACAATGTATTTTTATTAACTATAGTCACCATGTTGCATGATAGATCTCTTGAATTTATTCCTCCTATCTAACTGATTCTTTGACCAACATCTCTCCAACACTACCCCGGTAACCACTATTCTAGTCTCTGCTTCTATGAGATCAACTTTTTTAGATTCCACCTATGAATGAGATCGTGTGGTATTTGTCTTTCTGTGCCTGTCTTATTTCACTCCTACATATCTCTCTTTCCACCTGGGATAATTTTCCTTCAGCCCAGAGGTTTTCCTTTATTGTTTGTTGTAGTGGAGGTCTGCTGAGGACAAATTCTCCCAGCTTTTGTTTGTCTGATAACATTATTATTTCTTCTTCATTTATTATTATTATTTTTATTGAGGTGAAATTCATATAACATAAAATCAGCCATTTTAAAGTAACAATTCAGTTAATTTGTTGTGCAACAACTACCTCTATCTAGTTCCAAAACATCTTAATCACCCCAAACAGAAATGCTATACCCATTAAGCCATAATTCCTCCTTTCTCCCTCATCCCAGCCCCACTGGGAACCTCTAATATACTTTGTCTCTATGAATTTGCCTGTTCCAGATATCTCATAAAAGTGGAATCAGACAATATTTGTCTTTTGGTGTCTGGCTTATTTCATTTAATATGATGTTTTCAAGGCTCATCCATGTTATAACATGTATCAGAATTTCATTCCTTTCATGGATGAACAATACTCTGTTGTACGATATACCAGTTATTTTGACCTTTTGCTGTTGTGAATAGTGCTGCTATGAACATTTGTATACAAGTAACAACAGTTTGAGCCCCTGCTTTCAATTCTTTTGTGTATATACCCCAAAGTGGAATTACTGAATCCAATGATAATTCTGTTTTACTTTTTGAGGAAGTGTCAAACTGTTTTTCACAGTGGCTGCTCCATTTTACCTTCCCACGATCCATGCATGATGGTTCCAATTTCTCCACAGCTTTGCCAACACTCATTGTTTTCCATTGATATTTTTAATGTAGCCATCCTAGTGGGTGTGAAATGCTATCTCATTGTTTTGATTTGCCTTTCCCTAATGATTAGAGATATTGAGCATCTTTTCATATGCTTGTTGGCCATTTTTATATCTTCTTGGAAGAAATATCTATTCAAGTCCTTTGCTCATTTTTATATTAATTTATATTAATTAATTTTAATTAACAAATTAAAATTATATATATTTGTCATATACAACATGATTTGAAATATATATGCATTGCTCAATCAAGGTAATTAACGTATTTTACCCATTTTTTAACTGAGTTGTTTAGTTTTTTGTTTTTCTGTTATATGAGTTCTTTTTATATTCTGGACACTAGAATCTTATCAGATATATGATTTGCAAATATTTCCTCCCATTCCATGGCTCATCTTTTCATTCTCCTAATGGTGTCTTTTGATGCACAAAAAGACATACTTTTGTGTCATACTTAAGAAACCATTGCCAAATCCAAGGTCATGGAGATTTACCCCTACATTTTCTTATAAGAACCCTATAGTTTTTGCTCTTACATTTACGTCTTTGATACATTTTGAGTTAATTTTTGTATATGGTGTAAGTAAGGGTCCATGGTTATTATTTTGCATGTGGATATCCAGTTTTCCCAACATCATTTGTTGAAGAGACGACTGTCTTTTCCCCATTGAATAGGCTTGGTACCCTTGCTGAAAATTAATTGACTATATACATAAAGGTTTATTTCTGAGCTCTCTGTTCTATCCTGTTGTATCCTGTTGGTCTATGTGTATATCCTTATGCCAGTACTGCACTGCTTTAATTACTGTAGCATTGTAGTTAAGTTTTGAAATCCTGAAACATGAGTCCTCCAACATTGTTCTTCTTTCTCGAGTTTGTTTTGGTTATTCTTGGCCCCTTGAATTTCCATATGAATTTTATCATCAGCTTGTCATTTTCTGCAAAGAAGCCAGCTAGAATTTTGATATGGATTATGTTGTTTCTATAGATCAACTTGGGAAGTATTGCCATCTTAACAATATTAAGTCTTCTGATCCATAAACATGGGATTTCTTTCCATTTAGATCTTCTTTAATCACATTTTGTAGTTTTTAGACTATAAAATTTGTTTTTCTTCTGTTAAGTTTATTACTAAGTATTTTATTGTTTTTGATGCTATTGTATGTGAAATAGTTTTCTTCATTTAATTTTTAGATTGTTTATTGCAAGAGTACAGAAATATGATTGTTTTTTGTATATTGACCTTGTATTTATGAGTTCTAATAATTTTTAGTGGATTCATTAGGATTTTCTATATACAAAATCATGTTATATGGGAATAGAGATAGTTTTACTTCTTCCTTTTCCAATCTTTTTGTCTTTTATTTCATTTTCTTACCTAATTTCCCTGGCTAGAACCTCCAGTACAATATTGAATAGAATTGGTGAGAAAAGACACCTATGTCTTGGTCCTGACCTTGGAAAGAATTCAGTCTTTCACCATTAAGTATGATGTTAACTGCAGATTTTTTGTAGATGCCTTTTATCAAGTTAGGAAAATTTCCCACTATTTCTGGGTTGTTGAGTGTTTTTATCATGAAGAGTGTTGGATCTTGTGAAATGCTCTTTATATATCTATTGTGATGATCATATAGTTTTTGTCCTTTGTTCTATTGACATGATGTATTATGTTAATTTATTTTCAGATGTTAGGCCAACCTTGCATTCCTGGGATAAATCCCACTTGGTTGTATTGTATAATCCTCAAAGGGCACAGCCTTAGGCATGCGCTATTACCCTGGGATGACAGTGGTTTTAGTAGGGCTCTCTTGTCTCTTTCCCTAATCACACTCAGCTTTTAAGCTCCACTAATTGCCAGCCCATTACTCTATTGTTTTTGACAATGCTCTGAGGCATTAATTGTTCCACATCTGATCCAATTAAATTTGGGCTCCTTTAAAGGGCCAGTCTTTGAGGTGAGTGTTTGAGATTTGTTCTGACCCTAGGAGGGATCTTAGCTGTCTCTTTCCCTGATTCTTTCTGGTATACTAGCTACAGTTTAGCTTGTGTCTCTCATGAAGCTACCAGCTTCCTCTTAATTGCTTACCAGCCATATTTCCTGTTAGGTCAGAGCCGAGAGGAAGACACTCAAGCCTGAGACATAGCAAACGCCATTTATTTTGAGCATGTGGGTGCAGGTGGGTGGAGGCCAAAGGGGAGAGTGGCGAGTTTTATAGAAGGTTTGGATGAAAGTTTGGGGAGGGGAGTTCTCTCTGGAACAGCTGCTTATCTTTACAACCTCCAGACTCTCCAGACCCCTGTGGCTATTGTTTCACCCTCCAAGTGGTCCTCATCTAAGTTCTTTATCTACCCCATTCCGTTCCACACATTTTTTGAGTTCCCACCCTGAGCAAGCCCAACATTCCACCCTTTTTATCATATACATATAAGAAAAGGAAGGGTAAGGTACGGGAAAAGGTAAAAATTTAAAATTAAAATTTAGAAAGTTTGGGAAGTGGGCGTCATTGTCTTTCTGACTGCTTCCTGCTGATAAAGAGCGATGTCAGGATCAGGTATTGAGTTGGAGTTGTGGAAGGGCTTGTTGCATCACAAAGATTTCTCCAATGGATTTATGGGTGATGGCTTGAATTCTGTTTTTGAGGAAACGTAGAAAAAGTTGTAATAGACAAGGGCCAAAGAGGAGAGCTAGTATGATCATTACTAGGGGTCCTAAGAAGGGTTAGAACCAGGTCATTTTGCGGAGGACAGATTGGCGAGAGTTCCAAATAGAGTCTGTTACATCTTTTTCAGAGAACTGTTTTAGCCACTCTGCATTTGCCAGAATTTGTTGTGCTCTTTCTTCTACCTGTGCTGTGGTGTTTTTATAGAAGCAGCAAGAAGTGTTTGCAGTTGCACAAACTCCTCCTTCTGATGCTAACAGATAACCTAGTGCTATTCTATTCTATCTAGTGCTATCCATTACCATGGCAGCTAGTGAATTAAAGGAATCTGATAGGAGCTTAAAATTTTCTCCTATATCTTGGGCCACAGCAGCCATAGTAGTGGTGATATTTTTGGCTATGATTATGTTGTATGTAATTGCTCCTGCTAATCCAGCTAGACTCAAGAGTGTCCTGACTCCTACCACTATGAGACCCACTGCTCTCTTTTGGTGGTGTTAGTGAAGGGAGGGTACAGATGTTATTGATTTTGGGAGAAGAATGGGAATATCTTTATCTGGCAGTAAAACATAACCTATAGACCAAATACCCCTAGTTTTTATAGGATTTAGACATTGTAGAGCAATTCCTCTGTTGCCTATGGCCCTAGGAATATGAGACCTGAAGGGAGACATAGTAGGCCAGGGTTAGTAGTGTGTTTTAAGAGGGATGGGTGATTTAGCCATGATATGAAATGGGGATGGAAAGGGTCTATAGGGTGGCAGTGTGGGTAGGAGCTGTGGTGTATGTCTTCATCTGTGTTATTTTGGATGAGGAGGGCCCACTCACGGTAAGTGTATTTTTGGAGGGGAATATTGCATAGATTAGGAAAAGACAGGGGGAGGGATAAAGAGCAGTTTATGGCATTCACACCTGCATGAATATATGAGCCATTACGTATTCTTTTAGATGATGTGTGATTATGGAAGTAGCAGATAGCACTTCCTCCCTCGGGGCATGAGTAAAATGGGGAAGAGGGGTTGTAGAAGACAATGACATGGGTGGGGGCGTGCAATCAAAAGAGCCACCCCTTGTTATGGACAGTAGTAAATTAGTGTGAAGAACGGTACTGGAAGGTAAAAGCGAAAGGAGTAGTCGGGATCGATAGGCAAAAGGGTTACAGGTATGGATGGAATAACTTGTGGGGTGCCCCTATATGGTTTTGTTTGAGACACTGTGGATATATTCGCTGGGGTGGCCTGAAGATAGGCTTCCTCCCGAGAAGGAATGGGTTGTTGGTAGCAAACCCAGCAAGAGGAGTTGTAGGCCTGGAATATTGGTTGGCCTATTCCCCGGGAGATGGGAAAGAAAGTGTTACTATACCACGTGGATTTAGTGGGGGAAACCAGAAGGGTTATAGAAATTAAGATAGCCATTTTATGTTTGGCAGGGAGAGAAGTAGTAGGGTTGAGTGTGAAGGGGAGACTAATTAGTTGATCAGGGTCTAGAACATGATGTATCTCTTCCCAAGGGATATCAAAATCTCTCTGTAAGTATGCACCCCAGAGAAGTTGAAGGAGAAGATGCTTGAGAGGGTTGGGGGCCTCCAACAGAGCTCGTATTATTTGGGTGTAGAGCGAAGGTAAAGCCTGTGAGTTTTGGGGGGAGAAGTTATTCACCTACTCAGAGATCTGAGGCTGGTTCTTCTGGTGTGCAGGTGAGTCGTATGGAGGTGGGTCCTGTGACAGTAGATCTGTAAGAAAGGGGGGTAGGGGTAAAAGTTCCCTCGTTATAGGGTTTAAGACAGGAAAAGCGGACCCAGGTTGGGAGACCCTGGAGTTTTGCTGCTATTGGTGTAGTCAAGAGGACCAGGTATGGGCCCCTCCATTTTGGTTGGAGCAGTTTGGGATGTGGGGTTTTTAATAGAGCCCAACCTCTGGGCTGTAGGGTGGGGTTATTTAAAGTAGAGTTCTGTGGTTGTGGTAAAGTTTCATTAGCAAAGTCCTTAAGTAGCCGTCTAACCAACCCTAGGGTAGGTATATAATTTCCAAGGGCGGGAGGATCTGAGTATGGGAACAGAGTTAGTGTTAAGGGGCAGCCATACATGAGTTCGAACAGGCTGAGAAAAGTTGGGGCCCTAGGCGTTGCCCAGATTCGCATGACGGCTAGTGGTAATAGGGAAGTCCATGGTTCCTTTACTTCTGTTGTGAGTTTAGTTAAGTGAGTCTTGAGGATGGAGTTCATCTTTTCCCGAGGACTGGGGTCTACAAAGGATGTGAAAAACCCAGCATATGCCTAGGGTTTGGATTACCTGTTGTGTGACTTGGGATATAAAGGCTGCCCATTATCTGACTGAATTGAGGTCAGGAGTCCAAACTGGGGAATGATGTGTTCTAAAAGTGCATGTGAGACCTCTGAGGCCTTTTCCGAGGTCATGGGGAATGCCTCTACCCATCCTGAAAATGTGTCAACTAGTGAGAAGGTAATAGGTTCTTTGGATAGGGGGCATGTGAGTAAAGTCAATTTGCCAATCTCGGCCAGGCACATAGCCCCGTGTTTGATGTGTGGGAAAGGAGGGCGGCCTCGTTACTCCCTGAGGGGAGACTGAGTAGCAAATAGAACATTTGTTGGTTATGTCCTGCAGAAGAGAAGGTAGGTTTGGACAGTGGAGGAGAGGTTTTAAAAGTTGGAGTAAAGGTTTAAATCCTACATGTAATGAGTCGTGTATATCTCTTCGTATAATGTATGTCTGTTCTCGTGGGAGGACATAATTTCCTTGGTTTAATAACCAGGGGCCAACTTGAGTAGCCCCAGCTTCTACTAGGGAATGTTTTTCTTCAGGGGAATAATTATGGAGTCATGAGGGATAGCTGTCATTTGGTTGGTGGGGGTGGGAGGGTCTCACAAGGCTGCTCTCTTTGCCTCTTGATCTGCTAAGTTATTGCCCATTGTTGTGGGGTCATGACCCTGTTGGTGTCCTTTGCAGTGCATTACTGCTGCCGCCTTTGGCAGACAGCTTGTAAGAGCTTGAGAATTAGAGACTCATTAATTATTGGAGAGCCCTTTGTGGTGAGGAAACCCCGCTCTTCCCATATAGGGATGTGGGAGTGTAGAATGTGAAAGGCGTAATTAGAGTCTCTATAAATGTTGATTGTTGTATTTTTTGAGAGTGTTAGTGCCCTGATCAGGGCCACTAACTCAGCCTTTTGGGAGGATGTTCCTATGGGGAGCGGCCCGCTTTCAATGATGTTTTCCCCAGAGGGTTCATCGAGATCCCCTTTGGTTGCTTGATATAGAGGTCAAGCTAGGATGCTGGAATTAGGGACTCAAATACAAAAATATCTGGCTAATCCCAGAAAAGAGAGCAGATCTCTCTTGTTGGTGGGAGGAGGTAGGGATGTAGTAAGATTTTTTCTGTCTGCCGTCGTCTCCCTCTTTCTGGGGGAGAGGGATAGTCCTGGATAGGTAACTTGGGGTAATGAAATTTGTGCCTTTTGTGGAGACACCCTATAGCCTTTCTCCACCAAAAAATTGAGGCGTTGTACAGTATGTTGGCAGGAAATGGCCTCCAAGGGACTACATGACAATAAATTATCTACATATTGTAAGAGGACAGACAGGGAGATATGTAGTTGGGTTAGGTCAGAGGCCAATGCCTGTCCAAAGAGGTGAGGGCTGTCCCTAAATCCTTGGGGGAGTACAGTCCAAGTGAGCTGTTGTGATTGTTTGGAGTCTGGGTCCATCCATGTGAATGCAAGATGTCCTGGGAGTTAGGATGTAGTAGGATCATAAAAAAGGCATCTTTTAGGTCTAATACTGTGTAGTGGGTAGTGGAGGGTGGGATGAGAGATAGGGTTG
Source organism: Daubentonia madagascariensis (assembly GCA_023783475.1). Lineage (NCBI taxonomy): Eukaryota > Metazoa > Chordata > Mammalia > Primates > Daubentoniidae > Daubentonia > Daubentonia madagascariensis. Next base: position 775,375 of record JAKFHU010001057.1, on the reverse strand, counting down.
CATAAGGGTTAGGGACCACTGGGTGGATGGGTCTCACTGCCTGGTTAATGAGTCTTAAATCCTGGACAAGGTGGTATGACCCATCTGGCTTTATTACCGGCAGTACAGGGGTGTTATATGAGGAGTTGGTAGGGCAGAGTAAGCCTTGGGAGGAAAGGCAGGTAATGCTAGGTTTTAGTCCCTGGAGACCTTGTAAAGGAATTGAGTACTGGGCCTGGCGAGGAAATTGATAAGGGTCATTTAAAAGTATCTGCATGGGGGAATGGTGGGTGGCAATTGAGGAGGTTGAAATATCCCAGACTTTGGAGTTGACCTCAGATTCAGGAAGAGGTATAGGAGTTGGAGGGGAGTTTGTGAGAAGGAGAAGGGCAGTGCCTGCTTGTGGCTCATAGTCAGTGGGAAGATAAATAGTTACATGTAATTTTGAAAGAACGTCTCTTCCCAATAATGGGGTTGGGCATCAAGGGAGAAATGAATGGATGAAGGTATTGGAGCCTAGGTGGCAGGTTAAGGGGAGAGTTGTTAGAGGATGGGTTATAAGGCCCTCAACTCCCACAATAGAGACTGAGGAGGGTTGTGTAGGTCCTTGGAATTCTGGCAGGGCCAAAAATGTTGCCCCTGTGTCAATAAGGAAAGAAATAGGCTTACCTGCCACCAACAGAGTTACCCAGGGCTCTGATGCGGTGATCGGTTTGGGGGCTATCGGTTCTGGGCACCGTCAGTCTTCTGTCACTAGGCCTAGGAGGTCCGGCAGTGTGACATCAGGATTGTCCAGCTCCTTTCGGGGAGGGGATGCGGCCCCACCTCGAGAGGCCAGGCTGCAGTTGACCTTCCAATGACCTGTTATCCCACAGAGGGGGCAAGGCCCCAGGGGTGGTCGAGGGTTAGGACATTGTCTCACCCAATGGCCTGCTTGACTGCATTTAAAACAAGGGCCTGGCAGTGTCTTTTTCCCCTTACCCCAGTTTGACTGGGTCCATTCTTGGGTGCTGTTGATGGCCGCTGCCAACATTTGGTATTTAGCCTGGTCTCTCCTTTGTTTTGAAGTTTTTGTTCCTCATCCCAATTGTTAAATACCTTAAAGGCAGTTTGTAACAGGTCTCTTTGTGGGGTTTGAGGACCATCCTCTAATTTTTGGAGTTTGCATCTAATGTCAGAGGTGGACTGGGAGATGAAATGCATTTTGAGAAGTAAAGTTCCCTTAGGAGTGGTAGGATCTAGGGTTGTATATTTTTGTAAAGCCTCAGTGAGTCTGGACAGAAAAAGGTCCAGGTTTTCATCCTGCCTCTGTGTGATTTCTTTTAGTTTTTTACAATTAACTGCCTTGTGGGCTGCCTTTTTCAGGCCAGCCAACAGGCAAGTGATCATATGGTCCCTCTTAGCCCATCCTTCTGTCCCCTCTTGGGTTCCTACTTGATAACCCCATAATGGGTCTGTTCTGGGGAGGCAGTCATCCTTACTGGTTGGGCAGGGGTGCGTCTATGAACCTTGTCACCATGTGCCTGGGCATTGAGCCAGACCCTCTCCTTCTCCTCAGGAGATAAAGTAGAGGAAAGAATTATGTAGAGATCATGCCAGGTAAGATCATAAGATTGAGTTAGATATTCAAATTCTTTGATAAAAGCATGAGGATCGGTTGAGAAGGAACCTAATCTTTTTTCTATCTGGGAGAGATCGGAAAGAGAGAAAGGGACATGTACATGCACAATACCTTCCAGCCCAGCCACTTCCCTGAGTGGGTATAAGCCTCATGCAGTAGAATCTGTGGGTCCTGGAATTTGAGCAGAGCGAGAGCAGGTAGGAGGGGGACTAGGGAGGGGTGTGTGTGAGTGTGAGTGTGTGGAGTGGGTTGAGAGAGGGGTTGGTCGGGTAGCGGTGGAGGAAGTCTGTATGGGGGAGGACTGAGATCTGAGGGGTCAGGATCTGGAGTTTCTGATGATTCAGGGGCTGAGGGGGGAAGCTGGGAAGGGGGTTTAGTGTGTAGTAGAAAGATTTGTGCCAGATTGCAATTTTGACAGAGGGAGGGCCATGAGCGCAGGGTAAAAAAGGCTTGGACAGAGGGAATTTCAGACCATTTGCCATTGCAATGACAGAAATTGTCCAGATCTTGTAATATGTTATAGTCAAAAGTTCCATTTTTGGGCCACTGGGAGTTATTATCTAATTTATATTGTGGCCAGGCCATATTACAGTAAAAGAGAAGTCATTTTGGCCGGACTTCCTCAGTGAGACCCAATGTTTTCAGATTTTGGAGGAGGCACCCCAAGGGGGTAGTTTTAGGAGGAGTGGACTGGGAGTTTCCCATGTTCCTAGAAAGAGTAGGGGCTTCAAGAAACTGATTCTACTCAATTCTAGGCATCCCTAGAACGAGGGAATGGCACAGGCGTGACGAGCTACCGACGAGCGATTAGTCAGAACAGGCGTCCCTGTGTCCCGTGGGGGCCCCAGGGGCCGAGAGGGTCCTCTGGCTTACCCGTAGGACTTGCGAGTCGAGACAAGCCAAGGAACGAGAGCGAGAGAGATCACTCCTATTTCCCAGGAATGGGATATCTCAGGGTGTGGATTTTGGAGGTCAGCGAGGAAGGTCTGAGTTCCGGTCCAGTGTCTGCCTCTCGCTTGGTTCAGGAGGGTCCGAGTGAGCTAGAGTTCTCTGCCTGCATTCCAGGATCAGAGGCAAGTTAGAGAAAGACCCCTGCATGGCTCAGGACTTAAGGGAGGTTAATGGCTCCAGGGGATTCTTGGTCAACCAAGGAGACTGGTCTTTCTCAATTCAGTCAAAGATCGGTGGATACCTTCCCCATGACCCAGGGACTCAGGGGAAGGCAGGATTCAGGAGTAAGCCCAGGACAAGCTGCCGCTGTCTGCTGCTTCCCGAGTTGCAAGCCTCCCCTGCTAGAGTCCTGGAGGTCAGGTCTACCTGGTGTGCCCCTCTCGGGTTTTGGCACCAAATGTTAGGCCGGAGCCGAGAGGAAGACACTGAAGCCTGAGACTTAGCAAATGCTGTTTACTTTGATCACCTGGGTGCAGGTGGGTGGAGGCTGAAAAAAGCATCCACCCTGACAAAGGGGAGAGTGGCGAGTTTTATAGAAGGTTTGGATGAAAGTATGGGGAGGGGGACTTCTCTCTGGAACAGCTGCTTATCTTTACAACCTCCAGACTCTCCAGACCCCTGTGGCTATTGTTTCACCCTCCAAGTGGTTCTTATCTGAGTTCTTTATCTACCCCATCCCATTCCATACATTTTTCGAGTTCCCACCCTGAGCAAGCCCAATACTTCCACTGTTTTTGAGTGTGTCCTTAGGCTTGAACTCCTGCATACTCTGTTTTAAATAAAGTTAGTTCTTTGGGAGAGAGCTTCAGAGCTCCTTGTTCTTAAGGTTTGCCTCTCTCCCTGGACAAAATCTCCAGAGGTGGGTGGGAGCAATGGCCTGCGTCTCTCTGAGAGAGACCCCTGCTTTAGGAGCTGGTTGCTTTATGGGGCATTAGCCTCTGTTCTTATTGACTTGCTTCTCCTGGCATGTAACCCCAGCCTTACAAATGAGCTAGGGCCAGGGGAGATCAGGGCCCTAGTATTCTCAGCATGCCATGCCTGAGGTACAGCCTCTGACCTAAAAGTGGGGGCTGGATGTAAGAAGGGAGCTCCTGACCTTTTTACCGCACTTGCCTAGAATTTAGCCTTTGCAACATGTAGCTGGAAAGGAATGAGAAATGCTGGTGGCCTGGGATCTAGGCAGAGAAAGAGCCCTGTGTTCTCTCTCCACTTGGAGTGGAGTTGCCATAGTGGGCCAGGAGTGGGGAGGGAGGGAGCAGGATACAGTTTAATGTCACAGACTTTGGCATTCTTAGAATTTTAGTATATTTTCTTAAATAAATGTTTTATCATTTGCTGTATGCCCTTAGGACAATTTCCAGAAACCGTAAATGTATTTTTTTTTCTTTTTAGTTTTCACAAGTTTACTTGTTTCACTAGGAAGTGGGTCCAGAGAGCGCTTCATGCTGCCTTTCCAGAAGTGGAACCCCAGCAAAGCTTTTATATTCTACCAATCCTTATACCCCACCTTAGATTTACTGAATCAGCATCTAGAGGGGTGAGGCTAGGAGAATGGAAGGCAGGAATCTGTATCTTTTCAAAGCTCTTCAAGTGATTATGATGGACAGTTAGCTAGTTTGGGGAACCACTGGCCTAGAAGTCTACATGCATTAGTTGGACCTAAAAGTTTCCAAGTAGACCAGAAGAGACCTGAATGTATCAAATGTATACTGTGTCCTTGGCACTCAATATCTATTATGTCATTTTTAATCCTTTCAGACAGACTGATGTTCAGCTGATACTCTAATGTTTACAGCTGGCATTCATTCTGATTGGTCAATGCTCACACCATAACAGTTATTAAATATTTTGAAATTCACCTCTGCTTGTAAGATGAGGGAAAAAATGAGTCTCAAAGAGATGAAATTATTTGCCCCAGGTCAATAACTAGTAAAGAGAAGGGCCAAGATTTAAACTCTGGCCCTCATTTCTCTCAAACCCTTGTTGTCATGAAGTTTTACAATCTGGTGTCTGAGACATGTCCCTTGAAGTCTGCTGTTCTTGGTGACCCCAAGATACTCTCAGGAGTTAATGGGCCTGTAAGAAGAAAGCCATGGAGTCCCTTGATGAATCATCTGATATGACAGAGGAAGAGTCTTCCAAGAAACTCCAAACTTCCCTGCCCTGGAGGCTCAAGGCCAAGGATATTCGAGGCACCATGACCCACAACTACTTCATTCAGACTAGACAAACTGAGAACATCTTGCTCCAGATTGCCTTCTCTATTGGGCTAGGCAGCATGTGGCGTTACCCTTACCTGTGTCAACGGAATGGAGGAGGTAAGGCCAGGAGCCTGGATCCTGAGTTTAAGGAAGGAGTTTTAAGGCTGGGAGCCAGACTCCTGAGTCGTGGGGGAGGAGGATGCTGGGGTTGGACACATAGAGTCCTAGGGGATAACAGGAAGGGGGCCAGGACTCTTGGCTGCCTGAGCACAACCCCTGACTCCCTTCCTCAGGCAACTTTGTCGTGATACACTTCTTCATGCTCCTCTTATTCGGGATCCCCCTCTTGTACATGGAGATGATCATAGGGCAATGGCTGCGTGTGGACAACATCCGGGCCTGGAAGCAGCTCGTGCCCTGGCTGGGCGGCGTGGGCTATGCTAGCATACTGGTAAATGAGCGGCCCAGCCAAGAGGCATCCCGGCTCACCCCTTGTGATCTCCCGGTCCCCTGTCTCTACCCACCCCACCCTTCAGGCCCACTGTGTCTACCCCCAGGTGTGCGTGTTGGTGAGCTGGTATAACAGCAGCATCGTCTCCTGGAGCTTATCCTATCTGAGCAACTCCTTTAGTTACCCCCTGCCCTGGGACCACTGCCCAGTGGTGAAGAACACTAATGTCACTGGTGAGGAGAGGGGGAGAGAGGGCCAGCAGGGTCAAGGGAGGCAGGGACACCAAGGAGCAGGGAACAGGGAGTGAGAGCCCAAAGGGAGTAAGTGGAGAACAAGGGCAGGCACCAAGCAAGGTGGTGCCTAAGTGCCTGGGTCCCCCTAGACTTCTCTTGCCTTCGGACTGTGCCCCACCAGTACTTCTGGTACCATACCACCCTGCGTGCCTCAGGCCACATTGAGGAAGGGGTGGAGGCCCTCGTCGTGAACCTCACCCTGGGCATCCTGGCAGCCTGGGTCCTCCTCTTCTTAGTCATGATCACAGGGATACAGATCTCAATGCCGGTAAGTCACCCTGACCCCACTACTGCTTCACCTTTGTAAATCCTAAGATCCCCAGACTCCCTGCCCCAATGCCATCCAAATCCTTCCTGTTGACTGCTCTTCTGCAGTCCCCATGACCCTTCCACCCACCCAGAGGACAAACTCAGATGTGGCCACCTGGCATCTCCATCAGGGGTCCTGAGGACGACCCCTGTACTCTCCTCTCTCTACAAAGCACTGCTATTCTCCCACCGATGGCTTGAAGGAGTGCCCTCCTATTGACCCAACTCCTCATCCCCACGTCACTGTAGGCAACCTTTCAGATCAGACCAGTCTCACCCCTGAGCCCTGCAACCTCCACCTTCCTGCAGTTTGACAGTGCATGTTAATCCCTAAAAGAGCTGATTGGCACCAATTCCTTTCCAGTTACCCATTTAGAGTATTTTATTCCAATCTATACTTCCAACCCCTCTCCTTGGCACCTGAATCACATTCCCTTTAAGTGGAAAACTTATTTCAATGTGTTTATTAGGTCACTTTGGTTAACTCTACCCGCATTGCATTCCTGTGAGCATTCAACTTTCACCTCACACGTCCCTAGAGGCTCGACCCACCATCTCTTCACAGCCTCCAAAATGAGCCACTCATACAAACATTACTGAAGGTTGCTAGGGGTACACTGAGAGAGAGGGGCCTTAGCTCACCTGTCCCAGAGCAAAAAATTCCTCTTAATCATGTTATTTTCTCCCGAAATCTCTTCTGAGTTTCTTTTTCTCTCCCTTCCCCTATGAAGTTCTTCCGCGCAGTCTTTAGCTTCTCTGGCTCCTCTCCCCTTTGCAGTTCCTGTCCCTAAACTCACACATAGGCCATAAAACCAAGGCCTGTGAATCAAGTGTCCAACTGCCTTACCATTTAAAAGCTGTTGTTACTTAGAATCTCACCCCTCACCTCTGGGCAGCTTATTGATGGATTTGTTTTCCCAAACAACAGTGTCGTCTCCCTAGAATAATGTTCCCATAACTCCCTCTTGTTACCTCTGGGCCACCTTAACACTGCTCACCTCCATCTTTCTACTCCTACTGACCTGCAGTCCCCTGCTAACACTTACCTCTGTCTTCCCCTCCTCCACATTTCTCCTGACTCCTGGTTTCTGTCCTTACCCGCCTGGCCAGCTGCTGGTTTTCTCGATATTCCTCCCCTACATCCTCCTCCTCTGCTTCTTCATCCGAGGTCTCTTCCTGGAAGGTGCAGTCGCCAGCCTTAGACGTATGGTGACAACAGAGGTGAGGCTCGGGACTCCAAACCTCCCTCCCTCAACTCTCAAGGCCTCTGAGTCTCCTTCCTCCACATCTTCTCCCATTCTGCCCCCAGCCTACCCTTTATCCCTCTGCTCTCCACCTTAGTCTGCCCCTCTGCCAACTTACTGGTGGTTCCACCCTCTGAGCCCACTCCCAATGCCTCTCACCCACCCCAACCCACAGCTCTCTGCCTTAGCCTCGCTGGACCTGTGGCGTCAGGCAGGAGGCCATGTGCTCTATTCCCTGAGCCTGGGCATGGGCACCGTCACCTGCTCCTCCTACAAGGCTGGAAGCAGCAACTGTGCCAAGGTGGCCTCCTTTGTGGCCCTGGTCAACCTGGTGACCTCGATGCTGACCACGTCCATCATCTTTATAGTGCTGGGATTCTGGGCCACCACCAGTGGCAGCACCTGTGTTGAGAAGTGAGTGATCACAGCCTTGCAGGTGCAAGGAGAAGTCCCCTTCCCTCTACCTCTACCTTAGCAATCTGCCAGCCCCATGGACCTTTAATCTCAAGACCTCTCCATTAATATTAATCATAACAGCATGTTTATTCTCAGAGAAAACCAAAAAAATGAATATTCTAATATCCACCACTTCATAGGTAAGAAAATAATTTCAGAGATGCGGCTGTCCTAAGGTTTCTATGAATTGCAAATGGAGTAAGGAAGATTTCAAAATCAGTTATTTAATTCACAGAGAAGGCTCTTACTGCATTCTGAGCCACAATCAGTGGTTATTGTCCTAGGCTGCATATTTGAATCATTTGGGGAGTCTTAGAAAATACTTATGTCTGAGTTCCACCTCCAAAGATTCTGATTTATTTAGTCTGGGTGCCTCCAGGCATTGGGATTTTTAAAAGCTCCACAGTAGAATTTTTCTCCCGGTTAGGATGTTGAAGGATGCAAAAGTCCATGCATCCATGGTGGCAGCAATCTTTTTTAATGAAAAAATAAAAATTATACTTTCCTATAAAGTTGTTGAAGAGCAGTGGACACAAACAAGCCTTACTGAAGAGCAGTGGACACAAACCAGCCTTACTGAGCCAAATCCCAGAAAGTAATCAGCACACAACAGGGTGAACAAAGAGCCATGAATGCTTTTATATCTAGGGGTAAGTGCCTAATCTGGGTGATGTGGGTGGAGGAGCCTTCATAGATGCAGAGACTTTGCACATGAGATGAAAAGAAGTCATCCAAGCATTTAATAACAGTATGGGCTGCCAATAGGTATTGGAGTCTTGAAGAGCCCCCAGAGCACAAATAAATTATTTGATTCAACAATTATCCTCACATCCTTCCTAGGAATTGTGCTGAGGAAATGGCAGAAGCTGCAGTGGAGACAGGGTTAGTAAGCAGAGGGAGTGTGCACAGTCTTGTGCTCAAATTCATGGGCCCCACTGAAGTTAAATACAAAGATAAACCAAAAACATCTAGAACTACAACCCAACCCACTCCAACTCAAATAATGACAACATCAAAGGAATTAGTCCCTGATGGGAGGTGCAAAAGTTAGAGGCTTGGCTCAAGGGTGAAGTGGTCTCTCCTTAATTCCATTTGAAGGTGGAGAAAAACTCAAAACTGTCAACCAGGCCCAGCTCAACTCAACTCTTAGAAAAATCTAAATAATTAGCCCTCATCCTAGTTGACTTTTGATATAAAAGGCTTGACTTCATTGAAACTAAGCACAATAAACAATATACCTTTCTCCTTTGTTCTTCAATATACAATGTGTGGCATAAAATTTAAAATCACAAGACATTCCAAAATCCAGGAAAATGTAACCCATGGCCAAGAGAAAAAAGAAGACCCATAAATTATCCAGACATTAGAATTAGCAGACAAGAGCTTTAAAAACAACCATTATAAATATCTTAAGGAATTTAATAGAAAAGATGAATAAATGTGGAAAGATATGGAAACTCTAAAAAAAAAAAACCACATGGAAATTCTAGAACCGAGAAAGTAGGCAAGATGAACGTTTCACTGGACAGGTTTGATATGGACTGGAACCAGCAGGAGAAAGGGTCAGTTAACTTGAAGACAGCTGGACAGAAGTTACACAAAGTGAAGCACAAAGAGAAAAAAAAACTGAGAAAAACTGAACCTAGCGTCAGTGACCCGTGAGGCTAATATATGTGTAATTTGTGTCTCAGAGAGAGAGGAGAGGGAATTGGGGCAGAAAAATTTTTTAAATAGTGGGAAACTGTTTTCCAAATTTCATTAAAAATGTCAGTTCACAGATCCCAGAAGCTCAGAAAATCCCAAGCAGGATAAATATAAAGAATATCACACCTTGGCACACCGTGGTCAAATTTCTGAAAGCCAAATATAAATAGAAGCTCTTTAAAGTAATCCAAAAATTAAAAAGTACATAGCATAGAGTGGTACAATGATAAGGATGACAGCTAACTTATCATCAGAAACATCGGAGGTCAAAAGGATGGAAAGAGCTGAAAAGCCTCCGTCAACCCGGAGTTCCACGGTCAGCAAAGATGTCCTTAAACAATGAAAGTGAAATGAAGACATTTTCAGATAAAACTGAGAGAATTCATCACCAGCACATCTGTACAAGAGAAATATTAAAGAAAATTCTTAAGGCTGAAGGAAAATATTTGATTCGTACTTAGATTTCATCAAAGTGTACAGTTGAAAAAGTAGTTTCACAGACCCAAGCTGTTCTGAACATACTTAAAATTTTTCCAGTAACTGAATAACCTATCTTTTTAAAATTTAAATTAATTAAAATTAAATAAAAGTTAAAATTCAGTTCCTCAGTCACATTAGCCACATTTCAAGTACTCATAGCCACACCTTGTTAGTGGCCAAGGTATTGGACAGCATAGCTCTAGGGTAATCGTGAAAAACAGAACAAAGAGGTATGCCTAAGAAGGCAATAGGGAAGATAAAATGGAAATAAAAATTACCTGATAAATACAAAAAAGAGGCAGAAAAGGAAGAACAAAGAATAAATGAGATGAAAAACAAATAGCAAGAGAGTAGACAACCATATCAATAATTACATTAAATAAATATCCCCATATAAGAGGCAGCAGTTGTCAGCCTAGATAACGCAAGACTCAACCATATCCTGTTTACAACAGATGTCCTTTATAAGACACAAGTCTAAAGTAAGAAAATGGAAAAAACATACCATGCAAAAAAATAATAAGTTGGCTGGGTGCGTTGGCTCATGCCTGTAATCCTAGCACTCTGGGAGGCCAAGGCAGGAGGATTGCTTGAGGCCAGGAGTTCGAGACCAGCCTGAGCAAAAGCGAGACCCCGTCTCTACTAAAAATAGAAAAAATTAGCCAGGCATGGTGGCACGCCTGCAGTCCCAGCTACTCAGGAGGCTGAGGCAGGAGGATCGCTTGAGCCCAGGAGTTTGAGGTTGCAGTGAGCTAGGCTGACACCACCGCACTCTAGCCAGGGCAACAGAGCGAGACTCTGTCTCAAAAAAAAAGAAGAAGAAAAAGAAAGTTAGTGTGGCTATGTTAATATCAAAGTCAAGACAAGTAATACCAGAGATTAAGATCATTTCATAATGATAAAAGGATCAATTCAGCAGGAAGCCTGAATTATATAAATGTTTGTGCACCTCATAACAGAGTTTCAAAATAGATAAACGTTTTCAGAACTAAAGAAACAGATAAATCCATAATCATACTTGGAGATTTCAACATTTCCCTCTCAATAGCTGATAAAAAAGAAACAAGCAGATTAAAAATATCAGGAATAAAAAAGGGAGCATCATTAGAGATCCTACCAACATTGAATCAAAATAGTGAAATATTATGATCAAATTTATACCAGTAAGTTCAACAATTTAAAGGAAATAGACAAACTTCCTGAAAGGTACAAATTATCAACACTGACACAAGAAGAAATATAAAATCTAAATAGTCCTATTTCTGAGTTTAAAAGTGAAATTTATAATTTAAAGCCTTTCCACAGCTGGTCCGAAGGTAGAGAGTTATTGCACTTGGTTGTTCACAGTCAGTTACAGATTGAACTCCTTACTCTACTACTTTCCCCCCTTCTCACTACTGCACTTGACTAGTCAAAAAAAAAAGGAAAAAAAGAAAAAAAAAAAAACCTTCCCACAAAGAAAAGTCTAGGCCTTTATGGCCTCCCTGGTGAATTCTATCTAATATTTAAGGAAGATACAATACTAATCCAAAACAAACTCTTCCAAGTGATAAAGGAAAAGGAAACATTTCCCAACTCTTTTTTTGAGGTCAGCATAACCCTGATACCAAAACACCTAAAGGGCAATATAATAAAATTACAAAACAATACCCTTCATCAACATAGATGAAAAAATTATTTACAAAGTATTAGCAAATTTAATCCACAAATATATAATACAAATAATATCCATTATGAGCTAGTGGGTTTATCCCAGAAGTTAGCCAATTAATGTAATTCATTACATTAATAGATTAAGAGAAAGAAGCATCTGACAAAATTCAACACCTATTCATGGGGGAAAAAAAACTTTTCAACAAATTAGAAATGCAACAGAACTTCCTCCATCTGCTAAGGCAGAGTTTCTCTACCTCAACATTATTGGAGCTTTGCCCAGATAATTCTTTGTTGGAGTTGGGAGAGGCTGTCCTCTGCATTATAGAATGTTTAGCAGTATCCCTGGCCTCTTCCCAAAAGATGCCAGTATCAACGCCCTCTACCTCAGTTGTGACAACCAAAAATGTCTCTAGACATTACCAAATTTCCCCAGGGGTGGGGGGAAATCACACTCAGAATCATTCATTGTGTTAAGGATATCAACAACAACAACAATAAAAAACATATTATAACATCATATAACATTATAACCCTATTATAACATCATCCTCAGTGGGGAATATTGAACACTTCCCCCTAATATTGAAAACAAGGAAAGGAAAACACTTTTCACCATTTTGTTCAACATTATAGCAAAATTCCTAGTCAGTGAAAGAAGGCAAGAAAAAGATATAAAAAGCATAGAAACCGGCTAGGAAGAAGTAAAACTGTCTTTATTCACAGATGTCATAAGTGTATACTTAGAAAATCCTAAGGAATCTACAAAAATAAAAAACTACCAGACCAGGCCTGGCGCGGTAGCTCATGCCTGTAATTCTAGCACTCTGGGAGGCCGAGGTGGGAGGATTGCTTGAGCTCAGGAGTTTGAGACCAGCCTGAGCAAGAGCGAGACCTAGTCTCTACTAAAACTAGAAAAATTAGCCAGGTGTTGTGTGCCTGTAGTCCCAGCTACTTGGGAGGCTGAGGCAAAAGAATCGCTTAAGCCCAGAAGTTTGAGGTTGCAGTGAGCTACAATGACACCACTTGTACTCTACCCAGGGTGACAGAGCAAGACTCTGTCTCAAAAAACAAACAAAAAAAAAAAAAAACTATTAGACTAAATAAGTGTGCATTTAGGAAAGTCACAAAAATAAAATCCAATATACAAAAAAATCATATTTCTCACCACAACATGCATTGCAAAAAAGACAAAAATCATATTTCTAGATGCTAGCAACAAACTACAGTTAAATGAAGTTTTAAAAACAAAACCATATACATAGCATCAAAACCATCAAATACTAAGGATAAATTTAACAAAAGATGTTCAAGATCTCTATACTGAAAACTACAAGATATTGGTGAGAGAAATTAAAGACCTAAATAAATGGAGAGATTTGTTAATGGATTCAAAGAATCATTGGTGTTAAGGTATCAGTTTTCCCCAAAGTGATCTACAGATTCAACATAATGACAATTCAAATCCCAGCCAACTTTATTGAAATTATCAAGTTGATTTTAAAATGTATATAGAAATGCAAAGGACCTAGAATGGTCAAAACAATCTTGAAAAAACAAATTGGAAACTCGTAATATCTAATTTCAAGATTTATTATAAAGCTATGGTAGTCAAGAAAGTGTTATATTGACCTAAAAATAAGCTGACAGAGAAATAGAACAAAATAGAAATAAACCCACACACATATGATCAACTGATTTTCAATAAAGATACCAAAGCAATTCAATGAATAAAGGAAAGTCTTTTCAACAAATAGTGCTAGAACAACTGGATAACCACACGAAAAAAATAAACTTTGATTACTACCACACACCATATCCAAAAATTAATCCAGTATGAACCAAAGACTTAAATGAAAATGCCAAAACTAGGAAGCTTCTGGAAGAAAATGTGGAATATCTCCATGACCTTGAGGTTAACAAAGATTTCTTTAGCTAGGACATGAAAAGCATTAATCATAAAAGAAAAAGTTGCTAAGGTTGGATTCATCAAAATGAAAAACTTCTGCTCAGCAAACCACCATCACGAAAATGAGAAAAACATCTCAGCAAACCATTACCAGGATACTATATACTATGTAAACAGTAAATGACTTTTATCTAGAATATTTTTAAGAATTCCTTTATCCACTCATGAATTGATGGGCACTTAGGTTGATTCCATATCTTTACAATTGTGAATTGTGCTGTGATAAACATTTGAGTGCAGGTGTCTTTTTGATAAAATGATTTATTTTCCTTTAGGTAGATACCCAGTAGTGGGATTGCTGGATCGTGGGTCTACTTTTAGCTCTTTGAGGAATCTCCATACTGTTTTCCATAGAGGTTGTTCTAGTTTGCAGTCCTACCAACAGTGTATAAGCATACCTTTTTCTCTGCATCCACACCAGCATCTGTTGTTTTTTGACTTTTTAATAATGCCCATTCTGACAGGGGTTTTAATTTGCATTTCCCAGATGATTAGTGACATTGAACATCTTTTTCATATGTTGGCCATTTGTCTATCTTCTTTTGAAAAAGTCCTGTTCATGTCTTTTGCCCACTTTTTGATGAGGCTGTTTGTTTTTTTCTTTCTGATTTGTTTGAGTTCTTTGTAGATTCTGGAAATTAGTCCTTTGTCAGATGTATAGTTTGTGAATACTTTCTCCCATTCTCTAGGTTGCCTGTTTACTCTGTTGATTATTTCCTTTACTGTGCAGAAGCTTTTTAATTTAATTAAGTCCCATTTATTTTTGTTGCTGCTGTATTTTGCCTTTGAGGTCTTAGTCATAAGTTCTTTGCCTGGGCCTATGTCTAGAAGAGTTTTTCCTACATTTTCTCCATCAATTCATGAGTGGAAAAAGAAAATGTGAGATATATATATATATACACACACACCATGGAGCACTACTCAGCCATAAAAAGGAATGAAATAATGTCATTCTCAGCAACTTGGATGGAACTGGAGACCATTATCTTAAGTGAAGTATCTCAGGAATGGAAAAACAAGCACCACATGTTTCACTAATAAGTGGGAGCTGAATTATGGATGCACACAGGCACAAAAAGATGTAAAGGACATTGGAAACTAAGAAGAGGGGAGGGTAGGAGGAGAGTGTGGGATAAAAACTTACCTGTCGGGCACAATGAACACTGTCGTGACTTCAGCATTACACAGTGTATCCATGTAACAAAAACATTTGTACCCCCTTAATATTTTGAAATAAAAAAAAAATTCCTACAACTCAACAATAAGAAGACAAAAACCAAACAATTTTAAAAATGGCAAAGACATCCCCTGCAGGTTATGAGCCAGGAAACAAATTTTTTTAAAAACAGCAAAGATATGAACTCAAAAGAACATATATCAATGGCCAATAAGCACATTTTAAAATATTCAATATCATTAGTGTTGAAAAAATCATCAGATCTGCATCAAAGAAATTCAAAGTAAGTCTCATGCATTGTTGGTAGGGGTGTAAAATGGTACAACCATTTTTAGAAACTGCTTAGCAGTTCTTATAAACATACACTTATCATATGACTCACCTATTCCTCTCCTACCACTTACCCTACAGAAATGAAAACAATGCCACAAAAAGACACGTGTAAGAAGGAACAGTCACCTACTGATAGATACTGGAGTTGCAGCTGTATTCATAATGGCTAAAACTGTAAACAACCCCAATGTCTATCAATAGGTAAATCAGTAACAAATCTTAGTATATTTAATCAGCCAATGGAATACTATTCATTAGTAAAAAGGAATGAACTATTGATACGTGCAACATGGATGAATTTCAGATGTTATATGTAACAAACTAGACTCAAATGACTGCATATTGTATGAATCTCTGTATATGAAACCCAAGAACAAGCAAAACAAGTATGTGGTGATGGACATCAGTAATTGTCTCTGGGGTGGTGAGAATACATTGGAAAGGAGCCCAAAGTAACTGTCTGGAGTGATGGAAACTGGGGTGTCAGTTACATGGGTCATTTGTCAAAACTCATTGAAGTGTACATTTAGTATCTGTGCTTTTTACTGTCTATAAATTGTAGCTCAATAAAAACTGAGTTTTGTTTTTTAAAAAGCTCCCAGGTGATTCCATGAGCGGCCTTACTTGGGAACCATCATCTCCTAGGGTGGCGCTGTCCAGCAGAACTCTCTGTGATGTCAGAAATGTTCTACATCTGCACTGTCCTATACAGTAGCCACCAGCCACATGTGGCTATTGAGCCCATGAAATGTGGTGAATTCGATGAAATATGGCAAATGTGACTGAGGAACTGAATTTTTAATTTAAATTTAAATAGCCATATGTCTCTAATGGCTATCATATTGGACAGTACAGTCCTACAAGAACTGCTACCTTAGCCCTCTGCCATTCATTACATAGAGCTTCTCAAGCTGTAATGGGCATTATGAGTCTCCTGGGAATCTGAATCAGTAATCCAGGGTGGGCCCAAGATTCTGTATTTCCAACAAGTTCCCAGGTGGGTGCTCCACAGAGCCCACTTTGAGTAGCAAGACCATAGATTACCTCTCTTTAGAGAAGGAAATTTGGAGGTATAGATTGAGAAATTTTCTAATCAGGACAACAGAAGACAGGTGAAAATCTGGCAACAAATAGCAGGACAGAGGCCTGGAACAGATTCCCCCTCACAGCCCTCAGAAGGAACTGGCCCTGCCAACGCATTGATCTCACACTTCTGCCTCCAGAACTGTGAGACAATAGCTTTCTGTTGTTTTAAGCCACCCCGCTTATGGTACTCTGTACGGCAGCCCTAGAAAACTAATACGCTCAAGAGTTTTCTCTCTTTTTGGACTTCAAGTTCAGAGTGCTCTGTTACTCCAACTCATTTATAACACATTTTCCTCAACTGGCAGAGCAAAGCCTGTTTAATCCAAGTTTTTTCTCCTTCATATCTGAATTTCACTCTTCCCCATACTTCTATAGCTACTCACTTTCATGTGCTTCTTAAGATCAATGCATTGGCAGGGCCGGTTCCTTCTGAGGGCTGTGAGGAAGAATCTGTTCCGGGCCTCTGTCCTGGCTTCTGGTGGTTGCTGGCCACCTTTGGTGTTCCTTGGCTTATAGAAGCATCACCTGATCTCTGCCTTCATCTTCACATGGCGTTCTCCCTGTGTGCGTGTCTGTGTCCAAATTTCCCTTTTTCATAAGAAAACCATCTCAACTAATTACACGTGCAATGACCCTATTTCCAAATCAGGTCACATTCTGAGGTACTGGAAGTTAGTGCTTCAACATAGGAATTGCAGGGGGTGCGGGGAGACATACTTCACCCCGCAGCATTGAGGAATATGAGCTACTGCAAAGATAAAATCTTCTGCCCCTTAGGTGGGATCCCCAGTGTGACTCACCCCAAGTCCATTTGATTAGCTTCTTGTCACTGTCCAGGTGCCCTGTTACTCAGCAGCATGTACCTTGGACAACTCATTTTCCTCTCTGGTCCTAAGTTTCCCTGGTTTGCAGATAGCAGAGAGGCCTGCCTGTTCTCCACCACCCTTCTTTTCCTCTACTTCTCCTTCAGGAATGTCTCAATGCTGACGAAGCTGATATCCACGGGGGTGCTCCCTCTGGATGCCAAGCCCCCAGAAAACATCCTGCTCATGCCCCCCCTGGACTACCTAGACTGGATCAACAACCTCCCCCAACACCTCCAGTACCAGATCATCTACCACTCCCTACCCTGCAGCATCAAGGTGCAGAAGGAAAAGGTGTGTTTGTGGGGGCAGGAGGGTGCTTCCCAAAGGTGCCAGAGGACACCAGGAAATGTGTTTCCTGGCAGCCTCGTGGACCACCTTAGCCTCTCTTGAGGCAGGTAACAGCCATAATCACGGTTCCACTACCATTTCGTCTGTGCCAGGGTCTTTGCTAAGTTGTTGCTCACATCAACACTAGGATGCCTATTTGTTGGAGGAAGAAACTGGGGCCCCACTAGGTGAAGCTCACACAGCTCACAAAACCAAGTAGCCCCGCGCCATCCATGTGCCGCCCCCGTGCCTCTTTCCTCTGCCCTCAGCCGTTCCTCCCACCCCCAACCCAGACCCACCACTGCCTCAGAGCCCTTCTCCCCCACAGCTCATGGAGGGCCCGGGCCTGGCATACGCAGCCTTCTCCCAAGCTGTCTCATTGTTCCCCGGTTCCTCCTTCTGGGCTATCGTCTTCTTCCTGGCCCTGCTCATCACAGAGCTGTGCACCTTGATAAGAATCTCAGAGGGCATCATCCGTCCTCTCCAGAACTCCGTCTCCATCTTCATAAAGTATCCCAGGCTGGTCCCAGGTACCGTGGATTTCACCCCAGTGCAAACCCTGCCCTGCTGCCCTCCCCCCAGCTAGCCCCAAATTGCCAGGGCTCACTTTGACCCCTGCCGGAGCCCTACTCATTGTGGCCAAACCTGCTTCTGCCTTAGTGCTCGTCTGTTTGGGAGGTTTTCTGGGCAGCCTCACCTTCACCAGTCACGCCGGCAGCTACATAATGTCTTTGTTTGATGACCACCTGGTCCCGCTGACCCTCGTCATCATTGTGACCTGCCAGAACATGGCTCTGGCCTGGATCTATGGAGCCAAGAGGTGATTTCCAAGCCCCAGGGTCTGTCCAGCCACGGGCCCCATGCCAGGTCTAGGAGGGTTGGGACTGCATCTGCCGTCCATCCCACAGCAGCGAGAGGTGATGTGAGAGCTACAGAAGTGCAGGAGGGAGCAATCCGAGGGTGGCAGGCGGGTCTTGAGGTAACGAACCCAAAGGGCTGGCAGGTCTACCTTCCCAAGGGCCACAGGCCCTGGTGGCCAGAGGAGGGCTCCTTCCCAGGTGTCCCTGACCATCGTCCCCACCCTAGGTTCAGGGAAGAATTGTTCAATGAGCTGGGCCGCCTGCTGTGGCCCACCTTCACTTTCCTGTGGTGCCAAGTGACCCTGCCCGGGCTGCTGGCCCTCCTCACCATCTGCCTCATGCAGCTGTACCAGAGGGTGACCCCCTACTACATCGCCTGGAACAGCAGTGCGGTGAGACTCCCCTCCCTGGCCTCCCACCCCCGCTCTGGGATCCCCTTGTCATATCTCCTGCCCCATAGGATCTGGGATCCCACCACCCCCAGTGACCCCTTAACCAGCTTCCCAGCCCCTGGGGAATCCAATACCCAGCAGCACATGGACTGAAACCCACCACTACCACTTTTTCCTCCCACCCTGCACCCCCCTCTCTCTGCCCCCAGAGCCAGGAAGTAAAACAGCCCTACCTGAAGAGGACCCTGGGCTGGGTCACCTTCCTCAGCATCCTCACCTTTCTGCCAATCCTAGTCCACCCGCTTCACCACTGGTGGTACTTCCAGAACCCCATTATCTCTGAAACCTTAGAGAAGCCACTGTCCTTCAAAAAGACAGTGCCCCTCAAGCCCTTAAAATGGCCTAAGCACCCCTTGAGGAAGTCCACCTTAGGTTCCCAGCACAAAGTCAGTGAGAGCTCATTGAAGGTGACCAACCCGCCCCCAAGCAGGGAAGGGGACAGGAACTTGTGGTGGGCCAACACCCGGAGAAGGAGCGGTCAGAGCTCGTCCTGGTTCAGCCTGCCCCTGATCACCTCCATTCTCTCCATGAGGAGCAGCAGCCTGGTCCCCTCGAGGCAGGTGAGCCCAGCCTCAACACCTGTAGACAGCAGTGACATGCACAGGGAGACCACAGAAGAAAAGCTGCCTAATAAATCTGTTCAGTAACTGGTGACATCATCCCTTTTTGCAAGGCAGCAAATCTGTCCCATAACTGGCAGCATTAGTGCCCATTTTGCTACAGGAATAATTGGTTCTGCTAGAAAGGAGGAGGAGAGGCATGAAGAAAACTTGCCTAGCAACCAGTAACGTCACTTGTTTGGCCTTGGAAGGAAATGGACAACCCAAGAGATCTTTCCTCTCCTGGAATAGCACCGATTCTGCAAAGTGGAACTCTCTGCTCTGGGATTGGAAAACTTGGAAGAATAAATCAACTCGACTGCTTATGGGGCTGGACCTAGGGCCCCCTGTCCCTCTGTGACGTGGGGGCACCGTTTTGGCATGATGAGGATGCGCTTTCCAGGACCCAACCTTCCCGGTTATGGAGAGGGACAGTGTTCTCTCCAGCCCCCACTCCCCTTACCCAGGTGTGTCCATGGTGTGGCTCACTTCTCCAGGGCTGCCCTCTGGAGATGGGGCTGGAACAACAATCCTATGGCTCAATAAATGGGTCTACTAGAACTGTGAACGCAGGCTGTGTGCATAGTGTTCTTCCTAGGAGGGGCCCAGATGTCAGCTTCCTCCCACACGTGCATGCACATGCTCACACACATACACACAACCTCCAAATCACCAAACTCTGCTGAACTGAGTGTCCACTCTGGTGACGCTGATCTCCCTCTGCCTTAGGGACACAGATATTGAGTCTCCAGATCCCTCCTTGTCCTAGAGTTGAGCCAAACCGTGGGGAAACTCTGCAGTATCACTCAATCTAGGAAGTGTGTTAACTTTTAACTTGGTCATTGATGACCACACCAAACCACCATAGGACTACATCTGTCACATAACTGTCATCTCACTATTCCTACCAAAAGGGTAACATGCTGAGCCAGGCATGGTGGCATCTGTGGTCCCAGCTATTCAGGAGGCTGAGGCAAGAGGATCACTTGAGCCCAGGGGTTCGAGGCTGCAGTGCTCAATGATTGTGCCTCTGAATAGCCATTGCAATCCAGCCTGGGCAACATAGTGAGACCCCATCTCTTAAAAAAAAAAAAAGAACAGAACCTGGCATGTAGGTCCTCTCTAGCTGGTTATGATGCTTAGTTCTTATTGGGAGTAAAGTTCCTCGCCCACTCAGGCACTAGGAGGTAGGTCCCCTGGTTTCCATGGGCTAGGGACCAAGGAGTCTTGGAGAACTTGGAACTTATTAGGGTTGTCTGTGACAGGCGGTAACATCACCCTGCCTCTTTGAATGTCAGATGGAATTAAGGCAACTCAGTGGGGTAGAGGCGCCTTTGAAGCCACACCCCTCAGTGATTTCCTGGGCAAAGAACCTCCTTTCCCTCCAAAGGTCATGGCCTTAAAAATCAATGTCAGCTCCATGACCACCCACTCTGGCTCCCAGTCAACTCCCAAATCTTTACCTGCCCCTTCGCACCTTTTATTTGCCTCAGAGGTCTCTAAACTTTATCACTCTCCCCTCTCAGTGACAACTTTCTGAGGAAGCAACGTCAACATATGTAGAAAATTTACACTTGAACTACTGTCATTCCACACACTTGATACCAGTGAAGCTTAATTTGTCTTGCTTATTTTGATTTTAAAAAATAGATAAAAGCAGAAGTTCTAAATCTTTCTTCCTGCATCCCTCTTCTACAACCCAGTTCAGAGAGCCCAGAGAAGTTCGGAGGCGGAGGCTCCCAGCCCCTTCCTGCCCTGGACACACAGACCTCCCGGCCTCCTGCCTGCTCCCTTGCCCGGCAGGGACGTCAGGCCTGGGATGACCCAGCTTGGGAAACTGGGGCTGGGTGGCAAGGAGATGGGGCTGAACTCCAGCAGGCAGAGAGAGGACTGGGCACCCTTCCCTCTCTCACGCTCACCTCTGCTGTATGTCTCTTTTCCCCTTTAGAGTCGGGACGGACCACCGTTAGCCACCACGGACTGGGTATCACCAGGGCTCTGGTGGGAGGAAGATAAAAACCAGTGTGGGAGGTGCTTCCTAAATCACTTGGCGCTCCAGCACTAGGTCTTTTCTTGTATGAGACTAGGGGTTGAGAAGTACTGGCACAGAGGACGCGGTCCCAAGTGCTGCGAGAAGCCACAGTGCCCTTCTTAATCCTTGACAGGGCAATGGACAGACAAGTCCTTTCCTGAGCTTCACCCACCTCTCCTTCCAGGAAGTAGATGTTGCAGGAGACGCAGAGAGAAGAAAGAGCTGCACCGAGGTTGATCAAACAGTCAGCGACTGAGCTAGAAGCAGAATTAAGGTCTTCTGGCTCCTTTCACTTTTCATTTCCCCACCAGGTTAAAAGTTTCTTGACCCTTGCAGCTAGGGTGGTGGCATGTGACCCACATACCCCAATCTGAGGTGCTCCCACAAGCTTGGTGGGGAAAATAAGGACATGTGATGTGACCTCCATATACGGGGAGATGGGTGGTGTTGGTGAATGTGGCGTTAGGAGCCTCTGGGCCCCCTGGGACAGCTGGAGCAGACTTGACCATCACAAGCAATGGGCTGTGGTAGAAGAGGTATTTCCCTAGGAAGTTGTACTGCGTGGCTGGGTGAGTCCCCTGGCTGTGCTGTTTCACGCTGCATGGCATCCTAACCTGGCTCCTCAGCCCATGTAGAGAGTCCCCAGTATAATAGAATAAATCTGTTTCTGCTTAAACTAGTTATCATACTGGATTTTGTTGTTTGCAACAGAGCCTTGAACAATACAAGTTATTTCCAGGTATTAATCTATTCTGGAAGCATAAAGACTTCTACCCTAGAGTACATCCAAAACTACACTACACCAGATGTGGAACCCAGTTCTAAAAGAATTCTTGACATATTGACAACCAATGACAATTTTGTTGGATAAGAGCATAGATTTGCAAGATGACTCCTTTGAAGTGTAAAGTGCTAATTGGGATAGGTGAATTCTGGTATTTTTGTTTGAAAAATAGCAACATTCTAGTGTTACACCTTGTAAGCTGACATTATTTTTACCTGGCTTTGCAATGTGTTTTTCACTCATCATTGAATGTGGATATGTCTGATATTCTATGACTTCCTGCCAACAAAAACAATGAATACTTATTCAGACAGCACTGGGAACCACCCAGTACCTCCATCTTGAACTCAACTTTCTCTGAACCTACTCGGGATCAGGAATAGGAAATCATCTAGCCTCATTCTAGTCACGAGGAAACATTAGACAAACCCAAATTGAGGGATTCAGCAAAATAACTGGCTTACACTTGAAAAATGTCAGTATCGTAAAAGACAAGAGCTGAGAACTGCTCCAGATTAGGACAGACCAAAGAGACATGATCGTTGAATGCCACACATGATCCTGGATTGGCTTTTGGACTGGGGAAAATGTTTTTGCTATAAAGGATATTATTGGGATAAGTGGGGGGAAATGAATAAGGTCTGTAGGTTAGATAATAAAAGTAGATCAATGTTAATTTCCGGATTTTGATAATGGTACTGTGATTATGTAGGCAAACATCCTCATTCTAGGAAGTATGCGCTACAGTATTTAGGAGTAAAGGGGCATTATGTCTGCAACTTACTCTCAACAAGTTCTGAAAAATAATAGGTATCACTATAATAATAAATGTTAATGATGGTGGTGATAAAGCAAATGTGGTAAGCTGTTACGACTGGGGATCTGGGTGAAAGGTACACACAAGAGCTCTGTATTCAGGCACACCTCATTTTATTGCACTTAGTTTTATTGCGCCTCGAGGATATTGCATCTTTTACAAATTGAAGATTTGTGGCAACCCTGAATTGAGCATGTCTATCGGTGCTATTTTTCCAACAGCACATGTTCACTTTGTGTCTATGTGTCACATTTTGGTAATTCTTGCAATATTTCAAACTTTTTCATTATTATTATATCTGGCATGGTGATCTGTGATCAACGATCTTTGATGTTACTATTGTAATTGTTTTGGGGCATAACAAACTGCGCCCATGTAAGACAGCAAACTTAATAAACGTTGTGTGTATTCTAACTGCTCCACCAACTGGCCGTTCCCCCATCTCGCTCCCTCTCCTTGGGCCTCCCTATTTCCTGAGACACAACAATATTGAAGTTAGGCCAATTAATAACCCTACAATGTGCTGGGCACAGTGGCTCAGTCCTATAATCCTAGCACTTCGGGATGCCAAGGCAGGAGGATCGCTTGAGACCAGGATTTCGAGACCAGCCTAGGAAACATAGTGAGACCGTCTCTACAAAAAATTTAAAAAAGAAAAATTAGCTGGGTATAGTGGCACATGCCCGTAGTCCTAGCTACTCAGGAGGCTGAGGCAGGAGGATCACTTGAGACAGGGAGTTTGAGGCTGCAGTGAGCTATGATTGTGCCACTGTACTCCAGCCTGGGCAACAGAGTGAGACCCTGTCTCAAAAATAACAATAATAATAGTAATAATAACCCTACAATGGCCTGTAAACATTCAAGTGAAAGAAAGAGTCGCATGTCTCTCACTTTAAATAAAAAGCTAAAAATGATTACGCTTAGTGAGGAAGGCATGCTGAAAGCCGAGACAGGCTGAGAGCTGGGCCTCCTGTGCCAAACAGCCAAGCTGTGAAGGCAAAGGCAAAGTCCTGAAGGAAATTCAAAGTGCTACTCCAGTAAACACACAAATGATAAGAAAGTGAAACAGCCTTATTGCTGATATGGAGAAAGTTTTAGTGGTCTGACAAAAGGTGTGGGGACCCTGCGGCCTCAAGGCACATGCGGTGCCCCAGATCCCCAAGTGCAGCCCCTCAACCGAATCCAAACTTCACAGAATGAATCCCTTTATTAAATTTGTTCTTTAAAATTTGGATTCAGTCAAAAGGCCACACTCAAGGATCCAGAAGGCCACAGGTTCCCCACCCAATCTCTTCAGTTCTATGAAGGCTGAGAGGAGGCGGCTGCAGAAGAAAATTGTGAAGCCAGCAGAGGCTGGCTAAGGAGGTTGAAGGAAAGAAGCCGTCTCCATAACATAAAAGTGCAGGGTGAAGCAGCAGGTGCTGATGTAGAAGCTGCAGGAAATTATCCAGAAGATCTAGCTAAGATCATTAATGAAGGTGGCTACCCTAAACAATAGGTTTTCAGTGTAGATGAAACAGCCTCATATTGAAAGAAGATGACAACTACTAAAGAGAAGTCAATGCCTGGTTTCAAAGCTTCAAAGGACAGGCTGACACTCTTGTTACGGGCTAATGCGGCTGGTGACTTTAAGTTAAAACCAATGCTCATTTACCATTCCAAAAATGCTAGAACCTTTAAGAGTTATGCCAAATCTACTTTGTCTGTGCTCTATAAAAGTAATAACAAAGCCTGGATGACAGCATGTCTGTTTACAGCATGATTTATTGAATATTTCAAGCCCAGTGCTGAGACCTACTGCTCAGAAAAAAAAAGATTCTTTTCAAA
The DNA here is from genome assembly GCA_023783475.1 of Daubentonia madagascariensis. Lineage (NCBI taxonomy): Eukaryota > Metazoa > Chordata > Mammalia > Primates > Daubentoniidae > Daubentonia > Daubentonia madagascariensis. The sequence goes on along the minus strand of JAKFHU010001057.1, from coordinate 750,904 downwards.
ATATTACTGCTCAGTGACAATGCACCTGGTCACCCAAGAGCTCTGATGGAGAATGTACAAGGAGATTAATGTTGTTTTCATGCCTGCTAACACAACATCCATTCTGCAGCCCATGGATCAAGGAGTCATTTTGACTTTCAAGTCTTATTATTTAAGAAATACACTTTGTAAGACTAAAGCTGCCATAGATGGTTATTCCTCTGATGGATCTGGGCAAAGTAAGTTGAAAACCTTCTGGAAAGGATTCACCATTCTGGATGCCATTAAGAACATTTGCGATTCATGGGAGGAGGTCAAAATATCAACATTAACAGGAGTTTGGAAGAAGTTGTTTCCAACCCTCATGGATGACTTTGAGGTGTTCAAGACTTCAGTGGCAGAAGTAACTGTAGATGTGGTGGAAATAGCAAGAGAACTAGAATTAGATGTGAAACTTGAAGATGTGACTAATTGCTACAATCTCATGATAAAACTTTAATGGATGAGAAGTTGCTTCTTATGGATGAGAAAAAAAAATGGTTTTTTCAAATGGAATCTACTCCTGGTGAAGATGCTGTGAACATTGTTGAAATGACAACAAAGGATTTAGAATATTACATAAACATAGTTGATAAAGCAATCACAGGATTTGAGAGGATCGACTCCAATTTTGAAACAAGTTCTACTGTGAGTAAAATGCTATCAAACAGCATCACATGCAACAGAGAAATCTTTCATGAAAGGAAGAGTCAACTGATGTGGAAAACTTCATTATTGTCTTATTTTAATAAATTGCCACAGCCACCGCAACCTTCAGCAACCACCACCCTAATCAGTCAGCAGCCACCAACACTGAGGCGAGACCCTCCACCAGCAGAAAGTTTATGACTCACTGAAGGCCCAGATGATTATCAGTATTTTTTAGCAATAAAGTATTTTTAATTAAGGCATATGCATTGATTTTTAGACACAATGCTGTCACACACTTAACAGACTACAGTTAAACATAACTTTTACATGCCCTGGGAAACCAAAACATGGCTGGGACCATTTGGATGTGGTGTTCTACTCCTAATGCCCAGGAAGCAACCTGTGCTGTGTCGTTCCTGCTACAATGGTATATTCCTATCTTTGTACAAATATGTGTACACAGTGTCTAGGAAGATATAGACCCAAACCTTAACATCAGCTCTATGAGAAATATGATTATGGATGCCACTTATGTCATTTTTTTTATATCTTCAGAGTGGTATCAATTCTTTACAAGGAGCATAGGATATCATTATTGCAGCCAAAACAATAAAATCATTTCTATTTTTAAGAAGCACCAAATGTGCTCTTAAATAATCCAGCAAAATGTAATTATGTGCAGATGGAATGATAAACAAAAGGGGATTGTTGAATTGTTAATTGTCGAAGCTGAACAAGGGGCATGTGGAGTTTATTTACATGATTCTCTCTACTTTTCTGTATGTTTGCTATTTTTCCGTAATAAAAAGTTAATAAAATGTGGTATATGCATACCACAGAGTACTACTCAGCCATAAAGAAAGATGAATTAATACCTTTTGCAACAATCTGGATGGAACTGGAGACCATTCTCCTAAGTGAAGTGTCTCAAGAATGAAGGAAAAAACACCGTGTGTACTCACTATTAAATTGGAACTAACCGATGAGCACACATGTGCACAGAGGGAAGTACAATGCAGTGGAAGTCAACCTACCTAACGGGTACCATGAACGCTATCTGGGTGACGGGCACACCTTTAGCCGGGACTCAACCATTACAAAAGTGATTTATGTAACCTAAAACATTTGTACCCACTTAATATTTTGAAATTTAAAAAAAAAAAACCACAGACCCCCCCAAAAAAAAGAGAAAAAAGCTACATGTAAAATTTTTAAATTAAATCATAAAGCTTTTTGACACATCTCCTTCCCCCCAAAGGCTCCCTCACTCAGCACCCTCCCCCAGGCCCTGTTCTCCCAGATTTTATGTCTCTGGGATGATGCCGCATCTACACAGCCCAGTAGTCCCCAGCCCATCCCTGCTACCCACCCCGCCCCCCGGCTCTCCCTGCCCGCTTCCACCTTCTCCACCCGCACCCAGGCCCCAGCACACACCTCATCCTATCCTGCCAGGACCATCAAGCCAGACTCCCCCGGCCTCCCAGCCTCACCCTCTCCCCTCCAGCCCATTCCCCAAATGGCCCTGGAGCTGACCCTGCCCCTCCCTTGCTCACAACCCTCCCAAGAAGCCCCAGTGCACCAGGACAATTTGTCCCAACGTCTCTACTTTGATGACCCCATTACATCTGTCCAGCTTCACCTCATGCTACTTGCCACAGCAGCATGGGCCTATGGGCCAATCTCAGCAAGCAATTTCCTACCCCTGATCCTTTACACATGCAGTTCCCTCTGCCTGGCACAACCTTCCCACCTGTCTCCATCTGCTTAATTCTCAGCTTATCCTTAGGGGTAGATAAAGTGTCCTCTCTTCTGGGGGTCTGCCAGGGGCAGTTAACCCCTTCGTTCCCTCCAAGCACCTTTTCATTCATTCATTGATTCATTCATTCATCTAACTAAGAAATATTTATTGAGGCCAGGCGCCATGGCTCATTCCTGTAATCCCAGCACTTTGGGAGGCCGAGGCAGCAGAATCACTTGAGCCCAGGATTTCAAGACCAGCCTGGGCAACATATCAAAACCCCATCTCTACAAAAAAAAATTTAAAAATTAGCTGGGCGTGGTGGAGGCTGAGGCAGGAGGATCGCTTGAGCCCAGGAGTTTGAGGCTGTTGTGAGCTACGATGATGCCACTGCACTCCAGCCCCGCATGACAAAGCAAGACCCTGTCTCAAAAAGAGAGAGAGAGAGAGAGAGAAGTGTACCTTTGTCAAGATTTTCATATAACATTTTTAATTTTAATTTTTGATTTCTATCTGAAAATTGAGCCAGACTAAAACGGGCTCCTTTCATACACTATATCCCTGTATGATAAATAATTCCCTCTTGCAAATAATCAAATTGCCACAAATATATAAATGAAAACAAAAATAAAACTCTATCCCAGTATATTCATGCAATAAATTAAAAAACAGAAACCTAGAACGTTAAGTGTCAGCTAACTGCAATGTCTTCCGGAGTTGGCGTCGGGGCTGGATGGCTGCTGCCCCCTAGTGGACACCGTCAGCTTCCACCACAGCCAGACCGCCCAGCGGTTTAAGGGAACCCCTGTGACTTGAAGACCCTATTAAGCCAGAGGAATTTCTTCAGACAGTGGCGAGGCGGGTAAAGTTTTCTCCAAAGGGATAGCTGCTAATTTTCCATGCAAAACTGAGATGACACAACGACTAGACCGGCTGTGCTCCTGAATAGACCATTTACATTTAACCACTTCCAACCTTACTAGTCATCAAGTCCGAGTTGACCCAGCTGAAAATAGGGATGTAAGGCCACGGAATCAAAGGCCTCCACAGGTCAGGTGCTCCTTTTTAAGGGGAGCTTAATAGTGATTCATAGCTGCCTGTTCTTAAACGGGGTGTACTTGGTGGCTGTGTCAGGCAGGTGGCACTGTGGTACAGGGAAATGGCCTCTGTGTACTCCAGCGGTCATTAAGTCATTAAAGTTGTGATTTCCTTTCCTCCTGCGATTCCACGTTGTCTCTGGTAGACCACCATGGAGAGGGGCACACACACAACACTCCCCGAACATAGTCCCAGCATTTAAGATACCAACACCAACGCATACCTGTGAAAATGGAGGCAGGGATGGGGTGATGCTTCCACAAGCCAAGGCCAGAGATCGCTGGCAAATCTTCCCTTAATGAGCTGTGGCTGGATGGCAGGCAATGCAATATGACAGTGGAGGCCATTACCAAAAAGCCGTTCCTTCCAAAGATGTGCAAATGGCCAAAAACACATGGAAAGATGCTCAGTATCACTAGTCATTAGGGAAATGCAAATCAAAACCACAATTAGATACCACATCACACCCACTAGGATGGCTACAATTTTTAAAAAACTGAAAATAACAAGTGTTTGGCATGGATGTGAAGAAATTGGAATCCTCATACGTTGCTGGTGAGAATGTAAAGTGGTTCAGCCTCTGTATAAAACGGTGTGATGGTTCCTCAAAAAGTTAAGCATAAAATTATCACACAGCTGGTCCGAGAGCAGTGGTGTTTACAACTAATTGATCACAACCAGTTACAGATTCCTTTGTTCCTTCTCCACGCCCACTGCTTCACTTGACTAGCCTAAAAAATAAAAAATAAAAAAATAAAATTATCACATATATGACCCAGTAATTCCACTTCTAGGTATATAGCCAAAAGAACTGAAAACAGGTGTTCAAACAAAGACTTGTACATAGCAACATTATTCACAACAGCCAAAAGGTGGAAACAACCCAAATGTCCATCAGCTGATGAGTGGATAAACAGACTGGTCTATCCATGCAACGGAATATTGTTCAGCCATAAAAAGGAATGAAGTTCTGATATACACTACAATGTGGATGAACCTTGAAAACATTATGCTAACTGAAATAAGCCAGCCACAAAAGGCCACTTATTTTATGATCCCATTTATATGAAATGTCAAAAATAGGCAAATCCATAGAGCCAGAAAACAGATTTGTGGTTACCAGCCTCTGAGAAGAGGAGACTATGAAGAGTAACCAATTAATGGGTATGTGGTTACTGTTTTGAGTAATGAAAACTCCTGAAACTCGATAGTGGTGATGGTTGAACCAACAATGAAAATGTATTTTTTTATTTTGACACAGGGTCTCATTCTGTGGCCTGGGCTGCAGTGCAGTGGCATCATCACAGCTCACTGCAGCCTCAAACTCCTGGGCTCCAGCAATCCTCCTGCCTCAGCCTCCCCAGTAGCTGGGACTACAGGCGCATCCCACCACGCCCGGCTGATTTTTTTTTTTTGGAGGCCCCGCTGGGATGTGATAATTTTTTTTTTTTTAAGTTTTTGTAGAGACAGAGTCTCACTACGTTGCTCAGGCTGGTCTCAAACTCCTGGGCTCAAGTGATCCTCCCACCTTGGCCTCCCAAAATGCTATTACAAGAGTGAGCCACTGTTCCCAGCCTCTGTGAATGTATTTAATGCCACTGAATTGTACACTTAAAAATTGTTAAAATAAGTTGTATATTATGTGTATTTTACCACCATAAAAAAATAAGACCCAGAAAGAAAAAAAGAAAACTGCCTCTATTTACAGACAACTTGATTGTATACATAGAAAATCTCAAAAAATCTGCAAAAATGATACTAGAACTGATAAAGTGAGTTTAGCAAAGTCATAGACTAAAAGGTCAATATACCTAAAAAAGGTAGCATTTCTGTATACTAGCAATTAGCAATTTAAAAATTTTTAAACAGTACCATATACAATAACTTATTGTATAGGGATAAATCTAAGAAAATACATGCAATATTTGTATGCTGAAAACCACAAACATTTATAACAGAAGTTGAAGAAAACCTAACTGAGTTAAGAGATACGCAACGTTCATGAATCAGAAGATGCAATACCAGGAAGATGTCAATCGTTGATTCGACACAATCTCAAGCAAAGTCCTAGCAGGATTTTTGGAGAAATTGACAATCAGATTCCAAAGTTTATATCAAAGAACTAAAATAGCTAAAATAACTTTGAAAAAGAAGAACAAAAGTAAAGGTGATTTCAAGATTTAGTATAAAGCTACAGCAATCAAAACAGTATGATATTGGTGAAAAGATAGACATAGAGAAGTATCGAGCCGGGCGTGGTGGCTCACGCCTGTAGTTCCAGCACTTTGGGAGGCTGAGGCAGGAGGATCGCTTGAAGCCAGGAGTCCAAGGTTGCAGCGAGCTAAGATCGCGCCACTGCACTTTACTCTAGCCTGGGTGACAGAGCAAGACCCTGTCTCTAAAAAAAAGAAGAAGTATTGAACAGAACAGAGAGCCCAGAAATAAACCCGGACACACACAGATACACAGTCAATTGATTTTCGACAAATGTGCCAAGATAATTCAACAGACGAAAAAATGGTCTTTTCAACCAGTGGTCCTGGAACAACTGGACTACACATATGCAAAAACACCTCAAAACAAAACACCTTGACCCCTGCATTACTCCATATCCAAAAACTAACTCAGAATAGATTGCAGACCTAAATGTAAAACCTAAAACTATAAAACTTCTAGGAGAAAACCTTTGTGACCTTGAGTTAGTCAAAGATTTCTCAGACAGGACACCAAAAGCATAAACCATAAAAAAAAGGTTGATAAATTGAATTTCATTGTTTTTAAAAAATTCCACCCTCTGAAAGACACTATTAAGAAAATGAAAAGACAAGCCACATACTCAGGGAAAATATTTGCAAAACACACAGCTGATAAAGGACATGTATCCAGAATACATTAAAGAATTCTTACAATTCAGTCATAAGAAAACAAATAACTCATTTTTAAATGGGCTACAGATTCAAACAGACACTTTACCAAAGATCTACAGATGGCTGTAAGCACATGAAAAAGATGCTAAACATCACTGGACATTAGGAAAATGCAAATTAAAATTGAAATGTGACACGACACAAACCTATGACAATAGCTAATTAAAAGCACTGATAATAGCAAGTGTTGGTAAGTTTTCAGAGCAACTGGAACTCTCTTATACATTGCTGGTGAAAATTCAAAATTCAAAAGGTTCAACCACTTAGGACAAGAGTTTGGCAATTTCTTATAAAGTCGTACATACGCTTACTATACAATCCAACCATGCCAGTCCTAGATATTCAAGAGAAACAAAAACATGTGTCCAATACCCATAGCGTTCCCAACTCCAGTGTGGGTTTGGGTATCAGCCCCTTGGCTTGTCTTTGCTCTGCAGGAATAACCAAATCCATTCCGGGTTTCGGCTGCGGCCCATCTGTGTGGCTCCAGCCCCTATAGCCCCACTTGTCCTTTAATATTATCAGTTTCTGTGCCCTCAGTCACATAGCCCTCCTCCCACCTCCCACCTCCTTTCCAGCTTCCCTACCTACAGTTTTCCTTTTGTATAAAATGCACCTCTCTTCCAAATGACCTGCTTGCTTGGGGGGCCTTAGTGGCTTACCTGTGCTTCTGCTGATGGTCACCTGCCGTTCCCCACACCTGAGACCTGGAACAGACACCTTGGGGAGCCTCCCTGGATCCCAGGATACTGTATGTCACAGCTGTCCCACCCCCTCCGCAGCCTCCCCAGAGGATCTGGGACTAGCAGACACCCAGTCACTCACTGGCCTTACTGGTGACCTGCCATCACCCTTAGGAGGGAATGTCTTCCACCTTCATAATGGCCTCAACTCCATGTTGCTTCCAAAAACACAACACCAGGACGGGTGGAGAATTTTCCTTTGTGGTCACCAACTGTCATGCAAAGGGGTCAGGATACATGCCACTAGGGCCATGTGACATGGATGCAAAACAGGTTCTCTGAGGGAAGACATGCAGGTGGAGGAGGGGTAACGTACAACCATCCCACAACTCGGGCTGGACGTGGGTGGCTGGCATTCCCGTAAAGAGGGACCGTGTCCTTCTATTTATAGAGTGAGGGGAGAGGAAACATCTGCGAGACAATAGCAGCTTTGAGTCAAGAAAATGTTCTGGCTAGAAAGGGGCAGCCTCTGGGGCTCGGCGGCTGGTACCAGCCTGTTCTGCAGTGTTAACTCAGGCTTGCGCAGCCAACTCTGCTTCGCTGCCAAAGAGAGGATAAGATGAACCTCAGAGCGACTGAGATTAGTCTCTGCTCGGGGCTGCTGTCTCGCTCAGAGGAGGGGACTGCAGAGCTGCGGCTCAGACTCCTGGGCAAGGAGACAGCCAGGCTGGTGCTGGTACCTCTGAGTAGGACAATGTGGCTGATTCTTAGAGTGGTTAAAAAAAAAAAAGTAAAAACAAACAAAAGTCAGAGACATAAACCAAGGGCTGCTGCCAGTGTGAACAGCCATTGCTGAAGTGATGTTCAAAAGGTTGCCCCTGGGAGGATTTCCCTTCACCACTGTCTTCCTCAAGGACCTCCCTGATTGGGTCTCTAATGCTTCAGCAGTCCGCTGGCGGTGGATGCTGGTAGGTCGTGCTGAGCCATCTAGGAACTAGTCCCAAATTGTATCCTCCTCGGTGCAACCAGCCACGAGAAACTGTCCGTGGAGCGCTGGATGGAGCGAGAAGACAGAACAGCAGGAATAGATGGTGTGACAGTTGGCACCTTCCTGACACCTGGTTTCGTATCTGCCCTCAGTAGATGGCCATTGCATACGCCCAGTCTTATGGATTCATGGGTCAGGTTACACCCGGCCCATGATGGTCGGCTCAGGTTTCATAATTGCTTGATGTCTCAGGGCCAAGTATTCCATCTCTGACCGAGTCAGCTGTTGTCTCTCAGAAGAGATCAGTCATCTGCAGAAGATGGCATAGGTCTTGTGCCAAACCCTAGGAGTTTATTCTGGAAAATTCTCCTACTGGCATTTTCCAGGGGTTCACACGGCATCTCTCCTTGCCATGTTCACTTCTGAGTGTCATGGGATCTGCTGGGTTATAAGACCCAAGTGGAAAAGTAGCTTAAACTCCATCTTGTACCAAATGCAGAGGTTTCTCTTGCACTGGACCACATTCCAAACTGGCATTGTTACGGGTTATTCTCTAAATGGATTGGAGAAGACACTCAAATGTGGTATGGACTGCCTCCAAAATCCAAAGAGGTCCCCAGAAATATTATGCCTCTTTTTATAGTATATGGCACAAAAGACACCCACTTCTCTTTCACCTGGTGTGGAAGCCTTCCAGCATGCTCCAGACCCCTGGGCTCCCAGAAAACTCACAGAAGTGCCAGACTCCTTAATTTTCGTGAGGTTTACCTTCCATCCTCTATTTTTTATTTATCTAACTAAGGCATCTAAGGTGCTTGTTAATTCCTGCTCATGTGGTCTAATTGTCATGATATTATCAATGTAGTGGACCTGTGTGATGCTCTGCAGGATGGGAAGATGATCAAGATGTCTAAGGACCAGATTATATCAGAGAGTTGGAGACCTGACTTGGTCCTGAGGCAAGACAGTGAAGGCACACTGTTGGCCCTTTTAGATAAAAAGTAACTGTTTTGGGGATCCTTACAAATTTGTGTAGAGGGAGGGGAAAGAATTTACCAGATCTGTAGCTAAATACCAAGTTCCAGGGATGTGTTGACTTATTCTGATAAAGGTACCACCTCTGGAAAAGCAACTAAAGTCAGAGTCACCACCTGCTTAAGCTTCTGACACTCTACAGTCATTCCCCAAGATCCACACTCTTGCTGCACAGGCCACACAGGTGGGCTGAATTAAGATGTGAAAACTGTCATCACTCCTGCATCTTTCCAGTGTATTTCCAGAGAGGGGAGGTTTCAGGGACTTTCACTTGGTCCTTACTATCACAACAGCCCTCACTCCACAGGCACAGAGCAAACGGGAATTTTTCCAGTTGTCAAGCATACCTCATACAATTAAAAATCTAAGAAATAAACTTTAGAGTGGGTTTTGGATCCACTGAACTCACAGTGAGAATGTACTAGGGCCAAAACTTCATTTATCACCTGACCAACATAAGACCGCATTTTGGTAAGTCACAGTGGTATTTGGGTCCCAAGGAAAACTCAAGGCCAGTGTCTAGAGATCCCTGAAAGTTCTGAGTATTTTCCTTTCCCCAATACACAGTTCCCTTGTAAATGGATATGAGTCCCACTTGAAGGGAAGATAAAAGTATAAACTTAAAGCAATATTTTAGGGTAATTCCCCAAGAGGACCGGCCTCCTCTTCACTTAAGGGAATTCTGGCCTCTAACTCTGTCCACGTGTAGAGTTTGTGTGAGAGACTGTAATTGTCCATTTTGCTGATTGGTGCCAGGTTTCTACCCACCAGACCTGCTATATAGCTATTTCAACAGAGACAAGTGAATACATGGGTGTCAGAGAAATTAAACAGGCCTCAGAGAACTGAGAAAGTGAACGGAGACACAGAGCTAGCACAGGAACAGTAACCGCACGATACAGCGTGAAGCCCAGGGCTGAGAATCGAGTTGTCAGAAGCTAAAACGATGGAGAAGCGGCCCTGAAGGGCTGAAACGCAGGCTAGAAAGAGGGGCTGCCTGGGTGGTGCTGGTGAGACCGAAGGCAGACAATGAAACTCGTTCCGGAAGTGCAAAAAAGTAAAAGTTCAAACCTGGAAGCAACTGCAGCTATCAGACGAAGTGACGTTCTAGGGCGACACTGCCAAGGCTGAAGCAAATAACAAGGAGCAAGTCCCTTCTTCCGCCTCCCATCGCCAGGCTCCTGCTGGCGCCCTCTCGGCGGGGCCTCATAGGGACCCAGGTGGCAAAGCAGCCCCGTGGTTTGCACAGTCTCAACAACAGCATGGCAGAGCTGAGGAGAGAAGGGTGGATTTGAGGCTGAGAGACAATAGCTTATACCCTACACGTGGATTGAATTCCTGTGGCTTCACAGCATTTGACATTTCCAAATACAAATTAGTTCATTACAAAGGCTCTAAATCCAAATTGCCCAGATTTCTATACCAACTCAGTCACTTTCTATTTGTGTGACTCTGCGTAAGTCACTTATCTGTGCCTCAGTTTTCTCATCTGCAAAATGGAGACAATAACAGTACCTACCTTGTATGTTTATCATAAAAATTCACTGATTTAGTACACGTGAAGCACTTTGCCCAATGCTGGGCACACAGAGAGCTGTGTGTGCATGTGTGTGTGTGTGTGTGTGTGTGTGTGTGAGAGACCTGTGGTGGTGGTTGTTCTTGTTACCAACATTCTCATTACCATGACTATCACTGCTTGGGTTAGTGAGAACTAATTCAGCATCTTCCAGAGAAGTCTTCTTGCCACACAACACTTCGCAATGTTTCAAAGCTACTCTGCACCCGAAGTGGCAGATAGTTGGATTTTCTCCAGTTTGGAGGAAGGATGTTTTGGTTTTGATTTTGGGATGTGTTGGTTGTTGGTGACTCCCTTGCTACTTAACTAATAATGGCTGTCAGTGCAGCCTTGTCATTACCAGTTTAGCTTGTTAGGGGCTATTTAGTTTAACTGCATGTATAATGATGCACATTTGCCTCAACCCTGTGCGTGCCTGGCCTGCAATTTTCCACTAATTAGGCTTTTTAAAGACACATATGCATTTATCTACTCAAATTTGCATCATCCATTTCCCTATTGCCAAAGCAGATGTATACGGCACCCACCCACCCCAACTCCAGGAAATAATTTGCTTATTATCTCAGAGTTGTTTTTCCACTGAAAAGTAGAAACTAGTGGGGGCACAGATGGGTTCTTGTCCCACTGAAGTGAGAGCCATCAAAACAGTGCAGACAAGAGGTGCTGAGTCTGAGTCAGGCGGGAATAGTAGGGTTGAGAGGAGAGATCAGACCCCAAGATATGTGAAATATAGCAGCAAATCCACCAAGGATCCCAAGCCCACCACCTCAGCTCCAGCCCCCATCCCAGAAGGATCCAGACACTCACCAGTTCCCCAAGAATCAAGCATGCAGACACTGTTCATCTCAAATGGCTTTATTTCCCCAGTGTGGGGAAGTGGGGTCTGTGGTCCCTGTTACCCCAAGAACCCTCCAGCCTCCCCCTGCTGTGGCAGGGCCCTCAGAGGGGCAATGGCCCAGGCTCCAGAGCCTGGTCCTCCCAGAGCGGATCTGGTTCTGGGAGGAGCCGGGCATGCTGTGGTTCGCATGGGTGACACCCCCCAAGGTAGTCAGGACAGCAGCCAGGTGGTAGTCCATGGGCATGGGGGCCACTCCAAGGACAAGGCCGCCAGGTGCAAGGGTCGAGGTCCAGGTGGGCCTTACTCTAGGAGCAAAACCCCCCATAGAGGCTACTCCTTGAAGTCTGCCAACAGGGCTCAGTCTGGGGGAAAGAGAGAAGAGAGAGCAGGTGATTGGGGAAGAAGGGAGAAACAGGCAAAAAGAATAAACACGAAGAAAGAAGTACAAAAAGCCCAAAGACGACCAAGAGAGTGACAATTAAAGGGCAGCGAGAGAGAAAAACACACAAAAACACAGGAACAGAGGTTGGAGATAGACAGGTAGACCCTACACACCGACCTTTGGGCCCAGGCGGGGATGGGGGCGGCGGCCCACCTGGGGGCAGCAGCGCAGAGCGGCTCAGGGCCTCAGCCACCCAGCCCAAGACGCGGCTACAATGCCGGACCTGGGGAGAGGGAAGGATGTCAGAGGAAGACGGGAACCCTACTGCCCCCGCTCCTGCCACAGTACGCCAGCCCGACCCCAAGTCCTCACCTCCCGCTCCAGCCCTTTCAGACGCTGCTCGTACTCGCGGATGTGCCCCAGCTGCTTCAACGCCGTGTCCACCCTAGAAAGGGAGAGCCTCGGCCACCTGGCCGCAGCCCCCCCTGCCCCGCCCCTCGGACGCCCCGCCCCGAGCTCCGCCTTCCGCCCAGCCCAGGCTCCGCCTCCGTCCCCGACCTTTGCAAGCCCTAGCCGCTGGCTCCGCCCCCAGGCCGAAAGCCCCGCCCCCGCCCAGGTCCCTCTCTCACTTCTGCGATGTGCGCTTCAGACGCTCGGAGTCGCTCTCCCGCTTGTCCCGAGCGCGCACCAGCAGGAAATTCTCCTTCTGCACCGATTCCCACGTCAACAAGTTCCGCTCCTCTGACTTCCGGAGGTAGACCCCTGAAGGGCGGGGTCCGGATGGAGTCAAAGGGCCGCTTTCGCCTCGGGCCACGCCCCCCAAGCCCAGCCCCTCCCCCCGACACCCGCAGAGCCGCTCTCCCAGACCCTGCCCTGGCGCTTCTACAGCATGCTCCGCCCCTCGCCGTCCAAGCCCCGCCCACTAGGTTTTGAGCCTTTCCCCTCCTTCCGCCCCGCCCCACGCCTTTCCATGCGAGTCCCGCCCCCTGTATTTCTCCATTTTAAGCCAAACTCTGTTCTCACGGAAATGCGAGGAGGAGGATGGCGAGGAGGAGGATGACGGATTTGACGAATCGGTCTCGGGGGACCTGCATTGCCATCGCCGGAGGAGGAGGCGCACGTGGGAGATGATGATAAGGGGCGGGGCCAGCGCCGGCCGAGAGTGGAATTCCTGGATAAGGCTGTAGCGCTGCGCCTTCCAGTAGAGGTCGCTGTTGCCCTGTACCTTGCCGAAAGTGTGGCTGTGGAGGTCAAGGTCACCGGAGTCAGGGCCCAATCAGGAGCAGGGGGTCAAGGTTAGATGTCAGGCAATATCTGTTCGAAGTCCAAGGCAGCAGGTAGATGTCAAGATCAATAAAGTCAGAGGTTATTACAGGATAAGATTAGAAGTTAGAAGGTCCAAGGGTCAGAAGTCAGAGGTCAAGTTGGGAATGGTATCATGTATTAAGGTAGGTGTTGGAGTCAGGATTAAAGTTGGGCTCAAAAGTAAGCCTGGACACAAATAACTAAAATCAGAAGTGAAAATGGAGACATTACTACTGACCTTACAGAAATAAAAAGGATTATAAAAGAATACTATCAACTAGATAACTTAGTTGAAATGGACAAATTCCTAGAAACACACAAATTACCTGAACTGACTCAAGAAGAAACAGAAAATCTCAATAGACTTATCATAAGAGTTTGAATCACTAATCAAAAACCTTCCAATAAAGAAAAGCCCAGGACCAGATGGCTGCACTGGTGAATTCTACCAAATATTTATAGAAGAATTAGCACAAATGCTTCTCAAATTCTCCCAAAAATTGAAAAGGAGAGAACACTTCCTAACTGATTTATGAGACCAGCAATACCATGATGCCAAAGCCAGGTAAAGATACCACAAGAAAATTACAGACCAATATCCTTATGAATATACATGAAAAATCCTCAAAAAATACTAGCAAATCTAATACAGCAGCATATGAAAAGAATTATACACCATGACCAAGTGGGATTTATCCTAGGAAAGCAAGAGTAGTTCAATTACAAAAGTCAATGTAATCCACTACATTAGTATTACCAGAACAAAGCAGGGGGAAAAACCACATGAACATCACAACTGACACAGAAAAGGCACTTAACAAAATTCAGCATCATTTCATGATTTAAAAAAAAAAGAAACTTGGGCCAGGCTCAGTGGCAAATTTTACATTATACATATTTTACCACAATAAAACAAATTCAGCCTGGGCTCAGAGAATAGGTCAGAGTCCAAAGTCCAGGTCAGGTGCAGAATCTGGCTGGGCTTGGAAACAAGCCACCATTAAAGTCAGAGTTTAAGAACTAAAGACAGAATTGATCAGATTGGGTTCAAGAGTCATGATGGGGTCAAGGGTCATGCTGGATCAGAGATTGGATCAGAGCAATCAGGCCTCACCTGAACATGGCGATGAGCAAATTGACCAGCAGGATGTTGGCCACGAGCAGGAAGATGACGAGGAGCAGCACCACCAGCCAGTTGGCATAAAGGGAGACGCATGAGCCCGCCTGGGGCCCCGGTGGGTGTGCCCAGAAGCCCTGCTCCGATGAGCAGTTGGTATGCTCCATGAGGGCCACTGTGAAGGGAGACACTCAGAGATGGGGCCAGAGGGACAGAGATCTAAAGAAATCAGAAAGCCAGAGGGAGTGGAGTGGACAGAGACGGGATGGTGGGGAGGAGAGCCCCAGAGGAGGGGGGGCAGAAATACAATCAGAAGGGAACAGCGTCCCATAGAGATGATGGTGGGGGATGTGGGGAGTCGCTCAAGACCCAGAGAAAGAAGGAGACAGAGACTCAGAGGGAGACATTTTCTTAGTGGGGTACAGAGACCCAGGGAGAGGGGACAGAGACTCAGAGGGAAGGTGTCAGACCCTGTCATGCCTCCCTACCGTCCATGTCCTCCTGAGGGATCTGCCCGAAGATCTGCAGGTAAGGCCGGTAGAAGACACGGCGCAGGATACCCGGAAGGTCACGGTCCCTGGGCCTTAGAAGCCCCTCGGTGGCCACCCCATAGGCAACCAGCCACACGCCAAGGAAGAACAGGAAAAAGAACACGTCCTTCATCTGCAGGGAGAGGAAGGTGCCCCCCCTTTGCCCAAAAACCCCCCCCCCCAAAGCCAAGCCCTTCTTCACAGACGGCCCCACCCCTTTCTTCTATGGCCTCGCCCACTACAGCCCACCGCCTACACTGCGACTCTCACCATCTTGTTTACGATGACAATCTTGGGCCCCAGCTGCTTGTTGACCGTGAAGATGTGCAGCAGCCGCAGCGTAAAAACCATGAAGTCGAGGCAGAGGACAGTGCGGCCCAGGTCATACAGGCCATGGGTCAGCCTGGGTGTGGGGAGACATGGCAGGGCTCACTCAAGGGTCACAGGATGCCAAGGAAAACGGGAGTCTTCCCAATGCCATGCTTCAGATGAAGCTGTGGCCGCCACAGGGCAGGACCAGGACCCTCTGATTCACCCGGGGTTTACTCAAATTTAATCAGTGCCAAGCTTGGGATAGGATAGGATGTCATATAAAAACCCAGAAACTTTATATATAAGACATAAAACCACAATAAGGAAAACACTGATGAATTTGACTACTTTGAAATATAAAATTTCTGTGCCTCAAAAGACAACACATATACGATGGACTGAGAAAGGCAAAACATCATTTCTTCAGTATTCCGGCCAAAAATGCACAGCCGGGACTTGATTGTGAATGAACATCAGACAAACCCAAATAGAGACGAACAGAGACGCACTCTGCAGACTCACTGGCCTGGGCTGCGCAAACGCGTTAAGCTCATAAAAGACAGAGAAAGACTGAGGAAGGGTCCCAGGTTGGAGGAGACCCACAGACAGGACAAGTAACGGCCAAGTGTGGTCCTAGATTGGCTCCTGGACCAGAAAAAGGGCATTAATCAGTGAGACAAGTGGTGAAACTTGAGTAAGATTTCCTGGGTTTGATCATGTAAGACTTCAACATTTGTAAGATCTGGGTGAAAGGTGAATTCTTTGCACTGTTTTTGCAACATTTTTTATAATCTCAGATTATTTCAAAATGAAAAATTAAAAAATAAAAGAAAGTTTAAGATAACATACAAAAGTGAAAAGACAAGCTATGGAATACAAGAAGATATTTAGAACAATACTACCAAGGATTAGGATCCAGAATACAAGGGGAGCACCTGCATATGAGTGTGCATGTGTGTACACACAAGAGATCAAGGAACTTCAATTAAAAAATGGGGCAAAAAATATGAAGACAGTTTACACAGTATTAAGCTTACAAAAAGATGCCCAACCTACTTTGTCGTCAGAGATGCATACATTGAAACAAGGAGAGGTCCTGTTTACCCATCAGATTGACAAAAATTTTTTTAATTCTAAAAAATTGAGAACTACCAAAGTTTTAACACGTATTGTCAAGTATGTCCTCAAGGGGGCACTCTCTCACCCTGATGGTAGGCATGGAAATGGATGAAACCGTTTAGAAGGAAATCTTTGTCAAGAATATATATACCCTTTAACCCACCAACTTTACATCTGGGATGTAAACTTTTATTATTTGGGGATAATAAAAAACCAGAAATAACCTAAATGTTCATCTATAGGGAACTGGCAAAGTAAGTATGAGTCATCATTCAATTCTGGAGATAACTGGACATTTCTCCCTTGCAAGCTGAGATCTTTCCATTTTTCCCATGCAAAAATTCTTCCTTCACCTAGAAAGTGTGGGCTTGATAAACTGTCCAAAACATCGCCGGCACTCCTAGCGCATGGTAGCGCAGGGCCTTAGCCCTTTCATCACAAAAGACACTTTCTACAAAATACAACAAAAACTGAAGCATTAGTGTTCCGCAAAACCCTCCTATCTTGCTCTCTGTTTGAATAAATTATTCATGTCAAATACTTTGTAGCATTTCTAATACAGCATAGAGGAAGGCAGCCTCCCAGTGTGTCTACTGAGAAAAGCTTGACTAGGGGGCCATCGCTGTCAACCATCCAGGATGTGTAAGGTCTTTTGTAAAGAGTCCCCAAGTTGTGTCCACGATACTTTTTGTCTGCTCTCCTCAAAAGGAGGGGTGTCCTAACAGCTTGGACCTTAAAGAAAGAGAGAGAGAAAGAGAGCGAGCAAGAGAGAGAGAGAGAGAGAGAGAGAGAGGGAAGAAAAAAAGAAACAAAAGAAACAAAGGAAGGAAGGGAGGGAAGAAAGAGAGAAACCTCATCAGCAGAGGACTGACACCGGAGCAGCAAATATCTGATTTAGCCTCATATTATCTCGAGCAGAAAATGAAAGAAACCGTTGAGAAACTCTTGGGCTGATTTCTGTCTCTTGAAGTTCAGAATTTTTGTCTTACTGCCTTATGAAAATAGCACATTCATTAAATTCTGGCAAGGAGAAGTCTGTCTCGTCTGATCTTTAGCCGACGATGGCTAAAATCCCTTCTTCTGGAACTTGATCTGGCATTTTCAAAGAATAAGTATTTCAAATAGTATACTGACATAGAAAACATGTCAGGACATGTTGTGGAGAAAAAAAGAAAAAGTTGCCAGAATACATAAAATATCATGTCATCTACATAAAAAGAGTTATGCGTATGTGTCCGTGTAAATGAATTGAAAAAGAACAGGCAGGATGTGCACCGAACTGTCAATGGAGGTAACCCCAAAGAAAGGCAGGCCGCTTGCAACGATGGAGGAAAATCGTTGGTTTCTGTTCTATGTCCTTCATTTTTTTAATTTGTTCAGTACGGATATATTTCTGCATTTCATGGTAATAGACTATATTTAAAAGATGTTTTAAGTTGCTGGAAGATGAGACAGATGTGGCCTGAGGAGTTTATAATCTTGTGTGAGGAGAGAGACAGCACAAGCCATAGTCAGAGCACCCTATGGGGGCATCTCAGGGGAACACAAAGGAGGGACCCAGAGTCCGGGCAGGGTAAGAAAGGCTTCCAGAGGCAGGGATAGCAAAGCTGAAGTCTAAAGGGAGTGTCAGAGTTGGCTTGGCAAAGGAGAGGAGGGAAAAGTGTTTCAGGAAGGGGGAACAGCATGAACCAAGACCCAAAGACAAGACAATTTGTTCCCAAGGACGTTTTGATCTATCCTGTGCCCTCCCTTTGGGCACCACACAGTGTGATCTGGAAACTATGGAAAAAATGAACTCACACTATACAGCCCAGTCGTAGCAACAGAAAACAGTTGAGGGGAATTCCTCATGATTTGTTTGTTATGAGTTAGCTATGAAATATACAGAAATAGCCAAGGTTTTTACAGACTAAAAAGTTGGCAGAGCACTTGAGCCTCCCTGATGAAATTGGAATCTATGAAACTTGATCCAGGAAAACTGGACAGGAAGGAAGTAACACACAAAGGAAAAGTCACAAACGCAGAGCCCAGACTTGGGCAAAATTCAATATGGACAAAGACACGAGTGATGAACCACAGATTCATTGTAAAACTTAACCCAAATAATAACCAAGTTGAAATAATTTTAGAAAGTAAAAATGAAAATAATTGAAATGAATTTCACTTCCCTGCATGTAAAATTGATCAGGGAATTTTAAAGAACTGGAAAATACTTCCTTGATAAGAATCTGTCAGTACTGGTAAATTCTGATTAAAATTTTATAATTACGCAGATTCCAAATATCTGGGACCAAACATGAAGGTCAAATGCCCCTGTGATGAAGGAAGTGCAAGGAGCTCTCAGAGAGGGTGGAGCGTAGGGGGGGAGGACAGAAAGCAACTGGGGAGACAGCGGCAGAGACGGGCGGGCCCGTGGCCTGGGCTCTGTCTGGGGGTGCTGGGGAGCCATGGGAAGCAGGAGGGACAGGTCAGTTCTGGGGGTAGGAAGACCCTTCGGAGGCCCTGTGGAGGTCAGACTGGAGGGAAGAGACCAGAGTCCAGGAGGCGGGGGTGCGGGTCCAGATCGGAGGAGCAGAGGGCTAAGCCAGTGACACAGATGGACTTGGGGGACCAGGCAGAGGGAGTTGGGGGTCGGAAGGGCTGGGCCTGGGATGAGGGCTGCGGAGGAAGAAGGGGGAGGCGGCGAGGATGCCGCCCAGGTTTGGGGACTCTGAGAAACATCTGGTAACCTCCAGACCTAGCAATACACAGCAGCAGAGGCTGAGGGCTGACAGTGGGGTTCTGGCATTAACGCTGTCACCCCAAAGCGGGACATGCGTGTGCGAGCCCGCCACGCAGGGGCGATGGCTTGTTTCGGCAGCGCGACCCCGCGCGGCACTCACCGGCAGCCCACGCCCAGCAGGAAGCAGGCGAGCGCCAGCAGGTCGCACTGGTTCCAGGTGTCCGCGAGGTAGAGGCGCAGGCGCTGGCGCAGCGGGGCCTGGCCCGGCCCGGGGCCCCCGCTGGCCAGGCTGCCCCAGCCGCCGCCCAGGCCCTGGCGCAGCTCCTCGCACAGCAGCGTGAAGGCCCAGAAGTAGAGCAGCAGCTCGGCGGCGCCGGGCCGCGCGGGCCGGAAGTCCACGAGCAGCACGTGCGCGAAGAGCAGCAGGAACAGCAGGTAGCTGACCACGTTGCCCACGAAGGCCGTCACCGGCGCGCCCCAGAAGTGGGCCCAGCGGCGCAGGCACCCGCACCCCCACCGGCCGTCCCCACCTCTGGGCGGCGGCGTCTTCTCGGCGGGGTCCTCCGGCCTGGGGGAGAGGCGAAGGCGACAGGCGACAGGGAGGAGGCCTCGCCCCAGCCCCGCCACCACCCAGACCTCGACCGCGCTCGTCCCAGTCCTCCCCGGCACCGCCTCGGACCTGGCCTGGCCTGAAACTAAGTCTGACAAGAGCCACCTTCTTGTCTTTTGACCCCTGTGTCTCACCTCTGGCCTCTGGAATCTCCTACGGTCAAGACTCTGACCTTCCATGTCTGAATTCCTCGACCCTTTGACCCCTGGGCTGACCTCTGATGCCCACCTGGCTTTTGACTCCAAGTCCCTCTTCTTCCCCTTCACAACCTGTCACTCTGTACGTCTGACCTGGGACCATCTACCTGACTTCTCACCCCCAATGACCTCTGACCCCCTCACTTTCATGATTCAGATCCCCAGGTTTGACAATTCATGTCCCTGAATATCAATCTCGACCCACAAATTCCCCCATGAAGTTATCCAGCCCTCGTTGCTCATATAACTCGTCCTTCCCCGTATCTGACCACTGACCACGCAACCATAGTTGACCTCTGAACTCCGGCCTTTGCGGTCTGCTCACATCTCTGGCCCTTCTCGCCTGAGCTCTGAGCCTCTGTCCCAATTTCATCCTGACTCTTAATTCTGACCTCAAATCAAAAACACCAAAATGAATAATACTAATAATAGTAAATTCAAAAAGCTAACAAGAAAAACAAACTGGGTTGGAGGGATGTCCTCTCTTTTAAAACCAAGCAGAAAGACAAGAGTCCAAAAGTGGAAACAACCCAAATGTCCATCAACTGCTGAATAGATAAATAAAATGGGGTCTATCCATACAGTGGAATATCATTCGGCAATAAAAAGGGATAACGTACTGATACATGCCACCACATCGCTGACTCTTGAAAACATGATTCAATTCTAAGGGAGCAAAGCCATTCATAAAAGACCATAGAGTGTATGAGTCCACTTATGCAAAGTGTGCAGAATAGGCAAATCCAGAGACAGAAATTGCCCAGGGCTGGGGAAATGAAAAGTGATGCTAATGGGTACAGAGTTTCTTATTGGAGTGATGAAAATGTTTTAAAATTAATTGTGGTAATGATTTCACAACTCTGAGTATACTAGAAGCCGTTGGGTAGTACACCACACAATTGTATGGCATGTGAATCATATATCAATAAAGCTGTTATAAAGAAAATAAGCAGAGGCCGGGCACGGTGGCTCACGCCCTTAATCCTAGCACTTTGGGAGGCTGAGGCAGGAGAATTGCTTGAGGCCAGGAGTTCAAGACCAGCCTGAGCAAGAGCAAGATCCCATCTCTACAAAAAATAGAAAAATTAGCCAGGCGTGGTGGTGCGCGCCTGTAGTCCCAGCTACTGGGGAGGCCGAGGCAGGAGGATCGCTTGAGCCCAGGAGTTGGAGGTGGCAGTGAGCTATGATGATGCCACTGCACTCTAGCCCAGCGACAGAGCAAGACCCTGTCTCGAAAGAAAAACCAGAAAAAGAAAAAAGAACGGCAAAAGCTACAGAAAGAACTGCTGGGGAAAGGGGTCAGATGCAGAGAGGAGAACAACTCCCTGGTGACAAGGGAAAACAGTCCTGGCATTTCACATTTCACCCTCTATTCATCCTGGTGACAAGGGCGTGTGGTGGGTACAGCACGCTCCCTGACGTCTGCTGTCTACGATCCCCCACAGCGCAGTCCCACCTCTGAGGGAACAGCAGGGGTCTGTCCTTCAACAAAGCTCTCCTCAGAGGTGTCTCTCCACAGTGGCTGAGAGCGCAGACTCAGGAACAAGAGGTTCTGGGTTCAAATCCCAGCTCTACCGTTTACCAACCATGTGACCTGAGGCAAGCAACTTAATGCCTCAATTATTTCATCTGCAAAATGGGAGTAATAATAGGCCCTGTTGCATAGGGCTATTGAGAGAATTAAATGAACTGATTTTCAAAAGGATTTATCACACAGCTGCCCACTGCAAGTGCTCTGTAACATTTGCTTTTATAACCCTATCATCACCGTCATCATCACACCCTGCAGAGGATGATGGGAAGTCACGAGGCAGGCACACTGTCACAGATGCTGGCCTCAGACACCGGGGCCTTCTGTCCAACCTTTTTCAGTGGTTTAACTGTTTTTCTTAGTTTTTCCCTTCCATCTTGATAAACATTTTGTATTCTTTGTACACTGTCTTAGGAAGCTCTAGGAATATATTTATTTATTTGAATTTGACCTGTTTCGTGAACCATCTAGTGGGTTTTATAGACTTCCGTCAGGCTGATCATGTTTCTGACACTTACTGCAAACATTTTTCCCCTCTTCCCTTTCCTCGTCTCTGGGCTAGCGTGGAGATGGACGATGCAAACACGGATATGAATTTGGGCCTCCCCTCTGATTATCTATTACTGCGGATTTAGACTCTTACACACACATGCGCACGCACCATCGTTCCACAAAGTAAATAATAAATGCATTAACAATAGTGATAGTAATAATAATCCCCATTAGTTGACCACTTCCTACCTGCTGGGCCCTAGGATACGCCTTTTACGCATATTATCTCAATGAACCCCCCCAACTGTCCCAGCGGGCACCGTGGGAGGCTGTATGCCTATTCACCAAATACTCCGGCCCCCTCTCGGTGTACCCTTCCCGTGGAGAATTAAGAACAATGAAATCAACATATGATTTGCTTTGGCCACTTCCCTGCGGAGGCTTTAAGAGCAGAGCCTGGTTTGCCAGGTCTCTTTTCCCTCTGCTCTGAGACCAGCGATGCCTGAGCTCGGGGTGCTCACTCACCCCGAAGTGACTGCACATGGAGCAGATCCACGGCCAACCCGCAAATGGAGTAGCAGTGAGAAACAAACCTTTGTTGTTTCGAGTCACTGAGATTTTATTTTTATTTTTTTTTTTGAGACAAGGTCTCACTCTGTCACCCAGGCTGGAGTGCAGTGGCGCCATCACAGCTCACTACAACCTCACACTCCTGGGTGCAAATGGTCCTCCTGCCTCAGCCTCCTGAGTAGCTGGGACTACAGGCACACGCCACCGCACTGGGCTGATTTTTTTTTTTTTTGTAGAGATGGGGTCTCACCATTCCCAGGCTAGTCTTGAACTCCTGGCCTCAAGTAGTGATCCTCCCGCCTCGGCCTCCAAAAGTGCTAGGATTTCAGGCATCAGCCACTGCACATGGCCCTGATCTTTTGTTACTGCAGCATTACCTGACCTCACCTGACTAACACAGATTAGGTGTCCTATTTACCTTCATTTTACAGAAAAGGAAACTGAGGCTCAGAGTGAAGTCACTTCCAAGGTCAGTGTCGGGATTTGAACCCAGGTCTGCTTGACTCACAGCCAAGTCCCTCAGCACCTCTGCTGTGCAGCATTATCAGAAGCTTGATAAAAATTCTGTTTCATTTGCTTAGGCTTGATTTTTAAAACACCTTTATGGGGATCACAGCATAGTGATTTAAGACCAAAGGCCCTGGGGTCAAGCAAAAAATAGGTGAAAAATCTTTAAATGAACCAAATCCACCCAATTCCACTTGCTATAGGAGGATGGGAGCACACATAGTGTGAAGCAAATCAATTTCTAGTGACAGCCTCTCTGGTGGCAGAACCAAATCTTGAACCAAGCCTTGAGCTTGGCATTTTGGAAACTTCCTCAGTATTGTCAGTGGCTGGCTGAAGCCACAATCTCCTAAAGTCCCAGTTCTCACCTCTGGCCTTGCTCCCAATCCCTGAAGGGACATGGAAGTGACATGTGTCCTGAAGCTGCCCAGGGTACCCCTACCTCACACAATGCCGGGGGCTTCACTCACCTTACAGGACCGTCCCCATTAATGCCCCTATTCACGTCAGACTCTAGGTCCTTCTGTGTGGACTTTTCTGATTTCCTGGCATTGAGGGAAGAACAGAGTGAGAAATCAGGGGAAGGGGAGGGGGAGAGGAATTCTCCAGAAAAACTCAAACTTCTTCACCCACAGACATAGCAAAGAGACAGAGAGGTGGCTCCCTAAAGTCACCCCAAAGGGATCTTCCCGTGAAGCCATGGCCAGAAAGGCAGAGGAATTGCCCCTAGAGACACCACAGAGAGCACCCCCAAAAGCCCCCACCTCCCAGAACACTCCCTCTGGGGGAAGGAAAGAGAGTCCCTTTCCCAGGGAAGGGACACACTGGGCAGACAAGTAGGAAAGGTGGGCAGAAATGAGCAGGAAGGAGAAACTGAACATCCCCCCCCACCACCACTCTGACCGCAGGGGACTGACCTGAAGGTGATGAGGTCTGTGTAGATGAGTGGGGGACAAAAGAAGGCGAGGACCAGGGCCCAGATGGGTGTGGTGCTGTCCATCTGCCCCCACCACTTCTGTGTCAGCAGGGACTGTGGGGTGTGGGGAGGATTAGGTGCCAAATCACCCCACAGCCTCCTCCCTAAGATCCTCAGCAAGGGTTGGGCCACAGCTGTGCCCACCATGGGGGACATAATTATTGGAGGGGGACAATGGTCAAAGGCAAAGACAACTTGTCCCAGATTCTGGCTAGCAGACTTAAACAGCCAACACTTATTGACACTATATGCCGGATACTGGGCTGAGCGCTTTACATAGATTAGCTCGCTTAACCCTCACCATATCCCTAAGAGGGTGGGTTAACTAGTATCTTCTCCTTGTCACACGTGAGGCACAGAGAGGCTACGAAAATGGCCCAAACCAGTAAGTGGTAGAGCTGGAATCCATGCGTTTAACCACTATTCAAAGCAAAGGGCTCTGGGTCATTATTTGAAATGCCAGCTAAATCATCCCAGTAGGTGCGGATGGAACTTCCTGTTGGGTGGGCAGAACTTCCTGTACTGAGGGTGGGACTCTCTGAGCTCCTGTCAGACTTAAATTAAGGATACTGAGAAAGTTTTCAATGTGTCAGATTGTCAGGATCAGAGAGACTGTGGGAGCAAGCAGAGCTTCCCAGGGGAGAGGATTTCCTACAGGAAGGGTGGGATTTCCTAGGCCAAAGTTTGTCCATGTCCAAAACACTAGTTAATTGTCCAGTGAGGTCATTCTAATTGTTGAGAACCAATTAAGAGGTCTAGGGACCTCTTAAAAAGTGAGGACTTCCTGTGGATGAGGCGGGACTTCCTTTGGGAGAAATGGGCTTTCCTAGTGAGTGGGAAAGACTTCCTGTGTGGGAGGCGGGACTTCCTGTGTGGGAGGCGGGACTTCCTATTAGGGTCAACAGGAATTCCTGCATCTGGAGTGGAACTTTTCAGGAGGATGGGCTTTACTGTGGGAAGGCTGGCTTTCTGTGGCAGGGAGTAGGGCTTCTTATGGAAACAGCAGCCTTTCTGAGAGAGGAGCAAGACTTCCAGGGGCAGGGGCTGGTCAAGACCATGGACTGTTCCCAATGGCAGGGGCTCATCCCCATAGTTCCCAGAGGCCACCCGGGGACTCCCAGATGCTCACCTGTATCCCATCCTGGGCAAAGAAGGCACGAGCGTCAGCCTGCATGGCAAGCTGGAGGCAGGTGGCATCCCCCCAGAGTGGGCAGTGACGGAAGAGTAGTTGGGTGGCCCGTTCCTCGCTGTTGTGGTAGCATTTACCAAAGAGGTCTAGGGCAGGGAGTTTATGTGAGAGGGAAGGGAAGCAGTGGGGAAAGGGTGTGAGGGGAAAGGAAAGGGAACTTAAGGAGAAGGGGCAGGAGTATTCAAGGAGTGGGAAGATGCACATCCCCCCTCTGATGGCAGCCCCCTGTCCTGGCTCCCAGGCACCATGCACCACGCACCAACGGCTATCCCCTCAAACTTGGTTGCCAGGTCTTTCCTCCGTGCTGCCTCCTCAGCCTCAGACTCCAGGCGTGCCAGCACTCGAAGCAGCAGACAGGCCCCAAGAGCTGAGGCCACGGCGTTGGAGCCCTGGAGAGACAGAGAGAGGGGACATGGATGGGTCAGAGTTTAAGGTGCACTTCAGAGAAGGATCAGGAAGTGGGGAGAAAGCCTGTGACCAAGGGAAGTTACAGAGTCAAAGGTCAAAAATTAACTGGGGTCATCACAGACCAAGAATGAAGTAATGTTTGGAGATGGATCTGGGAGAAACTGGACATCAGGTGAAAATGTCAGAAGTGAGGTGGTTCAGAGACCAGGGATACAAGTCAGGGGCTGGACTGGCGTGGAAATGACATCAGCAATCACAAACAGGTCAAGAAGCAGTTGGAAAGGTCACCAAAAATGGCGGAATATGGAACTTCAAAACTCCATCCCTCCACAAAAGCAATGAATAAGCTGGTAAACACTGTCAGAATCAACTTTTCCAGAATTATGGAATCTAATCCAAAATTCACAAAAAACCAAAAGAATGCTTAATGAAGAAAGAAACTGCTAAATTTCAGTAAGAAAGCACTGTGACATTTTAACCTACCCACTTAACATCCCTGGCTCCCCAGCTCACTGGTGACCTTGAAGACAATGGCCCTGGTGCAGGTTGCTGGCATCAGAGGGAGCAATTCAGACCTCACTCCTAAAGAATTGTAGTTGTGTGTGTGGACCTATCTAGTGGCTGGTCCCTGAAGGAACAGCTCATGGGCTTGACTTTGTTTCACCACCCTTGGAGCTTCCCCACAGCAGAAGTGGCTTCCCAGGTGGTATGTGTTGAAAGCATTTAAAGGCAAATGAATTTAGCTTAGTCACCTGAAGCAAGGAATCACAGTGGAGACAAGCAAGAGATACACTAAACAGCTTGAGAGGAAAAGGCTGGGGAAGGAGATACTTGGGGGTACCAGGAAATCCAGAAGGCTACGCACATGACCAGGACTAGATACATGCTCAGAAAAGACCAGAGAGGACCTTAAGCTCTCACCTCTGGCTGACCCTTTAAGCTCTGCACAAGCAGGAAGTGAAAACTAAAGTGGAATTGTAAAGACCTTAGGTAAGTGTTGAAAGAGTGTTTCAACAGAGAGCCGATCTGCAAACTGGGAGAGTTGTTTTGGTTTTGTTTGTTTGTGTGGCTCCAGGCATTTAGGGAAATCTCTGTCAAGTCACTAACTGACTACTAAGCTAACAGAAAAGGGACTTCCATGGCCACACATGACAAAGATTATAGACTTTATAAAAATAGTTTATAAAAGTCACTACACAAACAAACAACTATGAACCACAACAAGCAGCAAAGATAAACCCTGGAGGGAAGAGGCAATCTGATTTCCAGAGTGACCACATTATAATAGTCAAAATGTTCACTTTTCAACTAAAAATGAGACATGCAAAGAAGCAAGAAAGTATGGCCTATACACTGAAAAAAAAAAGAAATTGATAGAAACTGTCCATGAGGAAACTCAGACATTGAAATTATTAGACAAAGACTCTAGATAAACTGTCTTAAATATGCTCAAAGTGCTAAAGGAAATCACAGACAAAAAACCAAAGGAAGCCAGAAGAAAGATGTCTCATCAAATAGAGAATATGAATAAATACGTTGAATAAATACATAAAAAGGAATCAAATAGAAATTCTGGAGCTAAAAAATAAAACTGAAATGAAAAATTCACTAGAGGGGGTCAATGGTAGATTCAAGCAGGCAAAAGAATCAGTGAACTGGAAGCTAAGTCCATTGAGATTATCTAGTCTGAGGAGCAAACAGAGAAAACAATGAAGAAAAATAAGCAGAGCCTAAGAGACCTGGCAGGCGCCCCCAAGGATGCTAATGTATGTACAGTGTGGATCCAAAAGGAAAAGAGAGAATGGGGAAGAAATAATATTTGAAGATACAATGTCCTAAAACTTCCAAAATTTGATGAAAGGCATGAATCTACACATCCAAGAAGCTCAAGGAACTCCAAGTAGGAGAAATTCAAAGAGATCCACACCAAGACATATTATAATCAAATTGTCAAAGGCCAAAAACAAAGAGACTCTTGAAAGCGGCAAGAGAGAAGTGACTCATCACATACAAGTGATCCTCAAGAAGATTAACATGTAGGATTAAATAATTATAACATATTATAATAATTATAAAATTATAAAACTATTAGAAGAAAACATAGGGATAAATCTTCATGACCTTGGATTTGGCAATGGTTACTTATATATGACACCAAAAAACACCAGCAACAGAAGAAAAAAAATAGACGAATTGGACTTCATCAAAATTTAAAACTTTTGTGCATCAAAGGATACTCTCAACAGAGTGAAAAGATGACCTACAGAATGGGAGAAAATATTTTCAAATCATATATCTGATAAGGAATTAATACCCAGAATATATAAAGAATTCTTACAATTCAACAACAAAAAAGACAACCCAGTTTAAAAATGGACAGTGGACTTAAATAGACATTTCTCCAAAGATATACAGATGATCAATAAGCATATGAAAAAATGCTCAACATCACTAGTCATTAAGAAAAAGCAGGGCTGGGCACGGTGGCTCATACTTGTAATCCTAGTACTTTGGGAGTCCAAGGTGGGAGGATCACTTGAGGCCAGGAGTTCAAGACCAGCCTGAGCAAGAGCCAGACCCTATCTCTACAAAAAAAACAGAAGAAATTAGTGGGGCGTGGTGGCTCACACCTGTAATCCCAGCTACTCAGGAGGCTGAGGCAGGAGGATCACTTGAGCCCAGGAGTTTGAGGTTGCAGTGAGCTATGATGACACCACTGCACACTAGCACTGGCAATAGAGCGAGACCCTGCCTCAAAAAAAAAAAGCAAATCAAAACCACAACGAAATATTACTTCATGTCCATTAGGATGGCTATTTTCAAAAACAAAACAAAACAAAAAAACAGCCCATAACAAGTGTTGATGAGGATGTGGAGAAAGTGGAACCCTCATGCATTGCTAGTGGGAATGTAAAGTGGTGCAACCACTGTGGAAAATAGTGTGGCAGATCCTCAAAAAATTAAACATAGAATTATCATATGATCCAGCAAGTCCACATCTGGGTATATACACAAAAAAACTGAAAGCAGGAACTCAAACAGACATTTGTACACCAATGTTCATAGCAGCATTATTTACAATAGTTAAAATGTGGAAACAACCCAACGCCCACTGATAGATGGACAGATAAACAAAATGTAGTATATCCATAAAATGGACTATTATTCAACCTTTGAAAGGAAGGGAATTCTGAGGCTGGGCACGGTGGCTCATGCCTGTAATCCTAGCACTCTGGGAGGCCGAGGCAGGAGGTTTGCCCGAGGTCAGGAGTTCAAGACCAACCTGAGCAAGAGCAAGACCCTGTCTCTACAAAAAGTAGACAGATTAGCCAGGTGTGGTGGTGCACACCTGTAGTCCCAGCTACTCGGGAGGGTGAAGCAGGAAGATCACTTGAGCCCAGGAGTTCGAGGCTGCAGTGAGCTATGATCACACCACTGCACTCCAGCCTGGGCAACAAAGCAAGACTCTGTCTCCAAAAAAAAAAAAAAAGGAAGGAAATTCTAATACATACTACAACATGGATGAACCTTTAAGACGTTATGTTAAATAAGCCAGACACAAAACGACAAATGTTATATGATTCCACTTATATGAGGTACCTAGAATAGTCACACTCATAGAGACAAAAAGTAGAATGGTAGTTGCCAGGGGTTAGGGGGAACAGAGATTTATTGTTTAATGAGTACAAAGTTTAAGTTTGGGAAGATGGAAAAGCTCTGCAGATGGATGGTACTGATGGCTGCACGATAATGTGAGTGTACTTAACACTGCTAAAGTATACATTTAAAAATTGTCAAAATGATAAATTTTATGTTATTTATATTTCACCAGAATTTTTTAAAAATGGAAAATAAAAGTGTTGGCAAGGATGCAGAGAAAATGGAGCCCCTGTACATTGTTGGCGAGAATGTAAAATGGTGTAGCCACTTTGGAAACAGTCTGGCAGTTCCTCAAAAAGTTAAACATAGAGTTTCCACATGACGCAGCAATCCTGCTTCTAGAGATACATACCCAAAAGAACTGAAAACAGGTGTTCAAACGAAACTTGTACATGAATGCTCCTAGCAGCAGTATTCACAATAGCCAAAAAGTGAAATGCTCCCATATGTCCATCAATGCTCTATCCATACAATGGAACATTATTCAACAATAAAATAGAACGAAGTACTGATACATAATGCAACGTGGATGAACATTGAACATATTATGATAAGTGAAGGAAGCCAGACACAAAAGGCCACATATTGCATGATTCCATTTATACGAAACATACAGAATAGGCAAATTCATAGACATAGAAAGCAGATCAGTGGTTGCCAGGGGCCGGGGGAGAACATAATGCGGAGTGACTGCTTAATGGGTACAGAGTTTCCTTTTGGGGTGATGAAAATGTTCTGGAACTAGGTAGTGGTGACGGCTGCATAACATTGTGTGCTAAAGACCACTGAATTGTACCCTTTAAAGTGGTTTAAATGGTGACTTTTATCTCAATGAAAAAAACTTATATTGAACCCATGACAGGTTGAAAAATGGGGGTCCTGTTAAGATAGTTCTATAACATAAAAGCAGGCATCTTGGATCCTATTCAAATCTCGTGACTCTTTGCTTTTCTTTTTCCTTTTTTTTAATTCTCAAACATCTCTCAAATGTGTCCCAACATCTCTACCCCATCTGCTTTGGTCCAGGCCGTCATCTGGGCTGCCTAGAGAACCCCAGCTTCACCTTCATAGCTGGCTTCCTTGCCTCTAGCTTTGTTCTTTTCTGCTTTGCAGCTACAATGATGTATCTAAATTGCAAGTGGAACTATGTCTAAATGACATCAGCTGCGGGGTGAAGTCCAACCTCCTTGTATAGAGGCAGCCATTGACAGAATGAGGTCGATTTATATGGATGAACGTGGGGAAATGCCCAACGTATGCACGCTTATTGGTAACGGAAAAAGCAAGTTATTTTTTAAAATGTATGATATGGGGGAGAGAAAAGGAAGACGAAGCAGTTGGAGGCATATATCAGGGACTGAGGATGGGGTGCCTGTCAGGGTCATGTCAGAGGCCGGGAAATCCTACGGCGGGCCTTGGTGGGCATGAAGGGAGGGCTGCAAGAGAGCAGGGTTAGAGGTCAGAGTCAGCACTCACCATCTCCCAGAAGTACACGGCCATCTGGGCTCTGTTCAGCAGCAGCGCCCAAAGGAGCAGGTCATTCCAGGGGGCCTGCCCGAGGCTAGGGTCCAGCGAGAGCTCCGAGGTGGTTCTGTCCGAGAGCAGTAGCACCTGCAGGCGCAGGGAGGCGTGCTGAGGACCGGCCCCGCCCCAGCTACCAGCCCCCGCTTCCCCACCCCCGGTTTGGCCACACCCCTGCGCTCTGGCCACGCCCCCCGAGGTGGTCCCGCCCCCACGCCCCTCCAGGCACCCCCAGCCTCGCCGGGTCCTTACGCTCTCCGCGTTCTTCCCGCAGCCCTGGCCCGGGTGGGGGTCCCGGGCGCCCCCGGAGGGGTACCGCGGGGCGCACCTCTTCCCCAGCAGCATCCTCAGCACCTGCCCCACGTCAGGGGGCGGGGGCTCGGCAGCCTCGCCTTTTAGGGCAGGGGCTTTGGTGCCCGCCCCGTGGGACGCCTGGTCCAGGAGGCTGCGGATGAGCGAGTTGGGGGGCGCCGCGCTGTAGAGCTGGTCCAGGCGCGTCGGGGTCAGGAAGTGGCCCAGGCTGAGGCCGTGGGAGATGAGCAAGCGCACGAACTCAGGCCGGTCGTTCAGCAGGGCGTCCATGAGGGAGGCCTCCAGGTGGAAGGACTGGCCGGGCGGGACGAATGGGGAAGGAGGTGAGCAGAAGACAGACAGAAGGCCAGGTGAGCTCAGAGACAATAGATGAGGGTACAGAGCTGAGTGACGGATGGATGGATGGATGGATGGGGAGAGAGGGAACAAGATGGGGTTAGACGGACAGTCAGAGATGGATGGGCAATAAGGGAAGACTGGACACCCATAACGGAAGGCAGGGCCAGGTGTCCTAGAAGTCAGAGAGGGAAGGCGAGCACATCCCCTTTGACAGGATCCACAGGCCCTGACCCCTCACCCGCCATTGGATGTCCCCCCGAAAGAGTTCGCTCTGGGCAATGTCCACGCGGTTCCAAGCCACTGCCAAACGCAGCTCATCAAGGTAAGCTGAGGCCTCAGAGCTCCCACAAGCTGGAAGGATGAGAGAGAGGAGGGGCAAGAAGTCAGGGGGAGGGCGGGGACCTCCGATGAATGTCTGTTTTGCTTCTATTTGGGACGCCTGATATTTAAACTCTGTATAAAGGGGGTGTTGTTGGGCAGAGTCTGGGTCTTTAAGCAGTCAGGCTATTACAGGCGTGAAGTCATTCCACTCAGGGCCAGAGCACAGACCCCCGGTTTAGAGCCCCCAAGAAGGAAAGGTATCACTAAGATAGGTTACAGACCAGGCCACGGGAGGGATGGAGGGAGAAATCGGACACGGTTCCTGCCCTGAATGGGCTGATTCTACTAGGGGAAATGTGTCCCAGACACACATAAGTACACTCAGAATGCTCAGTGCCCTCAGAGGTGGGCATAGAATATGATTAGGGCTCAAAGGAGGCTACAGGCACAGAGGTATGCAGTGGCCCAAGAGAACCTCCTAGAGGACGGGTAGGGCTTTTGAAAGACCACCAGGATTTGGAGATGTGCATCTAAGGTGAGAAAAGAACCTTCAGGGCAGCAGGAACAGCTTGAGCAAAGGCCTGGGTGCAAGAAAACACAGCATATGATTAAAAATGTGAGTCGCTCTGATTTCTGAAGCTTGGGGTATGTTGTGAGAGGAAAGAGGTGACCACAGCATAAAATGAGGTTGGAAAAAATCTGAACATGGGAGGGACTCTGGGATACCCTGGAGGTCATTGAAAACGGCAAAGGAGAACAAAAGGCTTTTAAAGTTTTGATCCAGCTATTTAATGGATCCAAACATGTGTGATCAACAGGGGCATGAAATGTTCTAAAGAGCACTTGTGCCATGGAGTTAGTTTTTCCTTCTGCCTCCACTTACTTGCTCCGCATCTGTCTCCAAAGAAAATGCATCTCACTTGGCTCATCCCAAAAACTGGTATCATAAAACTAGGTAATCTAGTGTAGTGGAGATGAACAATGGGCTCTGGGGCAGGCAGACCTGGGTTCCAATCCCAGGTCCACCAATACCAACTGAATGACTTCAAGCAAGCCACCGAACCTTGGGAGCCTCAGTTTCTTCATCTATAAAATGGGAATAATAATGGTACCCGCTATATAGCATTGTTATCAATAACAGTGACTGTAGGAAGAAGTTCCAAACTATGAGGAATCTGCAGCTTAGCCAGTGTAACCTCCAAGGTTGATAGTTGAGGAAACAGAGGCCCAGAGAAAGGCAGTAACATGTCTAGTACCACACAGCTTTATATTTCTTTTTGAAATCCAGAGGTCAATTCAGGGTGGGATTTTCTAAGATTCTACAATCTCCCCTACTTTCCTCACAGTTTCAAGATAAGGAAAGAAACGGTTTCTAATACCTTGCTTCATCTTCTGCCTTAGCCTGGCACCATTCGTCATCTGGACCCCCTGGGGCCTTTCATGCTCACCATGTCCCACACTGAGCTCAGTGTCTACCCCCCAAACCTATCTCCCGCTGGGTCCCCATCTCAGGAATGGCCCCTTTGTCCACCCAGTCAACGAGGCAGACCCCCAGGTCTGTCCTTGTCTGTCCCTCACTTCCCCTCCTGTCCCACAGTCCATCAGTCCCCAAGCCCCATGTCCACCCCCGACTCTCTCTGCCTAGCCCCCCCCACTGCCCTCCTGACTGCAGCTGCAGCTCCAGCTTCGTCCCCTACCACCACCATCACTGCAGTGTCTTCGCTTTGCTTGTGACCTCGTCTCTCATCTCCAGTCTGCCCCCAACCACTCACAGGTGGTCTTTCTATCCACAGAACTGACACTGGTCCTCCCCTGCCTCTCGTGACAGTCTTAGCCCCTCTGCCTGGCCCTTGAGATCCTGGGGGGTGTGGCCCTGCCCGTCTCACTGGCCTTGTGTCCAACACTCCCTTCATGCCGCAAGCTACATACCAACCCCATGAGCCTCTTACCTCGCCCCAAACATGCCCCCTGCAGTGGGCCCAAGAGTCGTACAGACCCTGGCCCCTGCTGCTAGCTGGGTGACCTTGGGCAGGTCAATTTTCCCCTCTCTGGGCCTCAGTCCCTTCAGCTGCAAAATGGGGGAGCTCATCCTTGCAGGCAGGGGTAGAGGATAAGGAATAAAAGCCAACTGCTCAGCACAGCGCCTGGCCTCCCTGAGACTCTTAAGGAGCATTCATTGCCCTCCCCCTTCCTTCTCCCCGAAACCTCATCCCTTCAACTCCGCCACCCCCAATCCCACCAGCCATCTCCAGTCTCCTCCACTTCTGCAGGCAGCAGAATCCCAGCACCACCCCCTCAAACCACATCTTCCACAGCTGTCCTGTTTTCTCCCAGGAGGCTACTGACTTAACTT
The DNA here is from genome assembly GCA_023783475.1 of Daubentonia madagascariensis. Lineage (NCBI taxonomy): Eukaryota > Metazoa > Chordata > Mammalia > Primates > Daubentoniidae > Daubentonia > Daubentonia madagascariensis. The sequence goes on along the minus strand of JAKFHU010001057.1, from coordinate 716,879 downwards.
CTGCAAAGTGAATCATTTGCTCACTGTCGTCCTATATTTAAGGATGTGCCCCCACAGGAAGTGGAATCATATTAAGAAGAGCTCCCTATTTATTAGGCCCCCACTGGGGACCAGGCACTGCTCGATCCTTGCCTCTGAAGCTCACAACACTCCTGCAAGATACTATCTCCGTTTTTTCAGAGACAGAAACGGAGGCTTGGAGAGGGGACATCTCTTCCTCAAGGTCACACAGCAAGGAAGGAGCCAAGCTGCTATTTAAATTCAGCTTTGATTCCAAAGTCAAAAGTAACTGCTCTTTCCACGACCACACAAACACAGTAGATACAAGTGAGGTAAGGACCTGGGGCTGAGAATGGTCTATATGTTGCCACCATGCCTCTGGGGAGTTTTTAGCTAAGTAGGTGTTTCCCCCAGAAAATTCTTCTGACAACAAAATGATTCTCCCTACCCACATCCCCACAGAGCCCTGGGAATCTTCCTTGCTACTTATCTATCCCACCCTCCAGCTTACTAAGTCCAGATTCTACTGACTCTTCAAGGTCCAGTTTAAATACCAACTTCTCCTTGAACTTTCTCCCCTACTGACAGTGATTCTTCCTGTGCTTTTCTCTTAAATTTTACTTAAGTTTGTGTCCAAACAACCCCAGTAGGATCTGGGATACCTAAGAGCAGGAAATAGGTCTGCTTTAATTTCTGGAGCTCAGATGATGTTTGTTGAATGAATAAATGAGCCCCATCCCCAGTCTCTTCCAGGTGGTCATTGTGCTCCCTGCCTTGGTTTTCATCACTCGGTCCTCTAAACTGCCATTTCTAGTGAAGTATCAGGAGGTCCTCACTGGGACATGACACTTTGACTCATGTCCAACCAAAGTGCTTAACATGTATTGGAGGCATGTAGAAAAGGAAGAATGGGTGGGTGGATGGACAGGTGGAAGAATAGTTGGAGGATGAATGAAAAGATGGATGGGTGGATGGAGGATGGGTGGATAGAGGATGGAGGATGGAGGATGGATGGATGGAGGATGAATGGATGGATGGATGGATGGGTGGATGGATGGGTGGATGGAGGAGATGGATGGAGGATGGATGGATGGGTGGATGGATGGGTAGCTGAATAGATAGATCAATCTGCACATATGGATGGAAAGATGAAAGAATGGACAGATGGATCCCACAGAGGGAAGCAGATGTTGGAACAAAAGAAAAGCATCTGGGGAAACTGCCCAAGCGGCACCATGCCAAGCCCCAAGACACACTGCAAAGGGGAAAGACATAAGAAAGATAAAAGGGGCACGGGCCTTAGATTAGAGAGCACAGATGAAGTACTCAGGCCAGGAAAGGCGTCCAAGGTTCAGCTGAAAGAGGGAGAGAATTTGGGGGTCCAACTCTTACCCTTCACAAGGGCCCTCAAAACAATGGTCTCAAATTCCTCAGAGCCATCCTCAGATGAATAGACCGTCAGCAGCTCCTTCCGGGTCATAATCCTCTCCACCTGCAGAACAGCAAATTCTCCATCCGCAGCCCAACTCCTCCCGGGCCCTGTCCAGAGGAATGCGGGAGGCCACTCCCCTCTAGGATGTAGTAGCCCAGGTGCCCAGCACCGTCTACTTCCAGAGCCTGGGAGTCTGGGCCTCCCGCCCCCTCCTCCCTCAGTCCCAGGAGCCCTGGTCCCCAGTTCCCTCCCAACTCAGGATCCAGAATTGGGCCCCCAGTGTCATACCTGGGCCTGCAGAACCTCGGGGTCCCCTTTGGGGAAGAAACGCCTAATCCGATCCCGGGCTTCACCTCGCCTGGCTCCCCCACTCCCTGGGGCCAGAGTGTCTTCCAGGGTCTCCACCAGGCAGTCCGCAGCTCCCCCAGAGCCAGCCACCAGGAGGCAGGGGAGCTGAGCCTGGGTGGCATTCTCTACCCGCTACAGGATAAAGGGGAGCATCAGGTCAAGGAAGACAGGACAGTTGCCCTGCCTGGAGTCCAGACCCCCAGCCCCTCCTCCCCTAAGACTCAGGACCCAGGAGTCCTGGCTGCTAACCCTCTTCCCCCTTTGGCCCAGGCATCTGGGCCTTATACCTTCAACATCTTCTCATCACCATCAATCAGGAGAAGGAGGACAGGGATGTCAATTCCAGTCCCTGAGGAGAGAAGAGAGGGGGCTTGGTCACCTCCCATCAGCCTCTGCTGGGAATGGGAGAGAACCACATTTCCCAGGAGTCCTTGGGGCAAACACGGCCCCTTCCTAATCCTTTCTTCTGAGGCTCCTGGGAATTGTCATTTCTTTGAGCACTTTGGGAGGGGCTAGACTTTGAAGACAGTAATGCTTAACTTCCAGAGGAAGGAGGGGGCTGAGGACCAGGACTCCTGAGTCCCTGCATGAAGCAAGTGTTTCTTGCTTGAGTCAGTCCTGTAACTGATTAACCACCCAGGAGCCAGACGGGGCGAAGATTCAAATAGAAAAGGAAGGAAATAGGAATAAAAAAGACTATCCAAACACAATATAGATATTTACCAAAGCCCAATAGCAAAGTCATATAAGATGGTTTTATACAAACTCTATTCCAATTAAAATAAGAAACCAGACTGCGTTTCCACTGTTCACATTCCACTCATCCTGGAGTTTTGTGCTACTGCAATAATGTAAGAAAATGAAATATAATAATTGAAATTAAAACTGGTATTTTTTGGTAAAGCTAGAAGAGACAGTTATCTATTTGAAGAAAAAAATTATTTATATTCCCAGAAAATTGGAAGACTCCACCAAAAAAGGAAAATAAAAAAAGATTAATAAGAGAATTTGGTAAGAGGGTTGATACAAGAAAAATACACAAATATCAAAAGCTTTTCTCCAGACTAGTAATTATATGTATCTTATTCGTGTTTTGATAAAACCATAAGATACCTGGGAATTAATTCATCCAGAAAGGTACAGTATCTTTATGAAGAAATTTACAATCTTACATAAGGACAAAGCCTGAATAAACGGAAAAACTAACACCAAGTCAGCTTGTCACAAATTAACACATAAATTCAATGCAGTTTAGGGAAAGGGGGGATTAGGGGAAGTTTGGAGGTATTTATCCTTTTTTGAATGGAACAAAATAATTTTGAAGTTCATATGAAAGAATAAATGTCAGGGAAGAGCAGAGAAATTTTTGAGAAAGAACAGTGATGTGGAGCTTTTGTTAACATGTATTAAAACGTCTTTGGGGGGTGATAGATAAAGATCTACCTATTGGGTACAACGTACACCATTCTGGTGACGGGTACACTAAAAGCTCTGACTTCAGCATTGTACAATTCATCCATGTAACAAAAAACACTTGTACCCCCTAAATCTATTGAAATAAAAAAAGATAAAAAGAATATAAAAATCACAGTCTCAACAGCCAGTGATAATCACCATAAAAAATAAATAAATAATTTTTAAAAAGTCTTTAAACTGCTATAATCAAAACATAGTTTTGTGGATGAGTGGATAAAGACACTGTGGTGCATATACACAATGGAATATTATACAGCCACAAAAAAGAATGAAATCCTGCATTTGCAACAATATGGATAGGACTGGAGAACATTATGTTCAGTGAAATAAGCCAAGCACAGAAAGACAAATGTCACATGTTCTCACTCATATATGGGAGCTAAATACAAAAAACAATTGATCTCATGGAGACAAAGAGTAAAATAACAGTTACCAGAGGCTGGGCGGGAGTGAGGGGGGCAGGAGGATAAGGGGAGATGTTTAATGGGTGCAAAAATACAGTTATATAGTTAGATAGAATGAACAATATTTGATAGCACAACAAAGTGACTATGATTAACAATAAGTCAGGGTATACTTTAAAATAACTAAAAGAGTAGAATTGGAATGTTCCTAACACAAAGCAACCTTAAATGCCTGAGGTGATGGATACCCCAGTTACCCTGATTTGATTAATTCACATTGTATGCCTGTATCAAAACATCACATGGACCCTATAAAGGTATACAACTATTATGTACCCATAATAATTAAAATTTTTACAAAATTACAATTAAAAAAACAACACAGTTTTGGCACAGGAATATATAAATAGAGAGGTGGGAAAGAAAAAGGTTCCAAACAGATTTCAACATATAAAGGAACAGAATATATAACTGCAGGCATTTCAATTCAGCTGGAAAAGGATGGTTTATTTATTAAACAGTCATGAAGAAAACATGGCTTCCCACTCAGAAGAAAAGAAATATAGACTCCTGACCTCAAAATATGTAGAAATCATTTCCAGATGGACTAACGGTTTAAATATAAAACTATGGGATATTAAAAGAAGACTTAGGAGAATATTTGTCTTGGAGTGGGATGCCTTTTTAAGACAGGAAACCAAGGGGCTATAAAAGAGACAAAAGATATATCTAACCACATAAAAATGATGGAGTTTTTATGGCAATAGACACCATATTAAAGTAACTCTTTAAGTTTTGTGATACATATAATGCTCAAAGGGTTACAAATTACAAAGAATTTCTACCAAAAGATAAGAAAGAAATAACCCTATGTTAAAACATACAAGGGCTATGAATAGACAATTCATAAGTGAGGAAATCTGATTGGCCAACAAAATATATATCTTTTAATAGTAGTTAGATAAATTAAAAGATCAAATTAAAAGCAAGATGTCATTTTCTTACCCATCAGATTGGCAAAAATAAAAAGTAAATACAAACGAAAGCAAGAATACCCAGAGTTAGTTGAGGCTGGATAGAAAAGGGCATAATCACACATTCTTTTTTTAAAAATTTTTTTTTATGGAACACTTCATGAATTTACATGTCATCCTAGCACAGGGGCCATGCTAATCTTCTCTGTATCTTTCCAATTTTAGTACGTGTGCTGCCAAATCAAGCACTCAACTCACACGTGCTTCATGGGAGTGAAAATTGCTACAAATTTTTAGAAAGTTATCTAATCCTATATATTAAAATACACACACAGCAATCCTACTTTGAGGAATCTATTGTACAGAACTTAAAACACCTGTATGTAACTTACATACAAGTGTATGAATAAATGTCCATTCAGAGATATTTATTCAGCATTATTTGTCTTATCAAACACCAGTAAAACTTTAAATAGATATCAATTGGGATTTTTTTTTTTAGACAGGGTCTCCCTATGTCACCCAGGCTGTTCTCAAACTCCTGGGCTCAAGTGATTCTCCCAAGTAGGTGGGATTACAGGCGTGCACCACCACACCTGGCAGGAAATTTTCAAATAACACATGGTACATCTTCGCAAAGGAATACCATGCAACTGTTAGAAGAAGCAGCAAGACAGAGAAGTTTGGAACTAAAAGGATGGTCATAAGAAAAGTGTAATACATATATGCATTAAAAAGAAAAATAAAGAAACACCTTATAGGTGGAAATACAATTGCATGAGATTTTATAACATAGAGAAAGGTATAAAAGGGTAAACTCCAAACTGTGGAACACTGATTATCCCAATGGGTAGGGGGAGGGTGGGAGGAGAAGATAATTAACTTTTTCTTTATATACCTTTTTATGATTTGAATTGTTCCAATGAACACATATTAAAGCTGTCATAATACCTTATGTTGAGTGAAGGAAGCCAGTCTCAAAGGTTACATATTATATTATTCCGTTTATATGACCTTCTGGCAAACACAAAACTGCAGTGATAAAAAGAGATCGGTGGCTGCCAGGGGTCAGGGGTACCAGGAATTCCTTTGTGGCAACAGAACGAATGTGTATCCTGGTCGTGGTCGTGGGTGCATGAATCTATACATATGCTAAAATTCACAGAACTGTACCACCAAGAAAGTCAACCTTACTGTATGATAATTTTAAAAACAAGGTTAAAGTTGCCTAAAATCTAAATAAAGTTTAAGAATTAAGTTAATTTTTTAAATACAGAAAATGGTTACAAAGGAGCAGATTTTGGTTCCGTTCATTTTCTCCAGGATAGCGGTGACTCGGGTAAGGATGGGGACTGGTGCTATTTTTTCTTGATGTGGACGCTGATTGCATAAGTGGGTTTAGAGTGTTAAAAATTCATCAAGCTGTCCATCTTCGTGCGTTTTTCTGTATGCATGTGAGATGTCAAGATAAAGATATTTTCAAACACAGAAAGTGACGGGAAAAGACACTTAACCACAGGAAACGAGACCAGACCCCCAGGATCCAGAGCTGGGCGCTCGAGGGTCCGAAAAGCCGCTCACCTCCCACGCCCGCCTTCTGCTGCGCGACGTAGGACTCGAACCGCAGGCGGAAGCGGTTCTCGCCGCCCAGGCGGCCGTGCGTGCCGTCGTCCACCAGGAAGAAGGCCGAGTAGTTGTAGTCGAGAGGAAACTGGACCCCGTCCTCAGGGTTGCCGCTCTCCGGGTGGCCGCGCCACTCGTAGCTCGCAGGGAACGAACCCTGGGGGACAAAGGGCCAGACCAGAAAGTCTTTGCATCAGAGGCAGGAGGACAGACACAAGTCGCTCCTTCTCCTACCCAGGGGTCCCATCCCCAGCCCCTCCTCTCCCAGACCTGGGGGTCCCATCCCCAGCCCCTTCTCCCCCAGACCCAGGGGTCCCATCCCCAGCCCCTCCTCCCTCAGACCCGGGAGTCAGGGCCCCAGCCCCTTCCTTTTCCAAGACCCTGGGTCACACCTTGGGGTTGGTGAGGGTGTCTCTATTCTGGACCACACCCCAGGGGGCCACACCCATGGCCACGACCTTAGTGCCCCCAGTGCTGGCCATCTGGTGGTCCCTCACAGCCATACCAACATGCCGGCCAATGCCTGTGTGTAGCCCCCCAGTGACAATCCATGCTCCTACATAGAAACAGAGACATGTAGAGACAGAGGGAGCTAATGGAGAGTAAAACAAAGACACCCACAGAGATTGGGGGTGGGGGAACAGCATCCAGAGAAGTGGGGGAGATGGCAGTCGGGCCCAGGCCCAGGAGATACAGCCCCCACCCACCCTTGGTCACCTGTGCTCTGGGCAGCCCGCACCAGCCCTCGTCGCAGCAGGTCCTGCAGCCAGGTCTGGAGGACAGGGCCCCCTGATCCCCCCAGCACTGACACCACCAGGTTCGGGGCACGGAAGCCCCATGTGCGTGTAACCAGACTATAAACTGTAGCTGGATCCGTGCGGTCAGAGAGCCGGAGGAACTGTGGACACACAGGAGAGGGGGGACATGGGGAGGGGGACAGAGACCCAGAGAGACAAGGACAGAGACCCAGAGAGAGGAGGATGGAGACCCAGAGAGAGACAGAGACCCAGAGAGAGACAGAGACCCAGAGAGAGGGACAGACTCAGAGAGAGAAGACAGATGGGGTGGAGGGGACAGAGAGAGGCAAAGACAGGATGGGCAAATGGGGAGACAGCGTTCAGCTGGGGTGCCCCAGACCCTGGCCCTGGGAGCCCCTGAGGCATGCAGCCCCTCTCAGTGCCCCAGCCCTGCCCAGACATGCAGGCCTCACGTTGCTGGGCTTGGGGTTGGCCCCCAGGAAGGCCACTTCCCCGTAGGCATCAGTGGGCTTCTCCGTGGTGTGTGCGTCGCTGTCCCACACGGTCACCACAGCTGCCCCGAACGCATCCTCCACAGCCACTGATGGGTGGGCACTCCGGGGCCGCCCACACTGGCAAAAGGTCCCTCTGGGGGTGTGAGGGTGGAATATGAACCCAGGGCTGTCCCTGCCAACCCCAAGCATCCTGTAGAAGTGTCCATACTTCTGTAGAGGGGGCTGTCTACATTGACCCCTGCCCCCAGAAGCAGTCGGGGTCCATGCTGACCCTGGCACTGGCTCTGACTGCCTGAGGGAAAGACCTGCGCAGAGAACAGCTACAGTCCCCCTTCCCCACCAGAAAGAAGCCACAGTGGCTCATGAAAACATGAGCAGGCGGGTCCACAGGCCCACCCTCACTTTCATCTGCAAGGCCTCAACTGGAAAAGCAAAGAGCCTTCAGGGGGTGTCCTCACTGTCCCCAGTCCAGAGGATGTTCACCATGAAAAGGAAAATCCAGAGAGTAACTCAGAGAGAGCTCCTGTGCTAGAGGCTGAGGCAGCTGTGTGACTTTGGGCAAGTGGCTTTACCTCTCTGAGCCTAAATTTCCTCCTCAAATGAAAAGACAGTAATAGCGCAGCCTACACCATCGAACCAGAGGAGCTAATGAAAGACAGGATGTTTCCTGAACCAAGGATTACGTACCAGTCCCAGAGACCACTCACATGACCTTCACACACAGCTTTAAATAACCTTGACTATCATGGTGAGGAAGCCATTCGTTTTGTCGGTTCTCCTGATGACTGGCAGGGAGAGAGACTCAGCTGGGTGCCCGAATACGCTGCAAGCCTAACCCTTTGCTTCCCTTCCTTTCTAACAGAAAAGCAGGCCTCAGGCCCTGAAAATTGGGCTGGCAATTTATTTGTTTTCATTGTCTTTGTCTTCCGTGGCTTGTTTCTTTCTCTTCGTGGCAAATGGAACAGGTTTTCCATTTATGGTGATCACATATAAAACTTTTTTCCCCCTAAATAAATGTACAAGTCTCCCTTGCTATTTGAATATGATTGGCACCTGAGTTTCAAAGAGCAAATAACAGGGGTTTGAGGAATGAGGAACTCATTTGAAAACGTTATCTTAACCTCTTTGGCGCTGGGCACAGTGGCTCATGCCTGGAATCCCAGCACTTTATGAGGTCAAGGCACACAGATCGCTCGAGGCCAGGAGTTTGAGACCAGCCTGGACAACAGAGCAAGACCCATCTCTACAAAAAAACTTAGAAATTGGCCAGGCATGGTGTGTACCTGTAGTCCCGGCTACTTGGGAAGCTGAGGCAAGGGGATCACTTGAGCCCAGGAGTTCAAGGCTGCAGTGAGCTATGATCGCGCCACTGCACTCCAGCCTGGGCAACAGAGCAAGAACCTGTCTCTAAAATAAGTAAATAAATAATAAATCTTTTTGGTCCCCAATTGCAGAAGGAATTCAGATACTGGGGGAGATCTGAGTTTATGTAAATGGAGTGAGCGGATTTAAGGACCACTTCTACGGAAATGATAGTACAGGTGGTACATGGATTTGGCAAAAGCTGGGAAGACACTAAAAGAACAGCCACTGATCCACACACAGGATGAACAGGATCCGCCTAGGCCAGCCCTGGCACGGTGAGCACTGCAGTGAAGGTGTGTCCCCTCCTCCTTTCCGAGTCTAACTCCAGACCCTGGCACACCTCAGTTTACCCACTTTACCCTTTCACCCATCGCAACCCCAGCCTTGGGCCCCTCATTCCCCTCCAGCTACTCCCTCTCTTGTGGCTACTTCCTGGGAATGGTCCAGAGCCTCCACTGTCCAATATGGTAGCTACATGGGGTTCTTTATATCCCTGGGGCTCCTTATATTCTAACAAGTTAAAATTACATCAAGTCAAAAATTCAGTTCCTCGGGCACATTGGCCACTTTGCAAGTGCCCAGAAGCCCCATGTGGCCCCATGTGGCTAGTGGCTGCCATATTGGATGTGGATATAGAACATTTTCACCATCATGGAACATTCTGGCGGGCAGCACAGAAGCTAGCCCCTCTGCACTCCTCGCCTACTAACCTCTTTCTTAGTGTGGCCACTGAAACGGAAATTGTTCTTTATAAGATCAGCAATTACCTGTGTGTCCCCAAATACAATGGCCCCTATTCAGGTCTCATCTGACTGTATCACAGGGTGGCATTGGCCACAGCTGAAAGGCTCTGATTCTGGAATAGCTTTTCCTTGGCAGGGTATGCCTGGGCCCCTGGCCTTCCTCCCCTCTCTGGCTGCTCTGTCCCTGCCTTGTTTGTGGCTTTCTCTGCCCCTTTACCGCCCTCAGGTGGAGGTGTTCCCCAGAGTGAGGCCACACCGGCTTCCCTACAAGGTTCTCAAACTTGATGCTTGCAAGGGCCAGGCCAGTATCGTAATAGAAGCAGCAGGGAGAACACAAGTGGATGTGTTGGAGGCTGTGGTGCTTTGTAGCCTACACGTTTGTCTTAAGGCATTCAGAGACAAGTATTTTTAAATACTCTTCTACAAAAAAAAAAAAGGCCATAGAATTGCCAGTTTGCAACTCCGGGTTTTTTTAGTGTGACATCTCACCTGCTTCCAGTTCCAATTACTGTCTACAGCTAGGACTTCTCAGATTCTGGATGTAAGTCCACACCTTTCCTGAGTCCCAGACTTGGGTCTCTACATGCCCTTGGGTCCCCCTAAGCCTCTCAGACTCACAAAGTCCCAAGCAAAGCTCAGCAACATTCCCCAAACCTGCTCACCCTCCAGGGTTCCCCACCTCAGGGAGAACCTCATTGTGTCTCAGCCACCAGCCCACATGTCTGGGAGCTATCTGCTGATGGGGGTGCCCTCTGACTCCCCACATCCACCAGTCCCCAAGCTCCACCCTCCTGCCCCCTGAATCTTTGCCCCATCCCCTCCTCTCTGTGTCCCCAAAGCCCTGGCCTGGCTCAGGCTTTGTCCCCTCCCACTTAGACCCTCCATGCAGCCTCCTCCCTAGCTTCCCAAGCTCCTATTCTTCCTCACACAGCCCCAGAGGGTCTTTCCACACCTGGAGCCAACCCCACCCCTTTTGTGGCTACCCAGCACCCCAGAACAAGGTCCTAGCCCTTCAGAGTGGCCTCTGCGGCCCTGCGTGATCTGGCCCTGCCCTCCCCTGCAGCCTCCTCACTCATGACAGTGCTCCCTGCATCCTGAACTTTGCTCCATTTTCAAGCCACACACATTGCTATGGGGGGGGGGCTTTGCATTTGCTATTCCTACTCCCAGAATCACTTTCCATGGGCCTCTCTCCATCCCACCTTCAATGTCAAACTCCAACTTATCTTTCAAATAAGTCACTTCACTCGCCCCTCCTCCTCCTCCAGAAACTATTACTGACACCCTGTGTCAACTCCAGGTCTTAGGCAGACACCTCCTCTTGGTTCCCATGGGGCCCAGTGGTGCATCCTTGGCAGCTGCCATTTCCTCGCCTTACTATAGTGGTCCTCTGTGTGTCTTCCTCCTCTAGCCAGACCAGAGGTTCCCAAATTTTCTTGACAACACCCCTATCAGTAAAAAGTTATTGTGTTTTTTTCTTTTAGAGATGGGGTCTTGCTGTGTTGCCCAGGCTGGAGTGCAGTGGCTATTCACAGGCACGATCCCACTACTGATCAGCACGGGAGGTTGGACCTGCTCCATTCCACCTGGGCCAACTCACCCCTCCGTAGGCAACCTGGTGGCCTCCCACTCCTGGGAGGTCACTATATTGATGTCAAACTTAGTGCAGACACCTGATCGGCACAGCACACTATAGCCCAGAACCCCTAGACTCAAGTGATCCTCCTGCTTCAGCCTCTGGAGTAGCTGGGACTGCAGGTTCACATCACCACACCTGGCAGTACAAAGTTTTTGAGCACTCAGTGCCCAACAAACGTATATCTATTTATACATAATTTACAAGCTGTACTGCACTAATATAATATGTTCATAACAAAACACACACTAAATTAGGAATGTTGATGCTTCCCACACCCCAAAGATTGTCTTGAGAACAACTAGAAAGCCCGAATCCACTTGAGATACCATCACTGGAGGCTGGAGCTCCCCGCAGGCAGCAAGCACCCTGTCTAGCTCAGGCAGTGTCCCTGGCCACCCAGCACAATGCCTGCACACAGTAATAATTGATACCTTCCAATGGGAATAGCAGATATTTTCCAGTGCTTCCATGTGCTGGGCACTGTTCCAGAAATATCACAAGCATTAACTTGTTTAATTCTCACAATAATCCCAGGAGGTTGGGGCTGTTTTTATGCCCAGATGACAAACGTGACCCAGAGAGGTGAAATGATTTGCCCAAAGCCACACAGCACGTGTCCCAAGTGAAATTCGAACCCTGGCAGAGTCGTTGCATTAGGCGGACCGGATCTCCTCCCTTGGGAGCGCAGAATGAGGGTTTCTTGCATGGATGAATGAATGAATGAATGAATGAAACAGGCAAAAAAGAAACAGACATCGAAAGTGACACAAGGAGACAGAGACACACAGAAGAGACATAGGGAAGGAAAGAAACACAACAGACCCCCGGAGCTTCTACACTGACCCTGAGCGGGAGAATGGCGAATCCGGGGTGTCTACACAGACCCAAACCCTCCTCCCAGAGGGAGAGCGCCAGCAGGGAACGCCCTTGGGAAGGTCCGCAAGGCCAGGAATAGGGGAAGGGGCGGGCCTGGGCGGGGCTTTCGGGGGCGGGGCCTGTGGTGGGCAGAGTCCCGAGCCGGGGACTTTCCGGGTGGGCTCCGGGGGCGAACTCCTCACCTAGTCTCTGTGGGGTCAACTATGAACGTCGTGCAGGTCTTCTTCTTGAAGATCTTGGGGATCCAGCTCTGGGGACAGAAACAAGAGATGGGGTGGAAGGTGGTGGGTGAGGGGGCCCCAGTTCAGTCCCATGAGACACGGAGTCACCCACTCCCTGCCCTATCCACGGACGCAGGAGTCCGGGACCCCAGCGCCTTCCTCCCGCAGACTCAGGAGTCTCGACCCCTAGCCCCTCGGGTTTACCCGTCCCCAGGGGCCCAGGAATCCGGGTCCCCCTCCTTCGTCTGACCCAAGAATCTGGGTCTCCACCACCCTCCCTTCTGGGAGCCCGGAGGCCAGGCCCCCAGCTCCCGGCTCCCTCAGACCCGGGCGCCCGGGCTGCGCTGTACCTGCTCCTTCTCCGGACCCACCATGCTGCCGCAGCCGCCGCAACCTCCGGCAGCCCTCGGGCTCCCGGCGTTGCCTCCACCAACCCCCTTCCAGACTCGCCCAGGATAAACCGGATCCTCCACTTTCCAGCCCAGCCTGGGGCGGGGCAAGGTCTGGGGGGCGGGGAGTCTAGGGGACACGTAAGCGGGAGGCGGGGAAAAGGGCGGGACCGAGTCTGTGATAAAGTGGCAGAGGGAGACAGCGACCCCGGGGGCTGCAGAGGCCCGGGCTGGAGGCTGTGGAGGGCGAGAGACTCAGAGGGGCCAGAGCGAGAAGGGGACAGAAACGGGGAAGGGGGTGGGCAGAGACTCAAAGAGGGGGATGCGAGAGATGAGGGAGGGGACACTTTAATCCAAAGACAGAGAGGGAGACAAAGACTTAGAGGGCGCAGAGAATCAGAAGGGGGATGGGGGGGGAGACCCAGAGGAGGGGTCCATTAACCCAGAGAGAGATGGGGAGAGAGGAAGGCTTGGTTGGGGTGCAGAGACTCAGAGGGGGATAACGACCCAGCGTAAAAGGGGGACAGAGACTGTGGGCGGGGGCTGGGGGTGGACAGAGACCCAGAGAGAGGGGAGAAGAGACCCAGAGACAGCAGGACAGAGACAGAGAGAGAGAGACAGAGAGATCCACAGAGGTGGATGCCAGAGATGGGGGGAGGGGACACATTGAGGCAGGGGAGACAAAGGATCGGGTGAGGGGCAAAGACTCAGAAAGGGGGGTACAGAGATTTAAGGAGGGGTAGCACACTGACCCACTGAGAGAGGGAGATGAAGACTTGGGTGGAGGCAGACACTCAGAGTGAGAGGGGGAGACAGAAGCCCAGAGTGACAGGAAGACAGATTCCCATGGAGTGGGGACAGGGTCCCTGAGAGAGCAGGTGACAGAAATGAAGAAAGAGGGGGACACATAAAGAGAGATGGAGACCCAAAGAGTGAGGGCAATTGTGACAGGTGAGCAGTGGGAGATACTAACACACAGAGACAGCCAGGGCCACGTGTCTCCTGCCAGCCCTCCCTGATGGGGACAGCTGGGGCCTCCGTAACCTGACCCCCCTCCCTACCCCGGCTGTATTTATAGCCCTGTCCTGGCCCAGTCTCCTGCCCCCAGATCTGAGTTCCAGGGAGAGGAGGTCATGGGTATGTGTGTTGGGGGCAGGGCTCCCTTCACCCCACTGCGGGGCCTACACATTGGCATCCACCCTCTCGACAAAGCCTCCCATTCTGGCTGGAAACTCCCCATAACCTAACCCCCAGTCCTTCCACTACAGGGGTCTCGCCCCTCCAATACGTCCCTCCTGCCCCCCAGGTGCCCCAGGCTCTCTTAACTTGGCTGCTAAAAGTCTAGCCTTTGTCTCTGCAGCTGCCAAACATGAGCTTGTTGGCAGACCAAAGTCAAGTCCCTTGCCCCCTCCTGGCCAGAGAGAGACCCCTCTGCTCAACCCTTCCCCAGCTGGGAGGAGGAGCAAGAGGGAGGGGCAGGTGGGGACTGACCCAGAATAACTCAGGGTGAGAGTAAATTTAGCCATAGAGAGGGGAGGAGAAAGACCCTATTGGCTGGGGAATGGGGAGGGAGGGCCCCAGAGGGGAGTCGGGGGCTCCGGAGACAGCCTCAGAGGGGTGTCCAGAGCCGGGACAAGACTTCGAGGGCCAGAGGAAGGCAGACAGGCAGAGACCGAGAGAGACAAAGTGAAGGAGAGACACAGAGAGAAAGAAAAACTCAGGCCCAAAGGGCCAAAGACCCCAACATTCATCCACGTAGCCGCAGAGGCAGCTGGAGTGAGCCCTGGGAGAAGCTCTGCTGCCTGTCTGTCCCCATGGGCCACCAGGGGCCATGGCTGCACACTCCTCTCCTCTGGGCTGCCGTGGCCAGCCTGCTCCTCCCCCCGGCCATGACCCAGCAGCTGAGAGGGGCTGGGCTGGGCCTCAGCAACTGGAACAACAATGCAGGAGTCGCCGGGCCCTCAGAAGACGTGTCAGCAGAGTTTGGCCACAACATCCGCAGCCATAGAGACCCTCAAGATGAGAATGAGGATGTCTCCACAGAGAATGGGCATCATTTCTGGAGCCACAGAGACTATGGAGAGGAGGACGAAGATGTCTCCAGGGAATATGGCCACCAACTCCAAAGCCACAGGTACCAAGGCCACGAGGCTGGAGATGAGAATGTCTCTGGTGAGGTCTTGACAGAGCATGGCCAGCAGGCCCACGGGCACAGAGGCCATGGGAATGTAGGCACAGGAGACTCGGCTGAGCCTGGGCACCACCTCCCCAGCCACAGGAGCCAGGGCCATCCAGACGAGGACGAGGATGAAGTTGTCTCCAGTGAGCATCACCATCATATCCTCAGGCATGTACACCGAGTCCACAGAGGGGAAGAAGATGACAAAGGGGAAGAGGAGGAGGAGGAGGGGGAGGAGGCGGAGGAGGATGTCTCCACTGAGTATGGGCACCAGGCCCACGGGCAGCGAGGACACAGGAACGAAGAGGATGAGGAGGTCTCAGATGGACATCTCCATCCTGTCCCCAGCCACAGGCACCAAGGTCATGAAGAAGAAGAAGAAGAAGATGATGATGATGATGATGATGATGATGTCTCCACTGAGTACGGACACCAGGCCCACAGGCACCAAGGCCACTGGGAGGAAGAGGATGAGGATGTCTCAGATGGAAACCACCATCATGTCCCTGGTCATGGGCACCGAGGCCATAAAGAAGAAGAAGAAGATGATGATGATGATGATGTTGCCACTGAGTACAGACATCAGGCCCACAGGCACCAAAGCCATGGGACGGAAGAAGATGAGGATGTCTCAGATGAACACCACCATCATGTCCCTGACCATGGGCACCCACGCCGCAGAGACAAGGAAGATGAAGATGAATATGTGTCCACTGAACATTGGCACCAAGTTCCCAGACATGCTCACCACGGACTTGGATGTGAGAAGGAAGAGGAAGAGGAGGCGATCACAGTCCAGTTCAGCCACCATGTTGCAAGCCACCAACCCCAAGGCCACAAGAGTGATGAGGAGGAGGAGGACATCCCAGATAAGTATAAAACAGAAGTCCCTGGCCATCACCACCACAGAGTCCCCAGGGAGGAAGATGAGGACATCTCTGGTGAGCTTGGCCACCAGGCCCCCAGCCACAGGCAACAAGGCCACAGAGATGAAGGGACTGGCCATAGTCACAGAGGGCCCATCAAAGAGATTAGCCATCAGCCCCCAGAACACACAGGGGTCAAGGAGAGAAGCCGTCTGAGGGAGGGTGATTCTGAGGAGGAAAAGGGGAAGGAGGAGGCTCGCAGCTCCCAAGAGGAGGGTGGCGAAGGTCTGCAGCAGGGAGAGGAAGGTGCCTGCCATGGCTGCCTGGACCAGAAAGATGAGGAGGATGAGGAGAAAGGCCATGGCCTCAGCCTGGACCAGGAGGAGAAAGACGAAGAGGAAGACAAGGAGGAAGAGGAAGAGGAGGAGAGGAGGGAAGACAGGGCTGAGGTTGGGGCCCCACTGAGCCAAGACCACAGGGAGGAGGAAGAGGAAGAGGAAGAGGAGGGGGGCCTGGAGGAAGAAGAGCTCCCCTTCACCATCATCCCCAACCCACTGACCGGAAGGGAGGTGGCTGGAGGCGCCTCCAGTGAGGAGGAGAGTGGTGAGGACACAGGTAAATGGCCTGGCCAGTTGCGGGCAGGGAGGAGTGGAGTCAGCCTGGGTCACTGCTGCCCTCCTGTCCCCACAGGTCCACAGGATGCCCAAGAATATGGGAACTACCAGCCAGGGTCCCTGTGTGGCTACTGCTCCTTCTGCAATGTATGTCCCCAGCGCAGATCCACCCACCAAGCTGTCCCTGGAATTTGTCCCGGGGACCCTGGGGTGCCAGGGGAGGGCTCAGAGAAAGGGAAGGGCAGGATCAGTTCCAGGGGAAGACAGATACTTCTGGGGCCACATGAGGAACAGACAGGAGGCCAGGAGGCTGGGGAGGAGGCTGGGGCAATGGTCCAGGAAGGAGAGGATGAGACTCGAGCTGCATCTGGGGACGTGGAGACAGAGACAGGAGTCTGTGGCAAAGAGAGCTGGGGCAGGAGGGATGGGACTGGGGCCTGACAAGCTGGGGGGAGACTAGGGAGAGAGGGGCAAGATGCACCCGAAGTCCAGCGCACACTGACTGGGGGACATGGGGTCACCCTGAGATAGGAAACCAGGGGCAGGAGAGGGGAGAGAAGCCAGTTTGGAGGGAAGATACCGAGCTCTCAGTGTTGGAGGTAATGAGGGTGGGGAGTCCGGGGAAATGTCCAGGGGGCAGGGGTGGACAAGCGGCAGGTGCCTCCCAAGTGGGGTTAGGGTTTCCATCTAACAATGCTCCTCCGGTCGCCAGCGGTGCACTGAATGCGAGAGCTGTCACTGTGATGAGGAAAGCATGGGGGAGCATTGCGACCAGTGCCAGGTAAGACTTCCCTCTAACTGAAGGCCCCACCAGGCCTCAGGATGGCCAGGGACCGGCTGGGTACCCCCAGCCCTAAATCCTGGCCTCTGACCCCAACCTGACCCAACCCCTTACCCCTTACCCCTGATGCATTCTTGACTCCACACCCAATGCTGACTCCGACCTTAATCTTGACCTAGCCTCTGGCCCCGGTACGGTTCCCGCCCCCGTCCTCGCTCCGCCCCTGACCACCTGACCACGCCCCAAGCTCGCTCTCTCCCCATCCCCCCCACAGCACTGTCAGTTCTGCTACCTCTGCCCGCTGGTCTGCGAAACTGTCTGCGCTCCAGGTGAGCAGGGGAGGGGCCCAGGGAGAATCTGAGGACTGGGCTGGGCCTAGCAAGGTGAATCCTGGTGAGGGCGGAGCCAAACCTGAGGGGAGGGCCCGGAAGGTTGGTGGGGAGGGACTAGGCGGAGAGGCGTGGCCAATGCTGTGAGCACGTGGGTGAGCGGGGCCGGGACCAAGGAACACAGAGTCGAGTTGCTGCAAGGCGAGGAGCAAGAATGGGTGGAGGCTTGAGGGGCGGGCCTAGAATCGAATGGGCGGGGCCATTGGAGACCAGGACCCTCCAAGAAGGAAGAAAGGGGGCGGGGCCGTCAAGAGTCCCAGTAGAAGGAATTCAGTTTGAGAAGAAATTAGGAAAAAAGGGATGGAGCTAGTAGCCCTAATCCTGCATTCTATAATGAATGTCTCCCTAATTTCCCTTGTGCAGTACCCCTCAAGCCTCTTTTCTCTGCTCTCCCACAGGCAGTTACGTCGACTATTTCTCCTCGTCTCTGTACCAGTAAGTGTCTGAAGGGGTGGTAAGTTTAAGAACCCTGTTTACAGAAGCTCCGTCCCACCAGGTGTTATTGGATGACCCTAGGACTCCATTTCCCCGTCCGAGAAATGGGCAGGTTGATGATCTCTAAGCGTTCTGGGGTGAGCTTTGGACACTTCAGCTAACTTCTTCGTCCTCCTCTCCAGAGCCCTAGCAGATATGCTGGAAACGCCGGAACCTTGACCTGGCCGTGCGGCTGCTACGCAGATGTACCTCCCCCTGCCCTCCAACCCCCTCCCACGAGCCATATTTATTTCTCTGAATAAACGTGCTCCCCAAAACCTATTGTCAGGCATGGTGTCTGGACTCTCAGGGCATCAGGGATCCAGGTGGGGACTAGGGACCTGGACTTGGGCCTGAGGGATGAGGGGCCTGGACTCCTGGATCCTCTAGGGAGTTGGTTTGCTTTCCTAACGTCCTGCCAAAAAAATCAGTCCACGGGAGCTTTTTGAAACAGTTCTCTTTACCCGTGATCACTGAGTGATGCCTGGGGCGGGGAGACCGACTGAAAGTCGGGGGCGAGGGCTCCCCCACCGTCCCCCGTCCCCCCACGTCACGTCGCCCAGTGGCATCGTGGAAAGAGGATTCTCCCATGCAAACCCCGGAGCCGGAGGGGAACAGGGAGCGCAGTGCTGTGCCCCCTACCCCCGGGGCACAGACACGGCCACAGCACGGGGGACGGGGAGGCCCCGGGGACACGAGACACGGGGGAGGGAGAGGGGACCCCGCCAGCAGATGACCCCGGGAACCGGCGACCGGACGCGGCGGGGCGGGGCTGAGTGGCACAGGGGGCGAGGCTTGTAGCAGCGAGTCCCCCCTCCCCTCCTTTCGGACGAAGAAGGAAGACTTGGGCCTCGCGACTAGGCAGGAAAAAGGGGAGGGGGCAGCCTCTCCCCGCATGCGGCCCGGGAGGGAAGCCCCGCCCCCTTCCCGCGGGTAAAGGACACCCGTCTCCCACCGGAAACTGAGCAATAAATTACAAAGTAGAGAAAAGGAAGGCGGACGTTTGGGGCAGGATTTCTTCCTGCCCTCTTCTTTCCCCCTCTCAGTCCAGTTCGCGTGGTTTGGTCCAGGCCCAGTCCATTTGTGAAGCGGGCGCGCACACTCCCGCCTGTCTGTACAGATGGTCCAGTCCACGGCGCGAGCTCCCGGGCGAGACCATACTCTGGGCAGGAGAGGGAACAGCCCAGCCTCTGGAAGATTCTTCCATCCGAGTGAGGTCACCTGCATTGATGGCGAGCAGTGAGTGGAGCAATGAAGATCCACAGTGTCGCCCTGCACCCCAAGATCGCCCAGGACAGTCCTCACCTGGAAGCCTGCACTAGCAGGAATAGGTCCTGACCGAAACGCCGTCTGCCCGGGAACCCCCAGAAGTCTGACCTGGAGGGACAGCGAGCAGCAGTTCAGCCTGAAGCATCCGCCTCCCAGGTCCTCCCCAGGGTTTCTCCGAGCTCTGGCCTCAACCCCAGGAGTTCTCCCTTGGTCTTCTCCTCCCGATATCACAACGACGACCGCCTGGCTCCACACCGCCTGGCTCCACATCGGTTTCCCTCCCTTCCCCACAGTCAAGGACTCAAACTCGCACTGGGCGAGTTTCCCACCCTGGGAAGGGGGTGTGGGATTAATCCATTCCACATCCTAGAAGGGAGTTTGGAATATTGGAGCGGTTCACTCCTCGAGGGTAGAGGAGAAAGGACTAGGCCATTTGAGAACATGTAATATTGAGTTGGTCCATTTCCCACCCTGGGGAAGGGGAAGGAAGATGGGGCTGTCGCATTTAGGAGCCCTTCACCTTCCGGTTGCAGCTTGCGGAGAGGGAGCCCCGGCGAGCCCAGCGCTCCTGCTGCAGCCGAACGAAAGTTAGGGGGCAGCATCTCAGCCGAGTCGGGGGTTACGCCTCGGAGGTCCTTCTCTCGGAACATCTTCCGCCAGGATGGGGAGCGGCTGAAGGATTTGGCGCTGTCCTAGGTATAGGAGCCGCGCAACGGGTGAGGGACTTGAGCCCCGTCTGACTCCGCCCCTTCCTTTGACTCCACCCCTCTCAGGGTCGCATCTCTCCCTTAACCCCGCCCCTCTCCTGGCCTCGCCTCCAACCAGGACTCGCTAGCAAAGTCAAGTCCCACCCCTTCAGCTCAGACTCAAGCGGCCCTAAGCCGCTCGGGAGCCGCAAGGCATAGAGCAGCCTCAGGAGCTGCCACCGTGCTCACCTCGTCCAGCCGTCTGTCTGTGCCTAAGGAGATGAGGTTGCTGAATTCCTTTTCCAGGAGCTGCCGGGCCTGGAGAGGGGAGGTGGAGAGGGGTTGGAGCGTGCAGTCTGCGAGGTGGGGATGCCCAGCATGCTCCAGGCCGAGCGGCAGCTCACCTGCGCATTCTGCGTGGGAATCTGCAGGAGCAAGGCCAGGTCGGAGTAGTCGAAGGTCTCGTCCAGGGCGAGCAGCGCCCCGTGCACCCCGCTCTCCGTGAGGTTCGTGGCGAATTCCTTCAGGCCCAGCCCGGACACCCAACCCATGACCCGCTCATTGGACCACACCATCACGTCTGGGGACGAAGGGACCCTCAGCCACGCCCCTGCCGTGGCCTGGCAGTCCAGTTTTGCCCATACCTCCAACCCCACTTCCTTTCCTGGCCACGCCCCCCACGCTGCCACCACCCCTGGTTTATGGTACAGCTCTTTTTCTCTGGCCTCCCCGCCGTCACCCCTCCTCCAACCCTGACCCCTACCCCTACACCCGGCTCCCAGAGGCCCTCTTACACTCTTCCACTCACCTCGGATCTGGGTCTGACTCTCTTCCCGCCTCCGCTCCAGGTCCTTCCGGTCATAGTTGAGCCGTTTCAGGCACATAATCCCATAATGCAGACTCACCCTGAGCAGCAGGGGAAGTAGAGTCACTGATGAGCCTGCACAACCCGACTGGCTACTACTCCTATTGGGCCCTCCCCATTGGCTGTGGTTTGGGAGAGGTTGGGGAGTTGATCTGTTCTATTCATTGTTAACCCTCCTAAGAGGTGGGGCGTTTTCAACAGGCAGTTCCTATTGGCTAACCTGGAAGGGGTATGGAATAGACTAGCCAAGCTGTCTCAGGATCTGAACTTTTCCTAGGGACCATCTTATTGGTGGAAGAGGCACAGAGTCAGGATTTCCTGAGAACCCAGGCTAAAGGGCCAAAAATAATCCTGGGAATTTCCCATGGCTGGTCCCATTGGCCAAAGACTCTATTCTAGGAGTGGGGCTTCCCCTTGGACTATCCCCATTGGCCAGGCAGCCCCCACCTGTGGAAGCTGTCCACCATCTTGAGTTGGCCCCGGAGCTCCTTCTTGTTAAGGTGATCTAACATTCGGGCATCCACCAGCGACTCCATGAAGTAGCTGCGGTATTGGGGCAGCCCCAGGCTGGGCAACCAGTCGTTCCCCACCCACTCGTGGTTCATGTCGCCATATGCCAGGATCTGGGGCCATGGGCAGGTGAGGGAGGGGTCAGGCCCTCTGGCCCCTTCCCATGTGTGTATGAAAGGGGTACAGAGCCACCCCCCAATCCAAGGTTGTTCTTTCCTCATCTCATAGCAGGACAATGACCAATCTCTGCTCAGGACAATAGACCAATCCCAAGTAGTCTCCTACCCCTTTATGACAGATTAGACTCTTAGCTACTCAAACCATGGTCCTGGGACCCGCAGCATCACCATCACCTGTGGACTTGCTGGAATTGCAGAATCTCAGAACCTACTCCAGGCCTACTGAAATCAGTGTCTGCATTTTCACAAGACCCTCAGGTGATTTGACCTATACTTTAATTAATTGATTTATTTTTAGATAAGGGGTCTCACTATGTTGTCCAGGCTGGCCTTGAACTTCTGGGCTCAAGCAGTCCTCCTGCCTCACCTCCCCAGTAGCTGGAACTACAGGCGCACACCACTGTGCTATACATTAAATTGTGAGAAGCACTGGTTTAACACGGCCTCAACTCAGTCCAACATCATCTACTCCCTTAAATCAGGACAGTGGATCCTTTCAACATAGCTCTCCTGCCAACAACAGATCATTACTCTTGCAATGTACTGAAAGTACCAGTCTAATGCTGTATCTGGCCCAGGACAATATCTGCATCAGCCCAAAGTCCTTCACTCCTTTTATCATCAGGAGACAATCCACCCCTGCCCCTGGCTGGAAAAAAAGACCATAGTCCAACATAATTCCTCCACATCTAGTGAGTTCAAGCCTTCCGCTTCTTGAGAACAAAGTGTTGCTCCTCCTCCACAACTTCTCATTCAGCCTGGCCTGCCTCACCAGCACCACAAGCAACGCTTCCCCTCTGCCCTGGTACATTGGAACAGTCCAACGTAGCCCCTTCCCCTCAACCAGAGGGAAAACAGGATGCCCAGTGTCTCTCTCCAGCTATAGCAATGGAACAGCCTCTAGAACCCCCAAAACCCGTGATGATGCCATGGCCCATGCACCAGGCTGACAGGAACAATCTGGCCTTCCACATCCCTCCCCCAAGCCACAATGAAACAGTCCAGCGTTCCCCCACCCTCCCACCATGCCAAGGGGATGATGGAATGTTCTGGTGAGGGTAAGTCAGGGCTTGGAGAAGGAGGGGCGTCCATGCAACGTGCACAGCCTGTTCATGCGCCCCACCCCGCGCCCCCTACCTGCTCCCAGCTGATCTCCTTGGTCTCCTGACCCGTTAGTGGGAAGAGGGAGAGAAGGGGTGGGTTAAGGGGCAGGCAGAGGAAGACTGAAGGGACGGACTTAGAGACAGCCACAGACTCAGTCCCCACCCCCACCCTCAGAGAGTGTTAGTGCCACCCCCAAGGCCGCCGGCAGGGGCACTCACAGGCTTGGTCGTGGCCGTAAGGGACTCCATTTCTTCGTGTGTCATCCACACGTTTCCTGTGGACTGAGGGGCAGGGGGTGTTAACGGGGGTGGGAGAGGGCCTCGGATGAGGAAAGGGAATAGGGTTGTGCTCCTGAAGGCCCCAGGCCATACATTGATGTACGTCCTGCTTTCGGGCTCAGGGGCAGGCAGCGACAGAGAAAATGATCCTTTGTTGAGCACCTGCCACATACCAGGCAAAAGAACATGGGCTTTGGAGTTGGGCAAATTCAGGTTGGAATTGGGTCTCTGTTGGCATTTTGCTGAGTGGCCCCATGCAAACAATGTCACATCTCTGACCTTACACAGACATACAGGGTGAGGATTCAGAAGGAGATAGCAGACACAGCAATGGGGCAAATGTTTGATGGCAGTAGTGGGGTTTGTTCACATTTATTGAGCTGCTGTTACCAACAACCCCACGAGTGAGGAACCCACACAAGGGTTCACAGATTTATGTAGCTCCTGGTGTCAAGCACCAGGCACCACGGTGTGGCATATGGCAAGAAGCACAACAGACAAGGCCCTTGTCGTTATGGTGGGGAAGACACAATCAACATCTTATAAATATGCTGGGAAGTTTGAATATAGACTGAATAGTACATGAAATTAACAATAATGTTAATGCCATTAGGTGATAAGAGCATGGTGGCTATGAAGAAGAAAAAGGCCCACTGAAGTAATTTTTTGGGCTAACCTGTTGTGATGTCCTCAAACATTCAAGTACAGGTTGAACATCCCTAACCAGAAAATCCAAAATCCGAAATGCTCCAAAATTTGAAATTTTTAAGCACGAACATGACACCACAAGCAGAAAATCCCATCCCTGACCTGTGACGGGTTGCAGTAAAAATGCAGTCAAAACTTTGTTTCATGCACAAAATTCTTTAAAATATTGTATAAAATTACCTTCAGGCTATGTGTATAAGGCATATATGAAACATAAGTGAATTTCCTGTTTAGACTTGGGTCTCATCCCCAAGATATCTCATTATGTATATGCAAATATTCCAAAATCCAAAAAAAAAAAAAACTGGAATCCAAAACACTGCTGGTCTCAAGCATTTTGGATAAGAGATACTCAACACATACTTCAGATACACACAAACACACACACAAACAGCAAGTACAGCAAAAGGTTAAGAATTGCTGAATTAGGCATGGGTACACGTAATTTTCTGTATGTTTGAAATTTCTCTTAATAAAAAGTTGGAACAAAAGGATAAAATAATTAGAAGGCAGTAAATGCTATGGGGGAAATTACAAGGTGTTGATGTGCTGGAGTGATGGGGGTAAAGAGTTTAGCTGTTGAGTTAGGGAAGGCTTCCCAGAGGTGGTGTCACCAGAGGTGGTGACATTTTAGTGAGACCATTTGTACGGGAAAGAACCAGCCTGGGGGAAACGGGGAGGGGTGTTCCAAGCAAGGGAAACAGCAAGTGCCAAAGAGAGGAGTGAGTCAAAGAAGGAGGTGGCCAGGGGCCCCTCATGAAGGACCTTCTGGGACACAGACTAGCTGGGCGAGAGGGGAGGTCGAGACACCTAGGTGAGAGCCAATGGGGAGCAGGGTCTGCGGGACACAGCTGGAGTGAGCAGGCCCAGGATTGGCTAGTCTGAGGACAGGAGGCGGGGCCTGAGGGAGCGAGGGCTGGGATTGGCCGCTGGACACTCACCGTGCGGGAGGAGGCGGGGGCCGAGGGCGAGGTGAGCGAGACCATCTCCTGGATGGCGAGGCGCAGCTTGAGCCGGTGCAGCGGGTTGCTGATGCCGATCTCGCGCTGGATCTCCGTGTCCGACAAGTTGGCCATGATGGCACCACTCTTGACATTGGCCCGGCAGGCGGCCACATACCACGCAGGCATGCCTACCCACAGCTGAAGCGGAGGGACAGGGGGAGGAAGGGACAGAGAGACCATGGGAGGAGAAAACGGGCGAGAGAAGGAGACCGAGAGATGGGGAGAGGAAGGTGGGGGCGAAACAGAGAGACGTGGGAAAGTTCCCAGGGAAAAGAAACAGACAGGACAGGCAAAGAGACGTGGACGAGACGTGGAAGACAAACAGGAGAGTCCCAGGGAGGCAAACAGGAGAGACAGAATCCCACAGAAAGAGACACATGGGGAGACACAAAGAGACAGTCAGAGAGAAACGACAGGAGGCCAGGACCCAGGCAGGTGTGGCCAGAGGGGCAGAGTGGAAGGAGAAGGAAAAAGAAGCTGCTTAGATGAACAGGAAGCCTGACCCCTCCCAGCCCCTCACGTGCCCAGCCCACCCCCGCCCCCACCTCTGGGCTAGGAGCAGGATGGTGCTGGGTGGACTCCGCCAGCTCCTGACAGTGGGGCTGTCAGAGGGGTTGGGGATCAACAGTCAGGGCATTTCTGGACCCCAGTACCTCCAGCCAGGAGACCACTGTGGGCCCGTCCCAGGCAGCAAAAGGCAGGCCCTGGCGGCAGGCCTCTTCCAGGAGTTCGTGCCTGGGGGGGATGGTTAGGGGCCAGGACGTGAGCTGTCAGGGACGGAGGCCCCCAGCCCTTTGGATGGCCCACTTCACCACACACACAGACACACACACACACACTTGTAAAAATGCTTTTTGTGAATGTAGGAAACATGGTAGAAGGTCAAAAAATACATATGCATCTCTGTAAACCCTTCAAGCACACACCCCCCACCTCATCAAGAAAAAGAAAAAAATAAAGAAAAACTCTAGGAGTTCCCAGGCAAGCAAGTTAGGATCATGGATATCTGGACTTCCCCGCCCACTATTTCCAGTATTTTTTTTTTTTTTTTGAGAAACAGAGTCTCACTCTGTTGCCCCAGCAGTCATAGCTCACTACAGCCTCAAACTCCTGGCCTCAAGTGATCCTCCCACCTCAGCCTTCCAAGGTGCTGGGATTACAGGTGTGAGCCATTGCACCCAGTCCCCATCTAGCATTTTATTCTCTTATGTGTGCTACCACCAGCCCTACACACACACACACACACACTCACTTTCTCTTGTTCCTTCGGTCCTTGTCTCCTGGGCCTGTCAGCTTGGCTAGCCCCAGAGGGTCAGTGGCCAACGTCTCGTCTGAGGGTGTTCCAGCTGGAGGCAGGGAGGGGTCAAAACTTGGAAAGTCTCAAGAGGGAGGCAGAATCTCTCATGCTGGGGGTAGTGAGAAAGATGCCAGGAAGGCAGAGGCCCTGAGGGAGTAGTGAGTGAGGCCACATCCAGGAAGTGATAAAACCAGACAGGGACCAATGACACCTCCTAGGCAGTAAATTGGAGACATCCCCAAAACAGGGCTAGATTCACTGGGCTGGCCTTGGTCAGGTGGCAGTGGTGTGCTGGTAAATGCCTAACAACTGGCTCCTGGTGGTGGAGAAGGGATTTCCCAATTTGTAGCATTTCCAATTTCCATGGTGTAAACAATCCCATCATGGCCAATTTCAAGCTATCAATGTGAGGTCAAGCAGCTCACAAAATTCCTGAAACAACAGCTCTCGAAAGCCAGTACAAGCAGACTTTGGTATACCCCAGGAAGGGGCCCTGCCTTTAGGATGCTCCACCCTCTTTCTCTATTTACAAAATAGGTAGATGAAATAACAAATTCATTTACCCACCCCCTCACCCAGGCAGGCCCTGGAGGGCCCTTTGCTTTTCCCTCCTCCTCCCGTCTACCTCTGCCAAAGTCTGTCCCTTCCATATTCTAAATGAATTACCACATGAATGGAAACATGACTGAACGTCAAATGGATATGGCAAGAAGGAAGAAAGGGAGAGAGGGGGAAGGAAGGAACAAAGGAGGGAAGGGCTGGAATTAGGGTACTCACCAAGAGAAGAGCTGTCCCGGCCTGGGGGTCCCATTCGCCCTTTCTCTTTCTTGCCAAAGAGACGGCCTATGGATGACTTGATGCTCTTCTTCTTGGGGGCTTTGTGCAGGGAATCTGGGGTGCCCTCACTGGGAAAGCAGGAGAGAGTGAGGGCAGATCCCTTCTGGGATTCCCCCTCTTTTCCCAAGTCCTTGTCAACTCTCCTTTCTCATCCTCCCAAGCAAGCCCCTCCCTGTCCCCTTGTCCCTACTGACCTTCCCCGTGAGGGTCCCCCATCTTCCAAGGCCCCTGCCTGAAGCGCCAAGGCCTGGGTCATTCTCTCAAGACGGGCAGAGCGGGGGGTGGGGGGTGGGGTGTCTCCTGGGATGGCCGGCCCCTCACCTCGTGGAGCCCCAGCTTCCTCCTTGGGGACATGATTCTGGGGACAGATAGGCATAGGTGCTGGATTAAGTTGGAGGAGTCAAGTTGGGGGCTCTTCATTAATTGGAATGTCGACTAGGGTGTGTCTGGGATGGCCGTGGTTTGGGGCACCATATCTGAAGATAGCCTAAAAGGCGGCGGGGCAGTGAGTTGCAAAAACTTAAAGGCAGTGACTGCAGTTCCCCTGGAGCCTGACAAGCTCTCATTTATAGGATCTTCGCTTCTGCTGTCAGGAGCAGGATACACTTGACCTCCAAGAAAGCTAATGAGTTACAGGTTCTGGAAGCAGAAAAGCTGGGTTTAAGGCAATAACATAGGGCCAATACCTCTTGTCTCCCTCAAAGGTCAATCCTGAGGATCTAATTGTAGTTCTTAAATGTATGTTTAGTCACGGAAACTTTTCTTTTTTAAATCCTATGCAGAAACTTGATGGGTAAGACAAATAAAAGCAGACCAGACCTAACTAAAGTGAAAGTTAGGGTTCAGGAGCCCAGTGACTTGGCCTCCCCTTTGCCCTTTGAGTTGGAACCTTCAGGGGAAGCTCAGGTTGTTTTGGAAAACCACTGGTGTGAGGGGTTATTGTTGCTGTCTCTTGGGGAGCCCTGTTTCTGACCTCTCCCCATCTCCCTACCAGATGTCAAAACACTCACAGCCTTGTCGGTGCCCTCACGGGCAGGGCTGGGGGGTGCCAGGCGGGGCGTTGAGTGGCCGGAGCTGGGAGGTGAAGGGCTGGCAAGGGTAGAGGTGGTG
This sequence comes from Daubentonia madagascariensis, assembly GCA_023783475.1. Classification (NCBI taxonomy): domain Eukaryota; kingdom Metazoa; phylum Chordata; class Mammalia; order Primates; family Daubentoniidae; genus Daubentonia; species Daubentonia madagascariensis. Next base: position 688,987 of record JAKFHU010001057.1, on the reverse strand, counting down.
AGGGAGGGGGGCAGTGAGCAGCTGCTACGGTAGCGGCCCAGCGAGTCCAGGCCAGAGCCGGACACCCGGCTCTCCAGCTCCTCTGCCCTCTGTTCTGTCGTCTCCTTCTCCTCTTGGATTAGCCTGGGGAGGGAAATGGGGAGACCAGGTGAGAAAGCTGTGACAGGCAACAGGAGAGGGAGTCTGGAGATCACAATGGGCCAGAAGGGCTTGGTGGGGCAAGGGGAATTCTAGGGAAGGCGCAATGGAGTTACAGGGTTCTGGCGGATTCATGAACGCCCCATGGGTTCGAGGGGAGTCAAGGGGTCAGGATAGTCTCAGGGAGTCATGGAAGGATTAGGCCTGTCAAGGTGACCAGGGTCTGCATTAGGGTGGCCCTGATGATAGCCAAGTGGTTCTGGAAAATCATACAGGGGTTACTATGGCCAAGAGATCAAGTTCTAAGGAAGGCTGCTAGAATAAGGTCATAATAACAGCAGGGTGAGATCAGGGACTCTGAGGTCAATCTAGGATCTGGGACGGTCATGGAGTCATTGAGTATGTGAGAATTGATACATCAAGTCAGAGTTTGAATGGAAGCTGGTGGTCATGTTGGTATATTTGCTGGGGGCCTGAGGGGAGTGTGTCATTATAGGAGAATTGCTGAATAGGGCAACTGCTGGTGAATTGGGGAGGATGTTACATCAGTGGGGGCTTCTTAATAAATTGAGGACTTTTGTTATATTAGGTAGAAATTCTTGGTACATGGAGTTGAAGTTCTTGACTAACATGTTAGGATGAGATTCTTGGTGTTTGGGGTTGGGGACCTTGTATTGTGTTGAGATTCTTAGAGTACTGGGAGACTCTGGGCACTTGTTATAGGAAGCCACAAAATCCATGGTGTATTGGAAGATTCTTGATGTATTGACTTGAGAATTTGGGTATTTTGGAATGCAGTCTTTGGTGTGTTGGGAAATGGTGAGTACTGGCTGGGGGATATATATGCATTTAGCACATGGAAGCCTTCCCGGTGTATCCTAGGGGATTCCTGGATGGTGGAGGGAGTGTTGGGCTGGGAGAATTCCTTAAGGATGGTGGGAGAGGAGATGGACTCAGGCCTCAGGTCAGTCTCCAGAGCCAGATAGGCTGTGGAGTCAGCTCAGGTGAGGCAGAGCAGGACTGGGCCAGTGCTCACTTGATCTCCTTGTTGATGGCCTCCAGCTGCTCCTGAAGCATGATGGCCAGCGTCTGCACGTCAGCCTGCCCGCTGGGGGACAGAAGCTCAGCCCCAAACATCCCCTCTGCCTCTTCCTCGTCTGAGCCATCCAGCTCCCCAGGGAATGGGGGTGGTATGGAGCCTGCAGGGGCAGACCGCTCCCAATCCTGTCTCTGTGTGGGGACAGAGGGATGCCAGGACACCAGGTGGGTGGGTGGGGGCCAAGGGTGGCGCTGGGTCTTTGCTCAGCAATTCTGACCTTGCCCACCCTCCCTGACCCTGCCCACTTGCCCTGACATCTTTCCCAGCCCAGCTTTCTCTCTTGACAGGTCCCTGATTTTTTTTTTTTTTTTTGGCTTTTTTTGTTTGTTTGTTTTTGAGACAGAGTCTTGCTCTGTCACCTGGGCTAGAGTGCAGTGGCATCATCATAGCTCACTGCAACCTCAAACTCTGGGGCTCAAGCGATCCTCTTGCTTCACCCTCCCAAGTAGGTGGGACTATAGGCGCGCCACCACACTCAGCTAATTTTTTCAATTTTTAATAGAGATGGGTCTCACTGTTGCTCAGACTGGTCTGGAACTCCTAGGCTCAAGCTATCCTCCCCCCTCAGCCTCCCAGAGTGCTAGGATTACAGGCGTGAGCCACCAGTGCAGGGACAGGTCCCTGTTCTTGATCCCTCCCCACAGCCCTCTCTAAGCCATACCAGTGCCCATGACTCCACCCCTTCCCCTGATTCCCTTGAGCCCTCCCACTCTGGGTTTCTACACCCCTCTCCTCACCACATCGTTACTCTCAGGTTCTCACCAGGTAGCAGGACATCCACACGAAGAGACATCCAGGCAAGAGGGATGATGGAATTGTGGGGGAAGGACAGAAGACAGGGTGAGTCCGGGAGACCCTGCCTCTCAACCCAGCCTCCTCCCAGAGCCCCACAGATTTGGCTGCATTTCCCACCACTGCCTGCCCATGTCCTACTCAGTCCAGCCCCAGAGGTATCTGCTAACCTTGGAGGGCTCATCCTTGACCCCTGACCAGCGGCCCCTCTTGCCTGCCCGGCCGCTGCCAGGCCCATAGGGGTCCAAGTGGGCACCAGAAGGTAACGTGGGTGCCTGGGAGTAACGGAGCTCCAGGGCACTGCCAGGGAGAGACCTGTAGGCATGGGGAGGGCAGTCAGGGACCAAAGGGTCAGGAAAAGGGAATGGAGGTCAGGGGTCACAGAGACAGGCCTGGGGTCAGGGGTCATGAAGTCAGGGTCAAAAACAAGAGGGATCAGTGGAAGTCTCAGGAGGACAGTGAATTAGAATCAGAAGGGATGAGCTTGGCCAAAGGGGCTCCATGGGCAGAGGTGGGGCAGGAGGGCTACTGTCACCTGGAGTAGGAGGATGGTGGCCTTCCCCGCAGCTGATCAATCTCCATCTGCATCCGTTCCATTTCGGCCAAGAGCTGCTCCTGGGGGGAGGGGGTTGGAGATGTCAGGTCAGAATCTGCCCGGCCCCTGAGGGGCACCCACTCCCAGCCTTACTGACCCCAACCTCAGCAATCCCTGCCCCTCCAGGCCCCGCCCCTCCAGGTCCCCTACCTTGTTAAGCAGTAGCTCATCCTGAAGCTTCTTCATGTTGGCAATCTCCTCGCTCAGTGAGTTCTGTGAGGACAGGAGTGGAGAGAGGGAGTGGGGCCTGAAGAAGGCATGTCTTAGGGGCTGCAAGCAGCCACCAGTGCACAGACACAGGCCGAGGGGACTCAGGAGGGATGAGATGGCACAAATGGTGAGGTGCGGGGGAGGAGGATGTGGGGCCAAAGATGCATCTGGGGAGAAGAGTCCTGGGGGCCCCAGGATGCGACATCCCGTGTAATCTCAGAGGATTCAGGGTTTGAGGGTCCATAGGGTTGGAGGCTTTGGGAAAAGCCAAGGACTCGGGGTATGGGTGCCCCCAGAATTCGGCTCTTAGAATGTTTAGACTGAGTGAAAAAGTGGTCCCCGCAATAGAGCAGAGAAGTCTGTCGAATTCAGGATGCCCAGGTTTAGGAAGAGCTCAGATACCGCATGCATCAGGGGACAAGGTCTGGGGCCCCAGGATTCCAGCAAGAGGCAGTCCAGCGTTCCTGGTCACCAAAGTCCTGGGTTGGGGCACACCTTCTCTTCCAGTGCTCCCATGCGCTCCTTGAGGTGCAGCTGTAACCGCTCGTTGGACTCACTCAGCAGCTTGTCCACTGTCTCAGACAGCCGCTTATTGTGGTCATCGTTCATCTTCTCCCGCTGGCGTGCCTGCCCAAAGGACAGCAGGGCAGGGGTGCTCAAGCCCTCCTGCCCAGAGCACCGCCCCTGCTCTAAGCCCCGCCCCAGCCCTGCCCCTCACCTAAACTCCACCCCCAGCCTCAAAGCCCCACCCTCTCTGCTGTCCTCAGCCCCCTCACCCGCTGCAGCTCCTGGTTCTTCTCTTCCAATTGGGCCTCCAGCTGTCGAAGCCGCTCCTCAAAATTCCCATGACGTTCCTCAGCCTGGTAGTTGGAACCCATAGCGTGGTGACTTTACCCCACCAGGATCCAGTCAGGCTCCAGGCCCCACCTCCTTCAAGGCTGGGTGCCAGGCCCCCCGCCCCAGAGCACCAGGTTCCTCCCCTGCACCTGTAATTCAGGCCCGCCCCTGTGCCTAGTCTACTTTCTCAGGACCTGTTCCATCCCTCTCAGGTTCCAGGCCACCCATCCCTTCAATCCAGGCTACAGAACACCGCCCGCTCTCATGCCCCGAAAACCTCCAGGCCCTCCCCATTCCAAGTCCTGTCCCTTCACCAGACCCCAGGCCCCGCCCTTTCCACAGAACCCAGGCTGCAGGTCTAGCTCCTGCCCCTCCAGACCCACGGCCCCGCCTCCCCGAGACCCCACCCCTTTCCCCCCACAGACTCCAGGACCCCACCCGAGGCCTTCCCTCACCTTATTGAGCGCCGCCACGCGCTGGGCGAGCTGCGCCTCTATCTCGGGCAAGGTCTCCGCCTTCTGCAGCGTCTGCTGCAGCTTCTGCTTGGCGTCGTCCAACCACTCGGCCAGCTGACGGCTCTTCTCTTCACTCTGGAAGAGGTAGAGGCAGGGGAAGGGGAGGGCTAGGTCACTCGGACCACGGCCTCGCCCCCCACGCCCCTCCCCGGCTGCGCCCCCACCTGCCGGTACAGCGACTCCTTGCTGGCCAACTCGTTCTCCAGCTTGTCGTTGGCGTCGTGCAACGACGTGGCCTCGCGCTGGGCGCTCAGGTAGCGCTTCTCCAGCGTAGTGATCCGCTCCTCCATATCCTCCCGCTGTGCCAGCGCCTGAAGAGGTGGCAAATGGCCCCGTGGACTAGAGGTCCCAGAAGCCACTGGGGTAGCTTAGGCTTAGAACCCCTGGACGAGGCACCCCAGGGTGTCCTGGGAAATGAAGTGCCCTGCCACCTGCGCATCAGAATGGTGGTACCACACCTGCCAAGAGATCCCAGGACTAGCCCACCTTAAGTCGTCTGCCACCTGAGAGTTCAAATGCAGGTACTACACCTCCCATGAGCTTCTAGGGAAGTACTGGCTTAAATCCTCCGTGTACAGATGATCTAAAGCCCATGGGAAGCCCACGGGATGTGAAGTCTCCACTCCAGCCAATCTCCTCAAAAATCCAGGCCTTAGATTTCTCAGTAACTTCTAGCACAGAGCAGGCTTAGAATCACAGAGCAAGTGTCCTAGGGTCTCACAGGAAACAAAGTTCCCATTTATCTGGAAAGCAACACCTCCCAAGAGCCACCAGAGTAGCACAGGCTTAGAACCCTAAAAGAGGTGCTCCAGGGTCTCGTGGGAAGTGGACTCCTATCTGGTAGTCTGTAGGGTGGAACCACACTTCCCAACAATCCCCACCGCCATCCAGGCCTTCACAGGCGAAGGCCCTAGCAAATGATGAGAAAAAAAAGTGTTCACTCTTCTTTCTCACCTACCGCCTTCAAGAATCCAGCCCCCACATTTCCCAGCAGTTCCCTGGGGCACAGGGATTAAGATCAAGAGGCCTAAGCCAGGAAGGCATGAAATGCCAACAAAAGATTCAATTTAGAGGCACCAGAGAATGTGCCAATGATAACATGATAACTATGACCAGTTACTGACCACCTACTATGTGCCACATGCTAACCCTCCGATAAGAGTCATAAATCCCGTTTTATAGGTGAGGAAACTGAAGCTCAGAGAAGAGGAGAGGCCACACAGCTTGTAGACTAAATCCAGGTTCCACCTTTCATGAGCTCTGTGACTTTGGGCAAAGCAGGAGGGGAAGGGCGAGGGGAGCGACAGAGGACAGCCCACCAGGAGCTCCGGCCTCACCTCCTTGAGGTCGCGTTGCAGCTTGGAGTTAGCTTCCTCCGCCTTGCCCAGCTCGCGGTGAGCGGTGCCCAGCTCCTCCTCCAGCTGGCTCATCTGACGGCACAAAACCGCCAGACGCTCCCGAAGCTGGCACACCTCTGCACGCTGCCGCTCCAGCGCCTCCTCCAGCTCCGCTGTGCGACGGTTTGAATCCCCGCCAGGACCCAGGCCATTGGCAAGGGTCTGGAATGAGGGAGGAAAGGGCAGAACCCAGAGTAGGGAGCACAGAGACAAGGAGAACGTTGATCAGCTGAGGTGGGGGGAGGATCAAAGGTAGTAAGGATCATGCAAGTCAGAATTCACAGGGGTCAGCGAGGGTCACAGAAGTTAGCTTGGTGACCTGAATCAGAGATCAAAGGCAATAACGGTCTTAGGGGTTCAGATGTCTTAGGATCAGTGAGGATCACACCAAACGTTAAAAAGACCATCATAAAGTCGGGGAGTTGAGTGGAGGTCACGGACAGGGCACTTCCATCTCACCTGCCCCTCCCCATCCTTGCCCGGCTCTTCCAGCCCTGACCGCCGCCTAGACAGCTGCTCTCGAAGGCTGAGAGTCTGGAAGAGTGCAAGAGGGATCAGAGCAAAGGGGCTCCTCCAACCCCCAGCTTTACTTGCCACTGGTGCTGGTCCTCTAAGGGGATAGGTATCCCCATCTGAGATGCCTCTGGTCCTGCTGGGGCCCCTACCCCACGGTCTACACTTAGACCCCGTGCCCCCATTATATCCCTCCATAGCTGCCACCATCGAGGGAGTCTACCCTTACCCTTAGCCTCCGGGTGGAGAGTTCCTCTTTAGCCCCGCCTTTCCCCATCCACCCAGTTCCTCCCTAGTCCCAGCCTGAGCCTCAGGCCCTGGTTCTCACCTTGGTCTCTCCCCTTGCACAACCCATTAAGTTCCTCCTTAGGAACCCCACTGGTTTCTCACCATAGCACAGCCCCACTGGTTCTCTGCCCTGGTCCTGTTCCAATAGGTTCTGTTTGGGACCCACCCAATCAGCTCCGCCCCATTGGCCACCCTTTAGTGCCTCCCCACGGAGTCCACCTCCCCTTCTTGGCCACGCCCCCACCTCCTGATTGCTCAGCTCCAACTCCTCCTCTAGTACTGCCACTCGCTCCAGGGCCATCCGCAGCCGCTCCCGGACCTGGGGATGGGCACAGGACAGGAGTCAGATATAGACCAGACGCCCCCCCTCAATCTAGGACGGTTGACCCTGGCCCAGAGCACCCCTGGGACAGCTCTGATAGGGCAACGCCAGGATTCCTCTCTCCATAATGAATGTGCAGCCAACCAGCTACCCAGGCAGCCCCACCCACTGGTAGCCCCCATCCTAGTTCATTTTTCTATTCGAAGCCAGTCAGGTCCCTGTCCGCATAGTCTGTCCCAACCAATCACAGCCAGAATCTCTCCCATTCAGGACAGCCCCAGTCAACCACGAGTTTCCGTTCTTCACCCCGGCTTTTCCAATTCCCATACCTTCTCATCCAAGGCCTTGTGGTGCTCGAAGAGGGACTTTAGAGCCTTGAGCACCTCCACCTCGGAGGAGACCCCGCCTGGGGACTGGGCCTGGCGCTTCACCACGGTCATGCGCAGTGACCTCTCGTGCCTGGACACCAGGCACTCCAGGTGTTCCAGGAGGAGCTACAGGGATAGGGCAACGGGTCAAGAAAAAGAGGCAAGGGGAAAGGGGGGCAGGGGTGAGGAAAAGGGTGACAGGTGGGACCGACACATGGAGGAAGAAATGGAGCCAAGCAAAGGGGCACCGAGAGAGTCAGGTCAGGAAAAGAGAGGGATAATAGAGGAAGGGTAGGAGTCAAGGAAGGGGTGGTACAGAAGAAAGAAGAGAAAGTTAAGGAAGGAGTGGGACCACAGGAGGAGACCAGCCAGGAAGCGGGAGCAGGGAAGAGGAAAAGACGGGAAGGCGAGATGGGGGGGCGGGAAAGACGGGTCGGGCTGCAACCCCGCGAGGCCCCGCCCGCCCCACTTAGGCCCCGCCCCCAACTCCCCTCACCCGGGTATTGTTCCGCTCAGCCTTCAGCTCTGCAATCTCTTCCTCCCTCTCCAGCAGCTGCTCCCGACATAAGTTTAGCTCCTTTGTCAGAGCGGCAAACTCCTGTCCAGGCATGGGCAGGATCGGGACAATCAGATCAATCCTTTCCCTATCCCCTTCATTTCATGGGACTGGAAGTTTGAAGGCCCCGCCCTCCCTGCTTAGTCCCGCTTCTTCTTGTCACTCAGGCCCCGCCCATCAACGGCAAGCCTCGCCCAGACTCCTCCCTTCCAAGCGCCAAGCCCTGCCCCTTCCGGGCCGCCTCTCCGCGAGGTCCCGCCTCCCTCAGGCCCCGCCCCGGCCCCGCCCAGACCTGAGGCAGTGCGATGCTGAGCTGACGCTGCAGCGAGTCCTTCTCGTGGCCGAGCTCGCGCAGCCGCAGCTGCGCTGTCGCCAGCCCGTCTTGTGCCTCGCGCAGCGTCTCCAGCAGGCGCTCGCGCTCGGTGAGCATCGTGACCATGAGGCGCTCCAGCTCGCCGCCCGCCTCGTCCGGGCCCAGCGCCGAGCCCCGCCGGCCATCCTCACTGATGGTGGGCATCACCTCGCACATCATGGCGGCGGTGCCGGCCTGTGGGTGCGGGGAGGAGGCAGGGAACAGACAGGCCTCGTCAAGGCACAGGCAGAGAAACTGAGGCTTGGCTGCTCCGATACAACATAGGGGAAACCGAGGTGAGGCAATCCAGGGACTGCCCAGAAGAAACTGAGACCCAGCCACTCTGATCATGACACAGGGAAACAGGCACCGCCACCCGTGCACTCCGCCAGGGAAACTAAGGGTTGGCCACCAGATGCTGCCAGGGGGAACTGAAACCTATCCACTCTAATCTTGGCATAGGATAAACTGAAACCCATTGCTCTTAGGAAAACAGCCCTGGCCACCCGGGTGAGAGCAACTGGGGAAACTGAAGTCAGACTCCATAAGACACTGGCAGCAAACCTAGGCCTGGCCCACTCAGGAACCGAACCTGGGTGACCCAGGCATTGCCTGAGTGAATGTGGGACACTCACTACTTATTCTAGCTTTGCTGAGAATCTCCCTCAACCCACTGCATGGGTAGGAAAACTGAGGCCCAGGCCACAACCATGTCTTAAGGAGACCACAGGGCTGGGGACAGAGAATTAGGTCACTAGGACGTGGTTACCGGTATAATGTCACAGGGATGGTCCTCACCTACTATCCAGCTCAACTCCTGCCTCCTTCAGTTTCCCAGATACCTAGACCCTGGCTCCGGAAGAATCTAAAGACCCACTCCACGTGAAGAAGGAAAAAAAGCACGGCCAGGGACCATCGCTCTTCACGACCCAGGAGTCCCTCCTCCCTCAGATCACAGGAGTCTAGCCCTCCCCCAAGTCCCTTTCCTCCACCAGACCCAGGAGTCTGAGCCTCCAGACCCCTCCTCCCCAATCCCAGGAAACCACAGCCCCATGAGACAAGATTCTGGGCTCTCATCCTACTCCCTTAGACCCAGAAATCCCAGCCTTTAGACCCCTCCTCCCCCAAGGCCTAGGAGTCCGGGTGCCCAGGTCCTCCTCCAAGATCTAGGGAGTTCTGGACTCTCCCTTCCGCCCGCAGCCCCAGCCCTGTGGGCCTGCAACCTAGGGTGGGGGAGGAGGAAAGGGCGGGGTTTCTGGAGCAGACAGGCGGGACTTGGGTCACTGGAGCCAGGGGCGGGGCAGAGGTGAAGCGAGGCCCCTTGAGCCCCTCCCTCCTGACACAGCAGGTCCTACGGGTCCAGCTGGCTGGGCAGAAAGCGCGAGAGACTTTCACTCTATTCCTTCCTTTCCTTCTCCCCCTGCGGGCAGCGGCACAACAGGTTCTGAGAGTGGATAATTCCCAGCCCCGCCCAATTTTGTGGGCTGTGTCCAAAGCCTGGGGCTGGGGCATTGGACTCCTGTGAGGAGAGGAGGGGATTGAGGGCCCTGGGACCTGGGAGATGAGGCAGCTGGGTGCCTGTACCCTTGGGTCTTAGAAGTGGTGCATCTGAGAATTTAGACAAGTGAATCTCTGCACTCAGAGTCCAGATTCGGGAAAATGTGTATAAGAGGACAGGCCGGCCTTAGGCAACATGATATCTGAAACCCACAACAACACAAGATATTTTAGGGAGGCTGCTCTAGAACCTTAAATTCACTGAGAATGAAATAAAACACAGTAAGGCTGGGCATAGAATCTAGAAAGCTACTGGCATGAAGACACAGTACAGAGTGTAGGAAGGATATATGCTTCCACATTTACAGTGTGCTTGGAGTAAGAACTGCACATAGGGCTAAGCAGAGGGGCATTTTCCAGAACTGAGGGCTGGAACCTACAACTTAGAACCAGCCAAGAGCAACCTAATAACTTAAAGAGTGTCTGGGTTACCCCAGAATCCCAAACACAGAGGGAAGCATAATGATACCTAAGAGCATACCTAATGCAATACATAACAAACCTAGTCAGGAGATATAATCTAGAACTCAGAACCTGCTAGGGATGAAGGTGTAACACACAATATAGCAGGGGTCACATTCTTGGTTTTTATCATGTGTCTAGATAATGCTAGAACTCAGAAAGCAAAAGATGTGCTCTACAATTCAGAACATGCTCTGGAGGGGAAGAAAAACCTAGAAAGTAGCAAGAAGTTTGCCTAAAACTTAGAAGTGTCTGGAGGACAATGCAAAAGGATGCATGTTGAGAATTAAGAATTTTCTGGAATAAAGACTGAGTTGTCAAAGGAGGGGGAGTAGGTGTTCTGGAAATAAGAACATTTCTAGACTGAAGAGTCCAGAGAGGAGAGAACCTAGAACATAGTTAGAATGCCAAGTGGCAGATGGAGAAGAAAGCCCACAATCCACCAGGGGAAAATTTCTAAACTAAGGCTGCACTAGGGAAAAGATGGGCAGAGGAGGTGGGAATGAGTTGGCCTAGAACCTAGAACCTGAGAAAGAAAAATGTAATGTAGAACACTTCAATGGGAATCTTCTAGATTTCAGAATGTGAAATTAGATGGAACCTAAACCAAGGAAGTGCATTCTAGAATTAATAGTATAAATTGGAGAAAGACTAGAGCACATACTTGGAACACATACATTTTTAAAGTGAGAATAACCCTGGGAAGAGAATGAAATCTAGAACAATGTGGCTGGAATCTAGAACACACATAAAATGAAAATTTAGCAGAAAATAAGTTAAGGACTGGTTGCTAGAAATTTGGAACATGACCAAGGAGCGAGTGAGATCAGAATTTGGCTTGGGGATGTTATCTAGATATTTGAAAATCTAAATGGGAAAAGACACATCTGGAATTTAGCATCTTGCCTAGAACTTAGACCATGCCTTGAATGGAGATGGCACAGACAAGTCAACCGGGAGTGTTTAGAATTTAGAAGGAATCTAGAACATGGAACAATGCAAGGGCACATGTGCAATTAGAAATGTGGGAGACAGTGGGTAGGTTCTAAATCACCTAATGAGCCTAGGCCACAGAACACATCTAGAGGAAGTGATGTGTGTTTGGCTCATCAGCCTGAGTGTTCTTGGAGAGTGGGACCCATGATATGGGCCTCAGGAGGCAGTGGGGTGCTGGAAACATCTCAAGAAGCTGGGTCTTAGGGGAAAGAGTAGAGAAGAGAATCCTGAAGCCCAGCGCCTGAGATGATATGAGGATGAGGCAGGGGTTTGCCAAGGCGACAGGAGATGTGAAGTTGACAGGGGTGGTCATGAGGCTGTAAGGATCTGGGTCCCTAAAAGTGAAAGCTGAGGAGGTAGATACCTGGGGGGGGGCAGGGCTGGGGGCCTGGACCACTAGATCCTTGTGGAAGTAAAGGATGGGGGGTTAGAAGCTTAGAGCCTGAGTCCTTGTTTCGAGGGACGGCTGGGGCCAATAGCCTCAGTAAAGGCTGGTGGGCAGTACAGAAGCTGGGTCTGAACTCCTGGGTCCCTGAGGGGATGCAGGACTGGGGAAAAGACATCTAGGTCTCCAAGGGGGAGGGATGGACAGAAGTTAAAGAACTGCATTAGGAATTGCATTCCAGGTCCCAGAAATGAAGACAGCCATGGAGCCTGAGTCCCTAAGGGAGCAGAGGCTGGGGTGACAAGAAGCTTATATTTGTCTGAGGGGCACAGGGGCTGTTGAACTGGGTTTGGAAGGGGGCAAAGGCTGGGAAACTGGATTCCTAGGTCCTGACGTGGTGAGGGCTATCAGCTGGGGCCAGCAGACGGAGTGAGCACGGACAAGCTTCCAGAACAGGGTGGGAGCTGCATGCCCCGGTGCCAAGGTCCCTAAGGTGGACAGGGAAGGAAAATTCAGAAGCCCTGGCATCTCAGGGAGCAGCTGGAGTCTCAAAAACCTGGGGTGCCGAGGACCGGGCCAACAGCCTGGCCGGCGGAACCGTGAGGCCGACGGGGGCGCCCGGGTCAGGGAGGGCCCGGGTATCCCCGGGTCAAAGGCGCGGCGGGGGGGATCCCCGCGCCGCCTGCGCCCCCTCCCTGGCGGCGGCAGCAGAAGGTGGGGGAGGCGAGGCTGCCGAGTGCGCTGACCATGGACAGCTCCGGAGCGGGCCTGTGTCCAGGGCGCTGCCGAGCCGGCCTGGACCAAGGGACGGGACCGGCCGTTCAAGCCGAAGGCTGACGACCGGCAGACAGGGTGTGCGAGTCGGGGACGATGCGGACGCGACGGGGGGCAGCCGGCTGTGGCCGGGGGAGTCTGACACAGCCGTGCGGGTGTCTGGAGCTCCGAGGACTGGGCCGAGAAGGGGGATCTAGGTTCAGAGGGGGGTCCTGGGGTTGAACTGGGAAATCCAGGCTCCTGGGCCCTGGAGGAGGCGCAAGGTGGCGGTACGCCTGGGATTCTAGGGTTCGGTTGGGGACTCTGGGCGCTGGGAGGGGCACGCCTGAGTCTTTGGGGTTGGGCTGTGAAATCTGGGCTCTGGGGTCCCCAGAGATGAGGAAGAGAATCCAGGATCTCGGGGAGGCGGGGGAGGCTCGCCGAGGGGTCCCCAGGATGGGCGCTGCCAGGCGGGCCGGGCCGGGCTCTTACCTACCTGGTCCGCGGCGGCTGCGGGAGGAGCTGGGCTGCAGGAGGGACGTAGGGTGGGGGTGGGGGGCCGGGCGGGGCCCCTGGCGATGGCCGGGGCCCGGATCTGTAGCTCCGGAGCCCTGTCTCCGCCGCTCGCGCGGGCTCCGCGTCTCTTGCTCCGGCTTGGGCGCTGGGGACCCCCCTCCCTCTCACGGTCTCACAGCCCTCTACCCCTTAAAATACTCCCCTGCCCCCGTCACCGTTCAGCCTCCCCCCGCGAGGCCGCAGCCGCCAGATCCAGGGGTGCCCACCAGCGCCCCCAAATCCCACCTTCCCCCCCAAAAAAATTCCTCCTCCCTCCCCCTCCCCCCACAGCACCCGGGCGGTCGTGGCCCCTTTAACAGGAGACTGACAGACGGTGCTGAGTGGCCAATGGGAGGCGGCGTCGGCGCCGGCCGGCGACTAGACCCCGCCTCCGCACGGGCCGGGAGGGGTCGCGCGGGCGGAGAGCGGGAGGCGGGGCGTAGGGCGCCTCGTCCTATAGGCGTGCGGCGTGAGGCGGCTGGGGCGGGAGGCGGAGCTCGGCAGGGGGATGATGTCACCTGGAGCGAGTAGCGCGCGGCGTGGAACGCAAGTCGCGACCCCGGATCCCGGCAGTGGCGCGCGCCGGCCCTTGCGCTGCACAGGACACTAGAGCTGGGCTGACAGCGGGATGGGGCTAAAGGTTGGATTTTTAAGGCGGGGGTAGCTACCGGAAAGACGTGCTCTGATTGGGAGGTGGAGTGCCTGCCGGTGGGCGAGTGCACCTTATTCCGCACCCCTGCGCCCGCCTCGGGAACTGCACGCGGCACCCCCACCCGCGACTCCCACGCAGACGGCAGTGCGGCCTGCAGGGTTCCCCCGGCGGACGACGCTAATGGTTCGCTCCGCCCCGCCCACACAGGCCGCCCACTGGCTCCTGTGATGTTTAGGGACTCTGGAGGAAGGGGCTCGGCCTTCGCCCTCAGACTTAAAGGTCCGGGGTGTCATCTTCAATTCTGTCCCAGACCCAGACAGGGTCCCAGCCTCCGACCCCCGGACTTGTCCCTAGGAAGCCAGCTCGCCTCCGCCTTCAGACCTGGGGAGAGGTCTCTACCTCTGCTCTCAGACTCTGAGAAAGGGCTTCTTCAGGGCTTGGACTGACCTGAGCTCCTCTCCTCTCCCACACCTCAAGAAACTCTGACCCCAGGATGCAGAACAGACACACAGACACTCAGTGAGGGTCAAAGATCTTTAAATAAGGAGCCAGTGACAATAAATACTGTACAGGGGACAGGGTGAAGGTGAGGGTCCAGATCTGTGGTTTCAGCCTCGAGACTCCAAGGACCTGCAAGCGGGATGAAAAGAGGAAAACCATGCTCAGGGGGGCCCTGGGGAGCATGAGAGAGCCAGGACTGGGGTTCCAGAGGCAAGGGCCCCGGGAAGCAGGTTGAGGGATTCCAGCTAGACTGGGTTCCAGATCTTGGGATGGTAGGGAGCTAGGGAAATTTGGTTGGAAAGGCCTGGGGTGGGAGCCTGGGTCAAGGGTCAGGATCCCAGAGGAGAGGGGCCAGGGCTGGGGACAGCAATCTCAGGAATCATTGGCCTGGACTGAGAGTCTGCAGTTAAAGGGAAGCAGTGGAGTCCCCAGGACAGTGGTGACCAAGGGGGCTCACGAGTAGCTCTGGTGTTGCTGGCGCCGGCGGGCAGAGCGCATCTTCTCAAATCGGGCCTCCATCTCCTCCAGCACGCGAGGCGTGTAACGCACCACCAGCTTCACTGAGCCCTGGGCTGCCTTCAGCAGCTCCACCGCCTTCTCGTGCTGCTCACCCTCAACGCTCTGCGGGGCCCAACGCAGACAGCTGGGGCTGGGGCCTGCTGCCCTCACCCAGCCCCCACCAGGAAACAGGACCAACTGCTGGTGAGCCTGGTGCCAGCCCTGAGATGCCAAGGCCTTGTGTCTTCCTCGTGTGAGAGTCATCAAAAGTCCTCCAAACCTTCCAGGTTCCCTGTGTCAGGTTCAGCCCCATGTTCCCTCAGTCACTGGCCAGATGTCTAGGCCCATCTTTGTTGCCCCTTTCCCACAGCCCACTAAAACCCTCTTGCCCTGACTCCCTCTTCTTTGTCCCCACAGTCCTGGCCCCAGCTCAGGCCTTGTCCTCTCCCCTCTGGACTCTTACCCCAGCCTCCTCCCTTGGGTCTGGCCTCCCATCTCTCCCCTCAGTCCATCTGCCATAGAATCCCAGACGGGTCTTTCTACACCTGCAAGCTGAGCTTATCCCTCACTTACTCACAGCCCTCCCGTGGCTCCCCAGCACCCATGGGACCAAGTCCCAGCTTCTCAGGCTGGCACTGAAGCCATGCATGGCTGACCCCAACCACCTATCCAGTTATACTCCCATCTACTTGAACCACAATGATTTTAATTACCTGCATGCCACAGACCTCCATTAGAATCAAGCCCTTTCTCTTCAGCTCAGAGGAGAGCCAAATCGGGGTCCTTACCTACAACACCCTCGGCCTTCACCTTGTTTGCCTGAAGAACTCCTACTCATCCTTCAACACCCAACCCAAATGTTCCTTACTCTGCAAAAACTTCCTACATCTACACTGGCCTGGTGCCACATCTGGGCTCTCACAATGCTTTGTGCTTCCTCATTATTATGTCTCTGGATTAGGACTATTTCAGTCAGGGTCTACTTCACTTACCAGAGAGGAAGAGTCTTGAGTGTAGGAGCTGAGGCCAGCTTCTCTCAGGGTCTGCAGCATTGCCCAGCACAGGGCTGGCCACAGAGGCAATGCTCAGTGTGTGTTGAATGAATGTCAAAAGCAGGGACTATGCTACCTTGGACAGACAGTGCCTCCAGCCCTGCCTCAGCCCCACACTTACCACACCATTCACCGACAGCAGTTGGTCCCCACGCTTGAGGCCTCCGTGGCGGTCAGCCACGCCTCCTGGAATGACCCGGGAGATGTAGATGGGCGAGTTCTGCTCTTTGCCACCCATGATATTTAAAGCCCAGGCCCTCGTCTGTCTTGGGCAGCTCCACTACCCTAGGATGTGCATGGCCCTCACTGGCTGTGAAGGCGGCCACTGTGGCCTAGGAGAGAGAAAGCATCAGGGGGTGAGGGTCCCTGCACAGTGGGCATGCAGGTTGGGGTGAGGGATCTAGGCCAGGGAGAGCGATTTAGGTCAGATTGCTACCCCCAAGCACAAGACACCTGCCATGACTCAACACTAGATTACCCCTGTAACGACTGCATGTCCTTTTGGTTCCCTTTGCATACTTCTGACATGCCAAATAGAAAGTCTCCATTTGGTGTGAGTGTGTCATAAATACCCTATACTTGCCGACCTTGCTTTTTGACAGAGGAAAACAAGGCCTGGAGGGAGCTGAGAGCTTCCCGGCAGCAACAAGAAGTAGCATCTAACTACAGTTCAGTAAGATTTCAGTGTTTCATGACTTTTGTTGTTTTCATTGTATAGATGTTGAAGGTTACCTTCTAGCCGGGCATGCCATACTGTATCCATTTGTAGTTGTTGAAGATGCCTTTATATGACATTTTAGTTTAAAATGTGCCATTGTTTAATAACAGTTAAGGGTGGTACATAAATTTGGCAACAACCATGAAGAAGGAAACAGGAATGCCTGACATTAAGAAGATACTGAGCAGGCAGTTGAGTGGACACAAAAGCAATGGGGTGGGGGTGCCTACCTTGGCTGTGGCATGGGCCCGGATCTCAGCGCTGCCGGTGATGTCCAGCGTGTCATACAGCTGCTCATACACCTGAGTGAGCACGCAGCAGCATTAGGAAGCCGCCAGCCCGCTCCTGCCCTAGACACAGGAGTCCAGGTCCCCAGAGCCCCTCTCCCCTCCCACCCGAGGATCCGCTCCGCCCCTCCAACCGGAGCCCGAGGAAACGACAACTCCCAAAGAACCTGAAGCGCGGGCACCCTAAGGCGGGCCGCCACAGAAGCTGCTGGGAGGCATAGTCCCTGGGCTCGGGGCGACCAGGAGGAGGAAGACGGCGACCGCCACAACTCTCACCTCTCGGATGGCGGAGCAGAAGCGGCTCTGCAGGACTCGCTGGAGGGCCTGCAGCTTCTGCGGGGGCAGCTCCCCACTGCGCTGGAGCCGCTCGAGGAGCTCCACGGCCCGGGACACGTCTGCAGGGCGGGGGCGGGAGCACAGACACATAGAGAGTCAGAGACACCAAGACGCCCAGAAACACCGAGAGGCGCGGCGAGAGATTGAGTAAGGGCGAGCGCAGACAGACCCCGGGAAGGACAGCCGAAGCACAGTCGGACATCCCGCAGAGTCAACGATGGCAAGGGAGAGACGGCGACCAGCCGGGTCGCAGTACGCAGGATCTCCGCCCCCGCCGCACGCACAGACAGGGGCGTGCGGCGGGCGCCCCGGCCCCAGCCAGCTCGCCCACGGACCCTCCCACACCCACAGAGCGCCGGCTCCTGGCGCCCCGCCCCGCCCACCCTCGCCTGCCTGGCCCGGGGCGGGGCAGGGCCCGGGATTCGGGGACCCAGGCCGCGGTTGGTAGGCAGGGCCCCCTGGCGCGCGCTTACCCCGCTCCAGCCCTAGAGGCTCCACCAGCGCAGCCATGGCGGTGCCACAGCTGCCAGCCGCCTGCCTGCCCCGTCGCCGGCGAGGAGGGCGGGGCTGCGCGAGGCCACGCCCCAGGCGACGGGCGCCCCCTGCGGAGGCGCCGCCTGGCAGGGGCTGCACTCCCGCGTGCAGCGATTGCCCGGACCAGCTTCCCCGCGCGTCCAGCTGCCCTGCCCTCCGCCCCAGCCAGTCGGTCCTGTTTGCGACCCCTCCTGTTGCAGGCTCAGTCTGTCCCTTTCAGAATCCTTGTCTGCATCTCTTTCTGTCGTGCCCGCCACAACTGTCTATCCCTTCTTGATCCTTTCCCCACATTCACTCAATAAATGCATGTAAAACATGTTCTGAGCCCAGGGCTATGGACGCGACGGCGCGCAGAGCAGACGAGCCCACTGCCCGAATGGCACTTCCAGTCTGTGGAACTGACACCCAACTTCTGTGGTAAGAGCTGAGAGTGGGGAGGTGACGGACGATCTAGATGGAGGAAATCCTCGAGGAGGGACATACGGACTCCTGGAAGGTAAGATCCAGAGGTGGGGCGTGGGTCACCCCCGCCAGGCAGAAGGAGCCCACATGGCTGGAGAGCAGAGTTGGGACTGATTTAGGATTAAGGGGGAAAGGCTGGCAGGGTACAGTTTATGCCTGGCCTTGTGTGTTGGCATATGCTTGTTGAGGATTTTGGACTTCATGCCAACTCCTAAGAGTAAAATGTGATACTCAAATTTGTATTTTAAGATGATTGTGGCCACTGTGGTCTGGATTGGATGGGAGCAAGAGGGGAAGCAGCTGGCCCATTTACTGTAGCAATCCCTGCGGTGCCCAGGCCTGGAGAACAGGTGGACAGATGTGGAAAGTGTTGGGGCAAGTCTGGGTGCTTAGCTGCATATGGGGATGGAAGCTGCAGGGAAAGGGAGTACTAAGGTGCTCTGGTGCCATTTGTTAAGCTGGTCTATGCTGAAGGAGGGATATTGGATATTTCGAATTTGAGGAGCCTGTGCAGTGTACAAGGGGAGAACATAGATCTAAGTCCAGGGCTCAGAAGAGCCATCTGGTCTGCAGGCAGTTTTGAGAATTTGGGCATAGGTGGTAGATAAAACCATAGGAGTGGACGAGAATGCCGAGGGCAAGAGAATAAAGAAGACCTAGGACTGGCCCTCGAAACACTTAAACATCAGGAAGAAGGCAAAGAATGGCCAGAAAGGTAGGAGGAAACTCAGGTAGAAGAAGCCAAGAGAAGAGAATGTTTTTAAAAAGAGGAAGGGGTCAGTGGTATACAATGCTCTAGAGAGGCCGAGGAAATGTGGGAAATGTAGGAAATGTAGACAAGACTTTTGAGAAGTCTAGCTGTTGCCTCACCATCTTCTGGTTCAGCTGGATGGGGATATGAAATGGAAAAGAGCTTGTTCAAAGTGGGAGGGCAGGTTTGTCTAGCCCTCTCTCCTTCATTATATTTCTCTCTTCTTTAACAAAATGTAATGTCTTCACAAGGTTAAAAACAAAATCAAATAAACAGAGTAATAATGAAAAGCACCAGTCCCTGTATTTCTCTTAACTCTACCCAGTTGAAGAGACAATTTATAGATGTTTAGTCTGAGTTGCTTCTGTATCTAAATAACATGCTAGTTCTTGATTTATCAATTTAGATGGAATAGATTACACATTGATTTTCTGCTTTTCCCACCTTTCCCCTCTGTTCCCATATTTTTACAATAGCAACTTTTAGTTCAATCAATAAAGTGCTCACATTATGTCTACCGATTGTTTACAGCAGAGCCCAAGTAGTGTTTTGTGATTACATTTCCTTTCTGGAACAGCTTTTTGCTTTTTCTGTGGCTTCTGTGTACCTTTGTTTTCTTTCTTTTCCCACATTCCCAATCTCTTTCAAATGAGATCATGAACGTTCAGGGTGGTGCAGCTGTAGACTCAATTTCTTTCAAAGTCTCCAAAACATCTATTTAATTGAATCTTTTTATCCCAAAACTTCTTGGCAACCTCAGTCCACTTACCCCAATCTGGACCAATTGCGCTCTAGAAACGGCTGTGCTGGCTGGGACTCCCCTCCTGAATTGAATCCAGTTTCCTCTTTTAAATCCTTAATTTCAGTGAAGTAGGGCTTCAGTTAACTTCCTAAAAAGGTGGTGAGATGTCTCTTACTTTCAAAGAAGTTTGTCCAAGTCTCTCTCTCCTAGTGCTTCTGGTATTTGTAAGACTTCAGGTTATCTAGTGTCTCATCAACTACTAAATTCTTAATTTCTGATATTGTTTCCCAGTTCTAGAATTTCCATTTTTTTTAGACGCAGCTTTGTTAAAATTCTCTATCTTTTCCTTATTTCTTTATTTTGTGAACATGTCATAGTTATTTCAGTCTGATAACTACAACGTCTGAATCATCTCTGGGTCTGTTTCTATTGTCTATTTTTTTTTTATTCCTCTCGGCTTTCAGCAATTTAAGTCCTTTCTATCACGCCTCGTAATTTTTGAGTGGATGCTGAGTATTATGTACTAAAAATAGTATGTGTAGAGGCTCCAAATGATATCTTCCTCCAAAGAGGGTTAAGTTTTCTTCTGGTTGGCAGATTGCCTAAATCCTGATGAGGTCTCATTTTAGGCTTTCTTGGCCTGACCTAACTTCAGTTGTGGCATCTCAAGCAGGGCCATTCCACAACGCCAGGCCTTGAACTGGAGACAGACCTTGACCTGTCTCACCCAGAACGGCATGGCTGCCAAAATCTCTGCTTAGCTCTTTAGCCTCCAAGTTACTGCATTCTGATGAGTTTCTTGAGTGTCTTGCAATGACAATGAGGCTCAGGAGTTGGCAAATGCCTCAAGGGAAGGTTGCATGTAGATTTGGGAGCTCAATGCTTTTCTATCTGGGAATTTTGCCCTCAAGCCCCAGCTGCCTGGTTGAACCTCCGTGAACTCTGCCCAATGAAGACTGCCCTTTCTGATAGTCTATTTCGCCCATGCTAAATTGCTAAATCTCCTTAAGGAAAAAGGAAGGATAAATACAAAGCATACCTCTGTGTGCTTTCCTTCTCTTAGGGATCATAGCTCCTCTCAAGTCTGGTCTACACTGGTGGTTCTTCATATGTTTTGCTTTTATGTATTTTTTCTGACCTTTATATAAGTGGTCTGTGCTATGTTACTCCAAAATGGGCTGCTTCTTAGCCAATACCATAAGTCTAGTTACAGCATCTGAGATACCTATGAGAATATGCTAATTAGAGATATTAAATTCTTTTATTCCTAAATTGTTCCTTCCAGGATCGGTTTTTCTATTTATCTTGCAGTCTCTTGTTGGCTCTTTCTCAAATACCTGGGTATCTTTGGTTGTTTGGGTAGACTGAGGCCATTAAAAAGCAGACTACAATCCTGTAGGTTTGGTCACAGACTGCCTCTGGGTTACCAGGCCAAGTTTGCCTTCAGGCTGAGAAACTTGTAAAAGACAAAAAAGCAGGTCTTCTATTTGCCTAGGTAGCAAAAGCCCAGCTCCTAGGCATCCTAAATGCTGAAAGGGAGGCTGAAGTTTTATATACAGATTCTACCTCCTTGTTCTGGAGTTGCAACCTTGACGCTCTCTGTTCTGCAGGGCCAACTGGCTCCCTTCTCGGTGCTCACCAGACTGAAGTGTTCTCACCATCTTTTTAAATCTTTTGTCCAGAAACTTGCTGCAATCTCAATTGCTGGTGGATGCTCTTCTGTTTCTGCTTGTTATCCCTCTACTGTCACGAGGAAGTATTAAGTGAAAGTGCCTACCACAAAGCAACAGGAGGCCTTCCCCACCCCTCAGGCTTGCCTAGCCTTGCTGCTCTGCATTCCTCCCAAACTGCACATTCTACCTTTCCTGTGTCCTGCTCTCCCACACAGATAACAGCTTCCCTTGCATACACTGAAAGCTGCAGTTTCCCAAGTAATCTGGTCCCCTCCTATAATCCATTCCTCCACCAAAACAGGGGTATGAATAGCCCCCAAGGAATGTGTGGAAGAGGTTTAAAAAAAAGAGGATGAAAACACAAGATCAAGGAACCTTACAGAGAGCTTTCTTACCCCATCTTGAACAGCTCTGGTATATTGGGCATAGCCTCAGCCTTAGCTCCTAAAGCTCAAGTTCTAGGCATGCCCTGGAAAACAAACCAAAATAGGATCATCAAAGGTTAGGTGACAGCCGGGTGGGGTGGTTCATACCTATAAACCCAGCACTTTGGGAGGCTAAGGCAGAAGGATCACTTGAGGCCAGGAGTTTGAGACCAGCCTGGGTAACAGAGCAAGACCCTGTCTCTACAAAAAATTTAAAAATCAGCGGGGTGCAGTTGCTGGCTCCTATAGTCCTAGCTATTCAGAAGGCTGAGGCAGGATTTTTTGAGCCCAGGAGTCCCAGGCTACAAGTGAGCTATGGTCACACCACTTGTATCCCAGCCTGGGCAACATACCCTGTTTCAAAAGAAAAAAAAAAAAGGTGACAATCTTCTGGGGCAGACACAGCACTGAAGCAGCAGCCAAAGTACCCACAATCAACAGGAAATTAATTTTATTTTTAAATCCAAGGGGCCAGAACAAATAATGAAACTCCTACCCTTAGAGGGCAAACTTAGGTGGCCAAGAAGGTTGGGGGAGAGGATGACAGCAAGAGGGTGGTCAGGAACACGTCCAAACAAAGCAGGCGGAGAGGACTCTTCACTCTGGTGCAGCCTCCATCAAATACCCGTTCTCTGGAGCAAGATACCCATCGCCTCCCTCAGACTCCATATACATGTCTCGGCCATCGTTGCCCAGACCCTCCAGCCCGTTGTCCTGGCCGCCGCCACCCCCACCTCGAGCCTCATCCCTCCCCCGCTCACTACCCCGCTCCCCCCGCTTGTGCTCGCGATCCCGGTCTCGGTCACGGTCCCGGCGCCGCTCGCGCTCACTCCGGTGGCTCCGCCGTCGTTCCCGGTCACGATCCCGACCCTTCTCCTCTGGACCGTCAGGGCCGTCAGGACCGAGCTCCCCAGGAGGACCATCATCAGGGGGCGCATCACCAGCCTCAGAGGGCTCCGCCATGTCGCCGCCGCCACCACCCCCACGCAACTCCTCTTTGCGCTCCCGCTCCCGCCGGGCCCGCTCTCGGCTCCGGCTGCTTCGCCGCTTCCGTTCCCGGTCCTTGTCCTTGCTCCGCTCCCTGGAGCGCCTCCGCTCCTCCTTGTCGCGACTCCGTGAGGGCGCGTTCCGTTCCTTGTCTCGCTCCCGGCTCCGCTCTCTGCGCTCCCGCTCACGGTCCCGGTCCCGGTCCCTGTGGGGAAGCGGGGAGGGGCCCGGCCTGGATGAGGTGGGCAGAGGTGTGTGGCAGGGGCCCCCCATGTGACCACCCCCGTCCCAGGAAACTGGCTGCCCAATCTCACCTCTCGTCGTAGCGGGACGTATCATCGCGGCCTGAATGCCGGATGTTCACGTCAGCGCCACCTCTTCTGGTACCACCGAGGCCACCTCCTAGGGCGGGGCAGATGAACAGAGTCAGTCTGCACAGGGGCAGGAAAGCAAGCCCCCGCCGCTGGCGTCCACAGGGCCAGGTCCTGTGCAGATCATCTCGCCAGCACTCCAGTCACAGGACAACCGTGTCTTACAGGCACTACCTGACTCCCACAGAGTGCTACTTAGGAACAACGGTAACTGGAACCCACGTTTGACTCCAAAGCTCACAATCTTAACCACTTACTACACAGCCTCCTCAAAATCCTCCCTTCTAGTCACCCTCGCCCTCAAACAAACTGGAGGCCAGTGATCTGAAAATGTGATCTGCTTAAAAGCCTTTGGTGCCCTGACCCGGCCTTAAGTCCAAACTCCTTGTCAACTGGCTGTAAGAGCCAGCAAGAGTGGCCCCTGCCCAACTTCCACACCTCTGGCAGGGCTCTTGGCATTCTAAGCCTTTTCCAGCCTCCACACATTCATCTTCCTATGACAGGATTTGTGCACATTGTTCTTTTTCCCTGGAATGAGCTCACCTCCATGTCAGCCCAAACACCACTTCCTCAGGAAGCCTTCGCCGACCTGCCAGACCAAGCCACCCTCCTCAGCATACTCAGGTTTCAGAAATGCTTCCTTCAACCTCAAGTTTGAGATCCGCTATTTGTTTGTGTGAGTGGATTGCTACGTGCCTCTTGCACCAGGCTCTAATACACCATGAAAGCAGGGGCCATGTCTGCTTGTGGTAACCAACACGTGGCCCTGCAGCTGATACATAAAGGTGGACTGTGTGTTTGTCAAGTGAATAAATGAACAGCCCTGAGAAACAGATGACAGCATCATCGTTTGGATGGGGAAACACTAAGATAAAGTCACTCGCCCACAGTGCCTCAACAAGGAAAGTGTAGTGCTGGGTCGTCACTCGTGTCTGCCTACAGGTTGAACCTGCCTTCTCAAGCAGTCCTCTACACCACACTGCCTGGAAGAAAGCTGGAGTGAGGCAGGGCTGAGTTCCATATAAGAAATGACTTCTGGCTGGGTGCACTGGTTCACGCCTGTAATCTTAGCACTTTGTGAGGCTGAGGAGGGAGGACCACTTGAGGCCAGGAGTTCAAGACCAGCCTGGGCAATAGCGAGACCCCGTCTCTACAAGGTCTCTATGAAAAATAAAAAGATTAGCTAGACATGGTGGTTCACACCTCTAGTTCCAGCTACCTGGGAGGCTGAGGCAGGAGGATAACTTGA
This sequence comes from Daubentonia madagascariensis, assembly GCA_023783475.1. Lineage (NCBI taxonomy): Eukaryota > Metazoa > Chordata > Mammalia > Primates > Daubentoniidae > Daubentonia > Daubentonia madagascariensis. The sequence goes on along the minus strand of JAKFHU010001057.1, from coordinate 665,059 downwards.
GCCCAGGAATTTGAGGCTCATATGATTGTGCCACTGCACTCCTGTCTGGGCAACAGAGCGAGACCCCACTGAATGAAATAAAGAAAGAAAAGAAAGAAAGCACAAATGATGTCTAACCATGAGAATGAAAGAGAAAAAGAAAAAAAAAGAGAGGCTGCTGGGATACCAGGGAGACATTCAAATAGGGAGCAGGCAACTGATCAAGCACCTGAAGTGTCACAGGCACAGGACAGCTAGATTAGTGTTTTCAATTTTCAGGTCACGACCCAGCAATGAGTTGGCTACGGCTGCAACCAACATCTTAAAAAATAAAATAAAACAGCAGAATATAAAACACAACTATGGAGCCAGGTGCAATGGCTTGAGCCTGTAGTCCCAGCTACTCCTATCCTTTAAGGCAGGAGTTTGAGATTGGCCTGGGCAACACAGCAAGACCCCATCTTCAAAAAACAAAAAAATACAACTATATGCTGCATACAGACAATATTACGACTGTTTTGGGAAACTTCTGTTTAGGTTATATGTATTTCTGCACGTGCACTGTGTCAAGATGTGTTGGTTAACCTCACAGTATGAATGTCAATCAAACTAGAAGATTCTGGGAAGATTCTGACATTCTAGGACTCTCTCCACAATAGGAAATAGCAGAGCCTTAAGAACCCACTCCACCCCAGAGAAACCAGAGGAAGGTAAGAACACACCTATCAAGTGCAGACACTCAGCAGATGAGCATGTGGTCTACCTAGCACAGGTGGGGCGAGAGCAAGAAGGGAGGGCTGGGAGGCAGGATAGGAGCTAAGGGTGGTTGACACTGCCTGGGCATCTGCCCAGGGAAGATCTTCTCTGAGAACTGTCACTCAGCCTCATAGGATTCAGTCCTCAACAAGTGTGTTTGGATAAAAGGACCTCAACCACAGGTTCAGGCCCAACACTGAGCCAATTAGACGGGTCCTCCCCATAACAGAGAGAGATTCATCCAGGACTAGGTGTGAAGCAGGGAGTCGTGGCATGCCACACTGGACCAGTGCGAGGAAACACAGAAGAGACCCATCTGCACAGATGGCAAACAAGGCAGAAATGAGCTGCAGAGACATCAGACGTGTGCCATCAAGATGTGGGCTGCCCAGCTCTTGACAACTTCAGCTACCAGGTGCTCTTGAGGCCCAATGGCATCACATGCCTCTGAACTTCAAAAGGCACCTGTGATTCTGCACTGACAGGCCCCTTTATGTTTTAGGAAGCACAAATGTATTGCTGATCTTTGCAGCCAAACTAATCTTGACTGAGATGGTAAATGGCAGACAATAAGGGGGACTGAATGTAGGAGGCTCAGAGGCCAAAGGCTGCCCCGTCTTGCTTTTGACTAGAAAGAAGCCTGGTACGCAGCTGGTGATCCAATAGGTAACTTGCTCAATCAATGAAGGAACGAACAAACAAGAGCAAGAGTATAGTATAAGCAGATGAGTCAAGTGACATTTATAAGCCCCACTGTATGTCACTTGCCAAGCTTGGTATCTGATAAGCTGAGCTCAGCGAACTCATGCTATTCCCACTGTCCGAGATGAGGAAAACGAAGCAGGAAGAGGAGAAATCCACCAGCTATTAAGTATGCAAGCCATCTGGGGCCTGGCTGCTCCTAATCAGTAACCCACAATGAGAAGGCAGGCGGGTACCAGAAATATGATGGCAACGAAAGAGATGAGCTGGAAACAGAGGGAGAATGTCAACAGCTGAGCAGGGGAAACAGCAAGAGGCAGAGAAGACAGAAAGCAGCAAAGGGTGTGGGAAAGAGAGGGGAGAACAAGGCCACCAGACTCAGGGCCACTAAGAGCCCAACGTGGGCAGGATGTGCTCACCTAGCCGCCGGGGCCTCCAGCCCTTCACGGTTCGGCCCCTCTCCACATCCACAAGGACCCTCCTGCCATCAATCTTCTTGCCATCTGCGTGCTTGTAAGCGGCTGTAACAGATGTGGGGAGGGGGAAGGGGAGAGGAGTCCCCAGAGGGTCCTCTAGTCAGGACAGGCCCAGCTCTGTAGCAGCCCCACCCCCATGTGTCCCCATCATCGCACTCACACGCACACGCCCACCAGACAGCCAGGCACCTGACAGCCAGACCAACCCTCTCCCAAACCGGCGAGGGGCCTGCTCCATCTCAGTGCCTGCTTCCTTCGCAGCACCCCCCAACCACCACTGGGGGGGGCAAGACATCCACCCCCAACCACCCTCCCCCAGGTTCCCAGACCCTTCCTACTCCCATATGACGGAGCAGCCCCCTCCTGCCAGGGTGGCCAAAGTTGCTGCAAAGAAACTGGAGGTTAACTCAACGCTGGATTCTGCTGTGGGGGAGGGGGCTCCTCCACAACCCCAAGCATGCACCCTAAAACATCATGCTGGGGCAGGAGGCCCGGCTGGGCCGCTCTGCACCCCAGTTCACACCGGTTTTATTTTTTCTGTTTTTTTGGGGGAGGGTGAGTGTGGGGGGAACAGACATCAGAACAGAAAATGAACCAGAAGGGGGTGGGAGAAATCTTCAGGAAATGGCAGGGAGCAGAAAGGTGGGTTATGTGCTCCCACAGGGCCCAGAGGGGCCCCGCTGCAGGGGGGCGAGGGAAAGTGGAGGGAGGCATGGGGAGACGTGCGGTGCTACTGAAAATCCCTGCCTTACCTGAGACGACTGACCCTGCCACCCACCCAGCCCCTCCCCATCTCGCCCTCCACATCCCCAGCTCAACACGCACTGGGAGTCCACCCCAGCCGGAGCCTGTCAGAGTAGCGGAGGAGACGAGGGGAGAGGCTTGCTGATGCTCTTGGGCAGGACACAGCAAAGAGCAGGCCTGATGCCCTGGCCTGTAATTACATGGGGCTGTCGGGAAGGCCCAAAAGTCTCTGTCCCCACCCCCAGCCCTGGCCTAGGGGACTGTCCTCAACCAACCACGATACCCTGCCCCGCCCCAGCCCGCTTCCCCCCCAAATAACAACCAGAGGAAGAGAAAAAGGTGCCATTTACCGATGCCGGCCTTGCGGGTGTCCAAACCGAGCGGGATGGGGGGGGCTCGGCAACTCCTGGGGGCCTGGCGAGGAGGCGGGCTTCCCGGGGGGGGGACACGGGACCGCTTACCTGGAGCCCCCAAGCTTACCTGAGCACGCGCACAGACCCCACCCCCACCACCATGGGGTCAGCTAAAGCTACAGGAAGGGGAGGTGGGGGGTTCTAGGGAGCCATGAGGGAGAGAAGCCATATCTCCTGCACCACCTGGAGACAGGCAGAGGAAGTGGTAGACCCCAAAGAAGCCTCATGGAGGCCTTAAAGAGGGGAGATAAAGATTAACACCAAATCTGGGAGCTGGAAAGCCTTGGGACTATCTTTTTTGAATTTAAAAAGAAGGCTGGGGAGGCCTTAGAAAACCTGTCCACCCTTACCAATTCCCAATAAAGTCACACTAAGCTAGGCACATGGGCCACCCCTGAGGACCTGGAGTGACATTTCCACCTGCAACTCCACACTCCCTCCCACCAGCTGCTTCAGCCTGAAGGCTGGCACGCAGGGGTCCAGGAGATGACTGCTGCCGTGCTCTGAGGAGGAGGGGCCACTTGGCCCCTGAACCCAGAGGAGGGGAGTGGGGGAAGGAATTTAAGGACCAGTCAAGCAAAGGAACCCTGTTCGGGTTCGGTATCCCAAACCCCAAAAGAGGCCCAACCCAGGAGGAACAGCAAAGAAAACGTGTGATTGTGTACGTCTAGGCTCTTCTCTCTCTCTTTCCCTCTCTTAAGTCTCTAGACAGTAAAACCTGCTCCGCCTTCAGCTGTTCACAGCCTACCCCTTGATCCCTTCCACACCCTAGCCCCAATCCCATGCACTCTGGGGAGCTCCTGACCACCTCTGGAGAGCGGCTGGGCACCACAGCCAGCCCCCTCGGGAGGCCTCAACCATGGTAAGGAAGACAGGAAGGGGCAGAGCACCCTGAAACTAGCAGCCAAAAAAGAATCTCCAGAAAGATTCACAATGACAGCCCCACAAAAGGGATGGGTGGCAGGGAGGGAAGGGCTGAAAGGTTCCACATGGAGCCCTGGCCCTTATGCACCCTGTCTTCAGTGTTCCTGCCACCCTGCCGCTGATGTCATGAAGCCGGGTAGGCAGGGGGTTGGGTGGAGCCCAGTGGAGAGGCTGGCTGCCTTTCCCACAGGGGTTCATCCTCCCCTCCTGGGATCAGCAAGATTCTCAGAGAGCATATGGATGGGGCAGGAGGGGCAATGGGCACCCAAACAAGGAAAGGGCTGTGGGTGCAGGGAGGCTGAGGGGGTGACTGGGGTGGGGAGGAGGGACGCCTCACTGCTCCTGAGCTGCCTGGCTAAGCTGGGCTGGTGTGCGGTGCTGAGTGATCTTACCCATGATACAAACCCTTATACCAACCATACACTGAGGTGTTGTAAGGGGAGCGTAAGCATCAGCTGCAAGCCAGCTGCGTGGTGGCTGCAGTGACAATAAGAACAGTCAATTAATACGGCGGCCCCTGGACACGCCGCAGCCCTGCCCACCCCCACCCACCCATCCCTGCCCATGTGGACGCCGCGACAGCCTCAAAGGGGACTTTGGAACTGTGGGGGCAGGTGCTGAACACACCTACCACCCCACTGCCCACTGAGAACAGGGTAGGGGGCTAGGGATGGGGAGGTGGAGGGTCGGTGGCCCAGCCCCAGTTCTACTGGGGGGAAGAGAGGGCAGGTACAAAGGCCAGTCCTCATTCCAACCTGGCCGCCCCCAACTCCGGTGGGGGGAATAATGGGGAGAGGTTCCCCCAAAATCCGACCCCTCCCCCCACCTCCAGCTGGCCCCAGCCCCCACCCAGTTCCCTCCTTGCCCCTGAAGTTCAACGTGTGACACTTACCTCCCCAAGTTCACACACACACACACGTTGTGGGGGATTTGGTTTTTGTTTTTTAAAAAACACGTATATAAAAAAAAAAAGATATATCAGAAACAGAGGGAGGAGAAGAGACATTGCTAATGTCAGGTGTGGCGGGGTGGGGAGGGGACAGACGACTGGGAAGGGGCTGGGGCAGCAGAGAAGTGAGAGAGGGTCATAGGGAAGGGCTGAGGCGGGAGGTACTCACAGTGCATGTCTCGCTCATGTTCATACTCGATGAAGGCATAGCCTCGGGGCTTTCCTGACCGCTTACTGTAGACCATGTGTATCTGTGGGGTAGGCGAGGGGCAGGTCAGTTCTGCCATAGGAAAACACCACCCAACCAATCACATAGCCTGTGTGCCAGCTCCTGGGCTGTGTGATGCCAGTGAGAGATGCTTCAGACCCTCTCTCTGTCCTTCAAGAGCTCCAAGTGACTTATGCTCTAACGATAGGAGCAAAGGGTACAGTGGAAACCAGAGGGGCACAAGGTAGCTTCCTGGAGGAAATGACACTTAAGCTAAGACCTAAACAATGGACAGGGATGAACAAGGGAACAGAGAGGTGTCAGCCTGTCAAGTGGAACAGCAGTAACTCCAAAGGTCTAAGGGCTTGGGAGAAGCAGGGGCAGGAGGCTGGGTAGCCAGAACATATTTTGATGATGGGATCCTCAGGAGACGAGGCCACAAAGGGGAACAGGTCTCAGGATCATCAAACACCCCTAATGCCAGGCTGAGGAGCACTGTCTATAAGGAGCTGAGAAGATTAAGGGCCAACACAGCCAGTCCATGCAGTCAGGAGGAAACACAGGGAGTCAGGGAAACAGGGCAGGGGAGTGCTAGGGTAAAGACACAGAAGGGCATATGCAGACACAAACCCAGCATGTGCAAAGCCAGGGAGGAGTGAGAGAATGTGGAGCAAGTGATGGGTCCTACCATGGGGATGGTATGAGTTGGGATGGGGTGGAGGTATACAAGGCCACACAGATAGCGAAGGGCCCTGGAAGGCCAGGCTGTAGCAATTGGACCTCTGTCCTGGCATGCTAGAGCCATGGGAGACGTGAGCAGAGATAGGGTCAGTTCTGGGTGTCAGAAAGACCCTCTGGGATCATGTGGGAGAGGGACTATGAACAATGGTCTAGGCAGAGCTGTTGGGACAGAGGTCAGGATAAGCCAGGGAATGCTTGTGGCAGGTGACAGCATTTGAGCTGGTCCCCAAAGGATGGCTAGTTCTGCATCCACATCACTGCCAATGACCAGGCCATGTCATAGATGGTTGTTACCCTGAGTTCAGCTGGCCCTGGGATTTGAACCCTGGGACACTACAGCCCCCAAAACCCAACTGAGATTCCAAAATGACCCAAAGTGGAAGCAGAGGAACAAGGTCAGGGTCAGGGCTCTTATCAGAGGCCTTCAATACCAGGGGCCCAATCCCTATGAGAGCCGGGAGCTAGGGAGAGGTCAACATGAGCCCATTCAGTGCCCAGCACTGGGCTTCCCAGTTTGTGTGCAGGATGACCACAAGCCCTCAGTACTGCCCAGTGAGGGCCTACATCTGCCCATATTAGAGATTGGGGAAATAAGGCACAGAGCACTTAAGCGACTTTCAAAATTAAATGAAATGTCAGTAAAACATAAAGCCTTGCTCCAAAACAAGAGTCAGCATACGTTTTCTGTAAAGGGCCAGACAGTAGGTACTTCCAGCTTTGAGGAGCATATACTCTCTGTTCTGATTACCCGACCCTGCCTTATAGCAACAGCAGCCACTAACAATATGTAAACAAACAAGCCTGCCTGGCTGTGCGCCAGTAAGACTTTATTTACTAATAGTAAATTTGTAGTTTGCCAACCCCTTCTCTAAATCAACAACCAACGGTCATGACTTCTAATTTTACTTCTGCTACCCAAGGTCTGCTGCACGGAAGTGCAGTCAGGATGTAAACCCAGGCTGTGAAATGATATGAGGTTTCCTTAGGACTGAGATCTCTCTCTCTGTCAGGCTACAGCACCCTCCTCCACCCACTCCCAATTCAAATACCCGACTCAATCCACTTACTCTTTTGATCGGTCCGTACACCTCAAACTCTCTCCGGAGCTTGGATTCTGTTGTGTCATAGTTCTGCAACGAGACAGATATAAAGTTAAATGGGAGAAGGGAGCTGTCCCAAAGCCCTAGGAACATTCCCCAGGACCTAGCCTACTGTCCTTTATCCCAGACCCAGGCTCTCAGCAGCCTGGGGTTCCAGGAGGGAGCTGGGGACTCACCACTCTAGCCACGAAGAGAGTCTTGAAGGCATCACCCTGAGCATTGGGATCATTGTGAGGGTCCCCTGTGCAGGAAGAAGAGAATGTGTAAGAAGGAGGCGTCCATGGTCTCAAGTAGCATGATGGGCAGAGGCCAAGAAGATAAAGAAAAAATTAGGGGAGGCCCCCAACTAGAGGAAAATGGCTGGTGACCTTGGGCATGCCCTTCTCTGAACCCTGGTTTTTCTGAAGCACAGGGGCCTTTATCAGAGTGGCTGATAAATGATGATTCAGGCTGAGGTGAGGAAGGGGTAAGGCTGACTTCAAGCTGACGGGATGTGGCAGGCCTAACTGCCATTTCAGACCTACATACCCGAAGGGCCCCATCCCTCCCAGGTGTAGGGTGACCCAAGCAGTAACTGAGCCCAACTGGGCCTCTCTGGAGATGCAGCCTGATCATCCCCCCGTAGGTGCTGAGCTCCCTCCTTCAGGCGGGGCTGTACTGCCACCCACTGGACACAGACTGCAAGTACAGCCCACAGGAAAACCTGAGACCCAGCAACCCGACTGCTAAGATTGAGAGCCAAGAGGAGAGAACCCAAGCCCTGCTTTTTCCTCTATGCCCTGTGGCCTCTGGGAGGAAACCAGGGCTGGCGCTAGAGCAAATGAGAAGAGCTGACGAGCATTACATCAGATTCTTACTCCAGCCTTGCTACAGCAAGGCAAATAATTGTCCTATCTGGCCACTGAGGAATAACAATCTCCAAAGAGAGGATCCAGGAATCTATTAAGAAACCAATCCCATAAGAAATTCCTCTGGGAATAAGTCCTTTTCATCAAATATGGTGACCCCAGCAACATAATGCCCCTGACTCCTGCTGGGGTCCTAAAGGCACTCTCCCCATTGCACAGTGGAGGCATTTCTTCTACGGTATAGTGTTACCCTCAGAAGGCCCTGTCACATTCTGGGAGACTGTGAGAAAAGGAACAAAATTAATTTATTGAGCACATACCATGGCCCAGACACAGCACTGGACACTGAAATTTATCTATCATTATTTTGAAAATGGAAGCAAACAAAACCCAAGACATGGAAAAGAGGAAGTGTCATTCTGTGTCAAAGAGCTTAGGCAGGCTTTACCTCCCAGCCCAGGCATGTGAACTACCAGGCTCCCATCCTAAATCCTTGGGGGTTACTTTCTCAGGAGAACAGTGTGGGTGTTGCAAGAAACCAGAGAGATAGTCTCAGATTTGTTTCTTATGAGGGTTTGGCTACAAGCATAAACCAAGGTCAAGATGACTTTAAAGATTTCTTAAAAAGCAGAAGCCTGAGCCCCAAGTTAAGGGAATAACTACCTGGAAATAGCTGCCAAGATAACCCCATTTGTGTTCTCCCCCCACGCCCCAGTTCCTTGCCACATCTCATCCTTCCTGCTGTAATTCTCTCTGCCAGGCCTCTCAGTGTGCACTGCCTCGCTCTCATTCACTTGACAGGTAATTACTAAGCACCTGGTATGTGCCTGGGACTGTTGTAGGTTTTGGGGATTTGGCAGTGAACAAGACAAAAACGGTCCCTACCCTCATGGAGCTCACGTGCTAATGGAGGAGTAAATAAGATCATATATAATTCCATCAAACGAAGATAGAGAGATGGGGAGAAGAGGTGATTTTAAAGGGAAGGTTACGAAAGCCCTCACTAAGATGGCGACATTTAACCGAGGACCTGAAGGTGTCACAGCAGCAACAGGAAACACACCTTGAAACACCAGGCAGTACGTGGTGTAACAGGTACTGTGGGAACACTGCAGTGGGACCAATGAATGCTGCCTGGGGGAGTGGACGAAGACCAAATAAGAGAGCTGAGCTTCCTGAAGGGCAACCAGGAGGTGCCAGCAGACAGAAGGGAAACCACCCCAGGCACACAGCAGGTAAGTCCCCCGTAGTTCTTGCTTACCCAAGGGGCCCATGAGTGTGACTAGATGTAAAAGCAAGGGCAGCCAAATCAATAGTACCCAAGTATCTGAAGAACACATTCGCTGAATGAGGGTGGCACAGAACTAATGCTGGTCAGTGGTACAACAATCAGTGTAGTGTGTACACTGCTGGCAACCCTATCCTTGGGAAATCCTTGGTTAAGGGGCTTTTCTAGGTACCAGCCCAGAGCAGGGGCCCAAACGAACTGGGCTGTGGAGCTGGGAAACCTCATTAGGCTTTAGATGGCTACGATAACATCTCACTCTTTGTAAGCATACTCGCCTCAACAAGCCTCCATTTTTTTCATCTTAAAAATGGAAGTAACCACCCCCGCTGCACTTGGAAGCTGTGGCAAGTCAATAACATGGAGTACATCAAGTGCTCAGCAAGGGGGCAAAGTCCCCTTGAATGGTAGCTATTAATTGTGATGAGGCACAGCAAGCTTCTGTAGTTAGGGACACAGAAACCCTACTGAACTTGATCCATTCTTTCCTTTTCTATTATGGAGAAGTTCAAACACTTTTAATGGAAGTAGAGAACAGTATAATGAATTCCCATGAGCCAGCTTCAATTATCAACATATGACCAAACATATTTCATCTCTACCCTCCTCCACCCCCACTGGATTATTTGAAATCAAACCCCAAGACATCACATCATTTTGGTCTCTAATAAAGACTTTTTAAAAAATCATAACCACAGTACCATTATTACATCTTAAAAAGTTAACATTAATTCTTTAACCTCATCTATGATCCAGTGTCCAAATTTCCTTAATTGGAACTGTTTTGAAAAAATTTTTATAATTAGCTCATTTAAATTGACATCTAAACAAGTTCCACACGTATCATTTGGTTGATATTTTTTTTTTCTTTGAAACAGGGTCTCACTCTGTCGCCCAGGCTGGAGTGCAGTGGTGTCATCATAGCTCTCTCCAACTCCTGGGCTCACAATGATCCTCCTCCCCGGGATCCTCAAAGTGCTGGATTACAGGCATGAGCCACCGTGCCCAGCCATGTCTTGATTTTTAATCCATATGGTCCTCTCCCTGCCCTCCTTATTGTGCCATTTATTTGTTAAGAAAACTGGATCACAAGTTTGTCCTGTACAATTTCCCACATTCTGAGTCTGGTGCAAGATGACTCTGGAATGGTGGGCAGGGACTCTGGTCTTCACGTGGAGAACAAAAGGAAGCTCTTAGCAGAAGTACAATCAGAATTTTATTTATGAAAGACCCTCAGTGGACTCTGGCTGGGGAAGATGGAGGCAAACGAGTTAAACTGTGACCATATCATTCAGGCAAGGAATGACCAGGGTGGTGGTGGTGGACACAGAGAGAAGGGTCAGATTTGTGACACTCAGAATAAGAGGGACAGGTCTTGATGATAGGCTGAGAAAAGGGCAAAAAAAAGGGTCATGACTTGCACAGCAGATGGCCATGTCCCACAGAAGGAAACACTTGAAGGAGACCAGGTTGGTGGGGAGGGAAAATCCCTATTGTGGTCTGGACACCAACTCTGAGATGCCTTTGAGGCATGTGAGAAAGGACACTAAGGCAACTGCTGGACTGATAGTGAGTGCTCAGAGAGCTCTCAGCTAGATACCAGTCAGTCATGGGATTAAGCACCCTAAGCAAATCAGCCACTCCAGGGTTTGGGGGAAGTGATTCCCCAAAGCTCACAGGTGTAGGGAAGAAAACCCAAGTCTTCTGACTACAGTCATGCCTCACTTAACAATGGGGCTACGCTCTGAAAAATGTGTTGTTCAGCTATTTCATCGTTGTGCAAACATCAGAGTGTACTTACACAAACCTAGATGGTAAAGCCTACTTCACACTTGGCTATATGGTATAGCCTATTGCTCCTAGGCTACAAACCTGTACAGCTTGCTACTGTACTGAATGCTGTAAGCAGTTGTATCACAATGGTAAGTATTTGTGTATCCAAACATACAAAAGGTAACAGTAAAAATACGGTATTATAATCTTACAGGATCACCACCATATACATGCCTCATTGTTGACTGAAACATTGTTATGCTGTGTATGACTGGATGAAGTTTTCACTCTAACAATAAAGGGCCACTGGAGATTGACCCTCTTGTGAGTTTCGTTAATGGCTACAATGCACCTGTCTCATGTTTCAATTCCTCCTGTACCTGGAAGGGATGGAACATCCCCAGCCTAAGGGTCAGGGAGCTAAGGCTGGAACGAAGACTGACTCACTAGACTGTAAGTCACTGTCTGAGCCTGTGAGACCCAGCTGGGCTGTGGTAGCCCCTCTAATACACTCCCCTGCAGGAGGAGCCCAAGGCACCAGGGGTCTCCCTTCCTGCCAACCTTTACCCCATGCTCTCCTGCTTAAAAGACTAAACCAAACACAGTGCTCGGCAAGTGACAGGAGCTAAATAAGTGAACTAACAACCCCGCTGCCCCCCAAAACAGGCCTCTGGGAGAGCAGGGTACTGGGTGTGACCTGGGAAAAGAACACAGAGGGTTTGGGGGAAAAGAGTAGAGAGGAATGAAAGACTTACACATTTTTAGCTCCGTCTCCACTTCCTGCTGTCGCCGCTCAATCTTTTCCCGTCTCTGTTGGGAGAAAGGAGAGGTGGAGAAGTGAATACAAACAGAAGTGCTTTGATGTCAGGGACCATCTGGAGAAAGTGGCAAAATAGACATGGGATTAGGAGGCAAAAACGACATACCTTCCTCTCCATGCGTTCCTCCCGGGTTTCTGCACGAGTTGGAGGAGGGGCATCTCGAGGGTCCTGGGAACAAGAAGAGGGATGACAGGGTGGGAAGGACTGGGGTAAATGGCAAGGGACACCCACCAAGGAAATAAGCATCTCAGCCCCCTGCCACCACCTACACAAATAAGCAAACATGGACAGCTCCCTGGCCACAGTGTAGGCAGAGGAGTGGCACAGATCAAAGCATGGTCCAAGGACCCACACTGTCTATAAACCATTCCTGGTCTGTGACAAGGTAAGTACAGAAATTCAGAGAAAGTATTCAGAAACTTCTACAGCAATTTGACAAGGTAGTTTTATGTCCATTAACCCTAATAATAAAAATTTGGTCTTTTATTTTGTACATCTTTCTTTAAAAACAAAATACAAGAGAAATCAAAAGTAATTCTATCGTTTTTATCAAAAGCATCAACCTGCAACAATTGGAAACAACATTTGTTCTTCACCACAGTTTGAAAAGCACTGGCACAGGTGACATCTTGCTTAAGAACACAACATCAAAGATCCTGTCTTCCATATTTAGGAAACACACTGCTTCTCACAGCTCCACGATCATTTATACTAAACAAAGTGCCAGAGGATATGATAGGAGCAGTGTGATGGGAAGGCCCTTCCTTATGAGCACCAATCAACGGGGACCAGGCCTGAAGCAACAGCAGGAGACAGTGCAGGGCTCTGAAGCAGACAACTGGACACCCTCTGAGGGCCAGGGCAGTTCTTAAAGGTCTCACCAACCACTCATTAAACAGCAACCCACACATGACCGACATCAAAGGGTACCACGGGCCTGTACCCACTACATTAATTTAACCGGCTAATAACACTTCCTAAGTGCCGGTTCATCAAGGATGGCAAATCCCACTAAAGATCCACCTTTCTGTTATCTACTAACTCTGCTTTGCAACTCCTTCCACCTCCAGCTGCCCTTCCCCACTCAATGCCAGAATGTTCCTCTTATAACTTCTATTTGTGTGCCGGCATTTCTCGGGTGCACCGTGATGCACCTTAAGAGGTAGATATCATTATCCTATTTTTACGAATAAAAAACTAAGGTCCCGGAGCCTAAGTCATTTTTTCACGTTTACCCCAAAGGCACAGAGTTAAAACCCCCAGTCTTAAGCACTCTAGTACACGGGGCTAACCCTTTATGAACACCATCCTATTAACGATAGAAACAGTAAATACATTAACAAACGCTGACATTTACTGACTGCTTGGTGCCAAGCCCGTTTATATACTTTGCCATTTAATTCTCCTTCAATATTATGAAAACGTTACCATTACTGTCTTGCTAAAGACAAAGAAACCAATGCATCAAGAGGATACGATACTTGCCAAAGTCACACAGCTGATAAATGGTGTGGGCCTATGACTACCTGACTCAGGAGTCTGAATTCTCAACCACTACTTACTGAATTTTCACAAAAACCCTACAAGAGATATACTGTCAACCCATTTAAGACAAAGAAACTGATCAGGAAGACTACGTCACCTGCCTAAATCACACCGCTGGAAAATGGCCAGAGGCTGGATTCCCAAATCCAGCTCCCCCCAAAACCCAAACCACTCCTAGTCTGCTCAGTGAACTCACCTCAAACTCTCGGATGTATGGCGCAATGCCACAGTAAGGTTGATTGTGGTGTTTTTCATGTGGCAGTTTCTCCAGGGGTGGCAAGTATGGGATGGGGTCACGGGGGGCAAAGAGGGCCAGAAGATTGGGCGGCAGGAACTGGGTCATCTTGCCAAGTCTGAAAGTAGAAGGAGGACAGCTTTATGTTAGAGCAGGTCAGTAGAGATTAAGCCCCTATTACCCTTTGGCTCTCAAAAAAAAAGGGAAACAGAAGGTAAGTTTCCATATTAAAACAGGCTCTGTAAAACAGAGAATGGTTCTATGTCACAGAAGAAAGGGGTAAATCTGGATGAGAAAGCACGATCTTGGCGGGGTGCGGTGAGGCTAGGGCCGGTAAGGGAAACAAAGGCCAGTAAGGGAAACAAAGACTGGAAGAGGGTTTCTTAGTAATGAAGTCTCAGAATTCTGAGCCAGGAGCTGTGGGGCCGAGAGATTCCCTGGGGGGTTGTGGGGGAATCAAGGATCCTAAAAAGGGAGGCCCAGAGCAGTTGTGGCTGGTGGTCCTGTACCTTACAGAACAGACTATGAGACGGAGAGCGCAGGGGGTCAGGGGTGGGAAGTCTCCAAGCAAAGCAACAAAGTCATAAGCAGCAAACCTCTCAAGCCAGCGGCTTGTGCGTAATAGATCTGGGCCCCCAAGTGCGAAGAATTATGGGTAAGGGTCCAGGACAGCATAGAGAGGCAAGAAAAAAGGCAACGCACCGCAAGGGCCTGTGGGTAGGGGACCGCGGAGGGGGGGGTGGCGGGGTGACTGTGGAAAGCGGGCTTGACTGCCCAGAGAATTCTGGGTAAGGGGTGCAGAAAGGCGCTGTGGTGGGGACGTGGGAAGGGGACCCAGCCGTGGTCGAGGGGACTAAGGCCCACCGCAGGGGCTTGTGGGTAGCGGCCCCGCACCCCGTAAGGCCACTCAGTCACACTCACCCGCCGCGCGGCGCCCTCTTCGGCCTGGCGTCGGTGTGGAGGCTCGCGGCGGCTGCGGCGGCCCCTCACAACAAAGACTCCTCCTCCGGCTTCGAGTCCGGCGGCGTCCGTGTCTGTCTGCCTCCGTCGCCCTCCCAGCGCGCGCACCAGGCCGCAGCTCACGAACCCGCGCGGCCTCAGCTCGCGACGGAAGCAGGGAGTGGATCCCAGCCTCAAATCCCTCCGCCGCCCGCACCGCGCATGCGCCGCGCGAGTCAGGGACAACCAACACACCGGGACCCGGCGCCGCCGCGGGCACAGCGCACGCGCGAGGTCACTAGCCAGCCTTCGGTAGCCTTAAACTCCTTTGCCGCGGCGGCAGGCGTCCGCACTGCGCACGCGCACTCAGCGCCAAGCCGCCCCGCCACCTCGCGCTCTGCGTTCCAACCGCCTCTGTCCGCGAGACTCTTTGACGCTCCGCCCCTTTCCCTAACTCACTACCCGGATCTTTCGCGCATGCGTGGTACGTAGTGTACTGTGATATAGTTCTCCGCCACCTGACAAAGAGTCCCTAAGTGAATAATGTGATTGCGTTGATGTCTAATGTATTCAACCAGTAACTGTATATCGTGTCTTCCTTTTCCTGGGCAGTGGAAAACAACAACAATGAAACTGTTTATCGAGCATCTTGTGTGTGCTAGGCACTGCTCGGCTCTGGGGCTGCAGCACATAATTAAAGCAAGGTCTTTTCCTTATTGGAGCTTACATTGTACTGGGGGAAATAAAAGGCATTTAAATGAGTAAATATAATTTCAGATAGTGGCCAGAATAATGAAGAAAAATAAAGCAGAGTAAGGGGATAGGAAGTGAAAGCGAGGCTATTTTAGAAAGGGTGGTAATGGAAGGCTCCTATGAAGAAGTAACATTTGAACAAAGGCCGGATAGAAAGGAGATCTAGGCGGGGTTAACAGCAAGTGCAAAGGCCCTGAGCCCGGACCTGGTGGCAGGACTTTGAGGTTGTTGGCCATGAGATCAGAGACCTGGCAGCCGTGTTATTTAGAGCCCTGTAGACCTGCAAGGAGTTAGATATTGTATTTTAAGTTTTCTGGATGGAATCAATTGCTTGTTTATTAACGACTACAGAAATTACTGCAAAATTAAAACTTCTAATTTCATGTTTCAAGAAACTTGTAATATAAAAGCACATACTTTTAAAAGTATGTTGACATTTTTGCTTTATCTATTTGAGCGCGTATATGACAACTCTATGTACTATTTTTGCAGCTTTTCTGTAAGTCTAAAATTATTTCAAAATAAGTTTAAAGAAAATAAAATTAATCCTGCCCAAAGCTGGGCGTGGTGGTGCACACCTGATGTCCCAGCTCCTAGCTACCGGGGAGGCTGAGGCAGCAGGATCGCCTGAACCTAGGAGTTCGAATCCAGCCTGGATCATATAGCAAGACCTCCTCTATAAAACAAAACAAAAAAACTAACCCTGCCTTAATAATGTATTTTTTTCTGTACCATTTGAAAGTAAATTGCAGTGGCACTTCACTCCCAAATACTTCAGCATGTATCTCCTAAGAATAAGGACATTCTTCTACATAACCACAAAATCATTTTCACCTCTAAGAAAGTTTATCCAACCCCTATACAGATTTTCCCAATTGACTCAAGAATATCTCCTTTTAATCCCAACCAGGATTTAATCAAGGTTCACACATTGCATTTGATTGTCACATCTCTTATTCTAATATAGAATAGACACCAGCCTGTAGATCCTGTCTCTACAAAAAATAAGAAAAATTAGCTAGGTGTGGTGGCACATACCTGTAATCCCAGCTATTCGGGAGGGTGAGGCGGGAGGATTGCATGAGCCCAGGAGTTTGAGGTTGCAGTAAGCTATGATGATGCCACTGCACTGTAGCCCAGGCAACACAGCAAGACTCTGTCTCAGAAAAAAAACAAAGACGAAGAAGAATAGACCCACACCCACACACCATACCACTTATTTTTCATGATTTTTTTCCCCCTGAATCCCCTGAGTTCAGACGAGTTTCCTGTAGAATGTCTCACATTCTGGATTTGTCTGATTGTTTCCTCATGATGTTTACATTGTTTCACTACCCCTGTTTTGCCTGTAAACTGGAAATTGAGTCTGAAGGATCGAAGTTAAGGATTCTTGGCAAAAACACTTTCCTGGTGATAATTCAGAGTTCATATTGCATCACATCTGGAGGTGTGTGTCAGATGGTCCCACTATTATGATGTTGCCTTTGATCACCTGGTCAACTAGCAAACTGCCTGATCTCTCTTTATAAAGGTACATTTTTTTCCCCAGATAACCTGGGCTCAACCTGAGTAGTGAGGCTCTGACATTGTGCAGATATTCTGTTCCCCAGTCATCTCTCACCTAGTGATTGTAGCAGCCATTGCCGAGCTCTGCCTGCATCAAGTATGAATGGTGGGGGGTGGGGGATGGGGAGTAGATTTTTTTTTTGCAGTGAAATAGGAAGTAAGTAAGGGATTTTGATCAGGGGAAGGACATAACCTAATTTACATTTTTTAAAGATCATTTTAATGGCTATTGTCAGAAAAAAATTCAGGAAAGGGGCTGAAGGGGAAACAGGAGATGGTTAGGAAGCTACAAATTCCAGGGAAGTGATGATGGTTTGGACTAAAATGGTAACAGTGGGATGGTAAGGAGTGGTCAGATTAGGGATGTATTTTGAAGATAGAGCTCACTTATTCAGTTTCTGTAGGAATAGAATTAGAGTGTATGGAAAGAGGAAAGTTAAAAATAACTCCTAGAGGAGATTAAGAAGACAACTGAATACAATGCGGGATCCTGGATTGGATTCCGAACCAGAGAAAAAATCTTAGTGGAAAACTGGTGAAATTCAAATAAGGTCTTAGTTTATTTAATAGTATTATACCAATGTCAATTTCCTGGCTTAAATAATTATACTATGGTTGAAATTGCTGGAAGCTGGTTGAAGGATAAGGATACTTTTTTTTTTAACAACTTTTCTGTAAGTCTGAAACTATTTCAAAATGACAAGTTTAAAGAAAAAAATTTTTTGAGACAGGGTCTTGCTCTGCTGCCTAGGTTAGAGAGCAGTGGCGAGATCACAGCTCACTGCCACCTCACACTCCTGGGCTCAAGCAATTCTCCTGCCTCAGCCTCTCCAGTAGCTGGGACTACAGGTGTGTGCCACCATGCCTGGCTGATTTTTCTATGTTTTTGTAGAAATGAGGTCTTGCTATGTTGCTCAGCCTGGTCTCGAACTCCTGGCCTTAAGTGATCCTCCCCCACCTCGGCCTTCCAAAGTACTGGGATTACAGGTGTGAGCCACTGCATCCAGCCTAAAGAAAATTTTAAGATGAAGCTAATCTCCCCTTAATAATTCTGGCTGGGCACCGTGGCTCATGCCTGTAATCCCAGCACTTTGGGAGGCCGACACAGGAGGATCCCTTGAGGCCAGGAGTTCGAGACCAGCCTTAGTCACATAGTGAGACCTCATCTCTACAAAAAAATGGAAAAATTAGCAGGGTGTGGAGGCATGCACTCATAGTCCTAGCTACTCAGGAGGCTGAGCCGGGAGTCCTAGGTTGCAGTGAGCTGTGATCGCACCACTGCACTCCAGCCTGAGTGACAGAGCCAGATCCTGTCTCAAAATAATAACAGTAATAATAATCCTCACTCCTAGATTTGAAGACAGAACAACTGGGTGATTGATGGAGCTGTTGATTCAGAGAAGGAAGACTTGGAAAAGAGTGGGATTCTTGAGAAGGAGTTCTGGGTTTGGACATGTCAAAGATGACAGACACTCAAGTGGAGATGTGCAAGTTGGAATATATGAGTCTGGCAGTCACAGAAGAATTTGGGGTTGGAAGCCTGGGAGTCATTGGACTAGAGATGGTATTTGGAGCCACACAACAGAATGAAATCACCTAGGAGATGAGAGAAGATGGAGAAAGGAGGAAATCCAAAGACTGAGTCCCAAGGCCCTCCAACATTTAAAGTTCGGATAAAGCAGGAAAAACCAGCAAAGGATACTGATCATGAATGTAGGAGGAAAATCAGGAGAGTGGGATGTCCAGAAAGGCAAGGAAGGAATGTTTCTCAAGAAGGAGGTAGTGTTCAATGTATCCAGTTCTGCTGAAAGATGCAGTAAGACAGGGACTGAGGTTTGGCAAGACAATGGGAGGTTAGGTGGAGAGCTCAGGTAGAGAGAAGTCGTTAGCAAAGTTTTGCTACAAAGGACACAGAGAGAGGTGATAGTAGCAGGAAGGGAAAGTGGGGTCAAGGAAGAGGGAGTTTTTTTTAAGATAGAAGAGATATTAAGATAGAAAATATTAGGACATGATCATCTTCTGAGGGCAAAAGAAGTTGAGCATTCACTTACCATAGAACCCAGCAAGGCCATGCTCAGCTGCTATCCAAAAGACCTAAAAACTTACGTTCATACAAAAACATGTACAAGGATTCTTTTTTATTTTATTTTCTTATTTTTATTTTTTAACAACCTAAGATGACAACACAAGGATTCTTATAACTGCTTTATTCATAATGGGCAACAACGAAATATAACTCAAATGTCCTTCATACAGTGAATGGATAACAAATTGGCGCACACCCAAACCATGGAATACCACTGACTGTTAAACAGGAAAGAACTGAGCCCAGGCTTTCGAGGTTGCAGTGAGCTATAATCACACCACCACGCTCCATCTTGGGCAACAGAGCCAGACCCTGTCTCTAAACAAAAAGTTTTTTTAATTAAAAAAAAACCTGATACACCCAACAGGAATAAATCTTAAGTGCATTATGCTAAGTGAGAGAAGTCAGATTCAAAAGGCTACATACTGTATGATTCCATTTATCTGACATTCTGGAAAAGGCTAAACTACAGGGACAGAGGGACAGAAAACAGAGCAATGCTGGCCAGGGGCTGGGAATGGGGAAAGGGGGACTGGGGAATTTCAGGAGAGTCAGGGGACAGTTCTATAGTTTAGTGGCAGTCACATGACTGCATACATTTGCCAAAACTCATAGAGTGTACATTTAAAAAGGCAAATTATACTGGGTGTAAATTAGACCTCAATAAACGTGATTATCCTGCAGATTTCTGAGTAGAGGAAAAAATAAAAATAAACAAATAAACAAAAGCAATAAACTTGACTAAAAAAAAGATGGCTCCCCCCAAATATTCACTAATTACAAAGGGAAAAATAATAAGTTTACAGTGGAGAAACCCAGCAGACACCACTCTAACCAAGGGATCAAAGTTAACATCACCAGTGATATGATGAATGGACATACTGTGCCCCCAGTATGATGTGATGAAAAGGGCACTTCACCTCTATGGCATTCTCTCAGCCCTCAACCCCCCAAAATTATAACCTCAATCTCATCAAGATAAAACATCAGAAAACACAAATTGAGGCACAGTCTACACAATAACTGCCCAGTATTTTTCAAGTGTCAAGGTCACGACTGAATGACAAGGAAACAGTAAGAAACTATCAGAGATTGCAGAAGACTACGGAGACATGACAAGCAAATGCAACATGGCATCCTGGATTGCATACACGAGTGGGGAAAGGACCATTAGTGGAAAAAGAGAAAAATCCAAATGGAGTCTGCCATTTAGTCAAAAGTATTGTACCAATGTCAACTTCTTAGTTTTAAGAAATGTACCTAGCAATGTAAGATGCTAACATTAGGGGAAGCGGGATGAAGGATATTCAAGAACTGTCTGCTATCTTCATAACTCTTCTGTAAGGCTAAATATACTTCAAAGTTAAAGTTTAAAAAATGCTATTATAACATAAGAATGATACTGAGGAATGGGAGAGTCTGCCTGTATTAGTTTCCTGTTGCTGCTGTAACAAATTACCGCAAACTCAGTGGTTTAAAACAACACAAATTTATTAGCATACAGTTCTTGAGGTCAGAATTCTCAAATGGGTCTGCAGGGCTGTGTTCCTTCCAGGGCTCTAGGGGAGAATCTGTTTCCTTGCCTTTTCCAGCTTCTAGAGGCTGCCTGCATTGCTTGGCTTGTGGCCCCTTCCTCCACCTTCAAAGCCAGTAGTGAGGCATCTTCTCTCCTCTCTGACCTCTGCATCTGCCCTCACATCTTCTATGAGTCAGCCCTTACTGCCTCCCTCTTATAAAGACCCTTATGATTACACTGGGCCCACCCAGGTAATCCAGAATCATCTCCCCAATTTAAGAGCCTTAATTTAAGCACATCTGCAAAGTCCCTTTTGCCATATAAGATGATATATTCAAAGGTTCCAGGGATTAGGACGTGGACATCTTTGGGGGCCATGATTCTGCCTCCCACAGTGATGATACTAGAGAATTAGCTGTGATAACATGAGCAGAGTCTGCAAATAGAACAGGGAGATGGGATCCAGCACACAGGCCAAGACATTGGTCTGAGATTGGGGCAGGACAGATGACCCACTGTAACCGATGGAAGCGGAGCATTGAGGCAGCTGGTAGCAGGGGGTGTGGAAAGACAAAAGGTTCTGGGAGCTTCCATGTTTTCAGTGGACTGAAGGTGAGGAAGGGCAGGGTGCTGTGGGAGGTTTGCACAGAACAAAGACGGTTAACAGTTATCTTGGACAGACAGAGGGTTCCTTGATCAGGGGCATGTAGCAACGTTGGGCTGGGACTTGGGGTCATGAATATAAAGTGACAAGTGTCCCATTTTGATCCAGTCCCCTTCAGTGCCCCTGGGCAGGCACAGGGTAGGTGAGAGGATTTACTAGGGTTGAGTTTGACCCAGCAGTGCCCTGCAGGGGGTTGCAGGCAGGTGCGTGACATTATTGGTGGACCATGGGAGGTAAGCAGGGGGAAGAGGAAGTGGAGGACCCCGTGCAGGTGGTCAAGATGGTGAAAAGGTAACCGGTCCAGTGGATTGTAGGTGCTGGTGAGTTTGGAAGTTTTAAAAATTTGGATGATGGGGAAAAGGTGAGCATGGACAGAGAATGGGAAGATAAATATTAAGAGTTTGGAGGGGATATAGTTACTGGTAATGGCAAGGACAAGGATATGACCCTGAAAATGGGTAGCAAGATTAGCGGGTGACAAGTAAGGGGTGCAGGGTTTCTTCAGGGGATAACAAAAATGTTCTCGAGCTGACTGTGGTGATGAACGCGCAGCTCTGAATACACAACGTTGAGTCGTGCACCTTCAAGGGCTGCCTTGTACGGAATGTGGGTCACTTCTCTTTTTCTTTCCTTTTTTTTTTTTTTTTTTTTTGCATTCCCCGCCCCCCTCTATCTCAATAAAACTTTTTTAAAGAAAGAGAGAGAGAGAGAGACGCTGAGGCAGGGCAGAGGGCAAGACGGATAGAAATGATGGGATGGGAAGACCCAGAGGCCACATTCTGGTTCTCTATTACTGTGGTGGTCTTAACAAATCACCCCAAAACTGCATGGCTACAAACAACGAAAATCATTCATTTCACTCGTAAGTCTGCAATCTGGGCAGGGCTTGGCGGGAGGTTTGTCTCTGATCCAGGAACAACAGTGGGGGTAGCTTTTGTGCTGGAGGACCTGCTTCCAAGGTGGCTCTCTCCCATGGCTGCAAGTGGGTGCTGCCTGTGGGCTGTGAGTTTAGCCAGGGCCAAAGGCCAGTGGCCTAGGGTGGCCTCTTCACGTGGGCCTCGCCATCGGGTCTGGACAAATGTCTCAAGAAAGAGTGGGGCAGAAAGTTGCATGGCCTTTTATGACTCATCCTCCGAAATCACATGGTGTTCCTTCCATGGTGGTCTGTTAGTTGAAGCAACCACCAAAGGCTGGAGAGATGGACTGCACATGATGGGGTGTGGCAAGGTTCTGGACAACTATGTGTGACAAGAAATAGGGGTTGCGGCCCTTTATGGAAAAGACAATCTAGTACAGGCCAGGTTTTAGACAGATCATCTGTGGGGATGTTGAAATTACTAAGAATTATGATAGTAGTTTTGGAGTGACGGACAGGGAGCCAGGATTTAAAATCTTCCATGAATGAGCAGGAGCAGCCAAAAGGTAATAGGATGAGTTCACCAAGGAAGGATGGGAAGAGGTCTCCACGGATGGCCTGAGCTTCAAAGAAGGTGGAGTGCCTGGAAGAGAGGGAGATTTGTCTGGAAGTTGCAAGGAGGAGCCAGGAAGACACATGCCTACCTCCAGGCTCAGTAGTAGGAGGGCACAAGAGAGAGGGCTTTGGGGTCTTCTGGGAGGAGAAGGGGTCAGTTAGAGTAAGAAGGTGCTCAGAGAGGAGGGGGACACAGGAGATGCTGCTGCTGACAGGCATGACTTCCTGTCCCCCAAAAGGCTTGGGGTTGCAGAAAGATGGGAAACTGGTCAGGATGAGGATGTGCAAAGCTGGGCAGGAATTAGGAGCTGTGGAAAGAGGAGCCACTCAGAAACACCAGACCCCACCATGATGCCACTTCGACTCAAGGAAGGGACTTGGGGTCACTGCAGAAGCTCTGGGTTGATTTATGGAAGGTTCTGCCCTGCAGCAAAACACAGAACACAGAGAGATCAAAGACCTGCAAAGAAGAGACAGAAAAAAGGAGACAGAGACCAGAGAGATGGGGGCACAGAGAGTCCGAGACAGGGAGAATAGAGATCCAGGGAGAGGGACACAGAAATCCAGAGAGAAATGTAACATTCCAGAAAGAAATGTAGACAGAAAGTGGGTCAGAATTAGCAGGGAGCTCTAAGGCTTAGTGTCTCTCCATGCCCCCAGCAGAGGGCGCCCGGGACCCCTTTCCCTGGAGTCCAGGGTGACCAATCCCCCACCTCTTCCCCCCTCAAGCCCATCCTATGGGGCTATTTTTACGCGGTGTCACCAGACACCAGTGGCTGGAAGGCCATCGTCTCTTTGCCCTTCGCTTCTTGAGAGTGACCCTGTGGCATCTTCCCGGCCCACTCCCCACCCGTTCCCGGCAACTCCGGCCTCCTTTTGCGCTATTCAGCGCTACAGCTCAGGCCCTGCTAGGTTTCAGGAAGTCTTGTAGAGAATCCATGTGGAGACCGCAGCGCAGACTCTGGAGAGAGGATGGGGTGTGGATGCACATGTTCAGTGGTTTGCAGCTGCCAGAGCGACCCCAGGACAGGACAACCATCAGGACAGCGGCGGAGCTGACCAGGAGTGATGATCAGAGAGAGATCCAGGGATATGACTCCAGAGACCCTGAGTCCTCTAGGGGTCCTAAGACAGACACTCCCAGTCATTCAGAGATACAGAGAGACACCCAAAGGGGAGCCCCAGAAAAACCCTGGGACAGAGACATGGAAGGCTAAGAGATAATAAACGAAAAGAGATCCAGAAAGACAAGAGAAACAAAGAGGTCGAGGAAGACGAGAGATAAACAGAGACAGACCCTCCTGCCCCCAAACAAGAGTCAAAATAAAGACATAGATCCAGAGACCAAGACACAGAATCTGGCATAGACCCCCATACAGAGGCCCCCAGAGTGACAAACCTCA
Organism: Daubentonia madagascariensis; assembly: GCA_023783475.1. NCBI lineage: Eukaryota > Metazoa > Chordata > Mammalia > Primates > Daubentoniidae > Daubentonia > Daubentonia madagascariensis. The sequence continues at coordinate 641,162 of JAKFHU010001057.1, read as the reverse complement.
CAGATAACTGACCCATAAAGATAATCAGAGAAACATTCCCAAGAGAGACGAGACCGAAAGCGATGACATAGCCAGACACTGAACCACACAAGGAGAGAGAAAGGTGGAAAATACGCGACTCCAATAGAGGGCTCAGATTCTCATAAAAGGAGACAAGACACACATACACGGAAACTTGGAAGACGCAGGACAGAGATCCCGGGCGACAGAGAGAAAGAGGGAAAGGGGACCTGAAAGCAGGACAGACGCGGACAAAGCGCAGCGCGGCAGCGGCTGGGGGGCAGGGCGGGCGCCCCTGCAGAGGGCGCCCGGCCTCCCTCTGCCCCGCCGGGGTCACAGCGCCCCCTCCCCCGCGCCCTGGCCGAACTGCCGGGCTATTTTTACGCGCGGACACCGGACACCGGGCTGGGGCGGCGGCGGCGGCGGCCGAGGCGGGGCCGCACCGGGCCGGGCGTCGGGGCCACACGTCCGTTCGCGGGTCGCCGGGGCTGCGCGCGCCATGGAGCCGCGGTGCCCGCCGCCGTGCGGCTGCTGCGAGCGGCTGGTGCTCAACGTGGCGGGTCTGCGCTTCGAGACGCGGGCGCGCACGCTGGGCCGCTTTCCGGACACGCTGCTCGGGGACCCTGCGCGCCGCAGTCGCTTCTACGACGACGCGCGCCGAGAGTACTTCTTCGACCGGCACCGGCCCAGCTTCGACGCGGTGCTCTACTACTACCAGTCCGGTGGGCGACTGCGGCGGCCGGCGCACGTGCCGCTCGACGTCTTCCTGGAGGAGGTGGCCTTCTACGGGCTGGGCGCGGCGGCGCTGGCGCGCCTGCGCGAGGATGAGGGCTGCCCGGTGCCGCCCGAGCGCCCCCTGCCCCGCCGCGCCTTCGCGCGCCAGCTCTGGCTGCTCTTCGAGTTCCCCGAGAGCTCGCAGGCCGCGCGCGTGCTCGCCGTCGTCTCCGTGCTTGTCATCCTCGTCTCCATCGTGGTCTTCTGCCTAGAGACGCTGCCTGACTTCCGCGACGACCGCGACGACCCAGGACTCGCCGCAGTGGCCGCCTCTGGCCCGGTGAGGGGCGGGGCGTGGGCGGGGAGGGGCGGGGTTTGGTTGGAGGTGGGCGGGGCCCAGGGGATCTGGCCGATTATAAGGCGGGGCAAGGGGCTGTGCGGGTAGGCCCCCCTGGGCTGGAGGCGGGGCCTGAGGATGTGAGTAGGAGGACCTGCCCTATCAGGAGGTGGGGTGGACGTAAGGTGAGAAACCCGGCATGCGGAGGGCACGGCCCTTGATGCAGGTGGCAGGGGAAATAGGAACGTTAAAAATCGAAGCTGAGGGGGCGAAGGAGAGCCTGAAGAATCCGGGGTCTGTGCAGCTGGCAGTGACCAATGGGAAGGATGGGTTGGAGGTGGTGAGCCAGGGCCTGAAGAAAGCGAGCTGAGGGGTGGGGCCGGAGGGCCGGAATACGATGAGTCCATCACAAAGAAAGTCAGGCTGAGGGCGGTGAGTGGAGGGACCTGGGGTTTGGCCTGCAGAGAAGGTCGTTATTCTAGTCCAGGCTGGGGTTGGGGAGGGCTAGGCACCAGGGCATGGGGCCAGGGCGAGGACCCTCCCCATGTAGCAAATCAACGCTGGGGGCGGGACTTTCGAAGGGAAGAGGTTGCACCCTACTCAAGCATCATTTTAGGAGTCCCCACCAGTGAAGGGGCAGGGACCACCTCTCCGGCCACCCACCAGGTCAGGAGACCAGAAAGTCAGCCATCCAGGGATGATCCCTGGGGTCCTGGGAAGGAGTCTAGGACCACCAGGTAACTGCGGGCCTTGGGGCAGTGGCCACTGACCCATCTGTAAAGAGAAGTTGGCTATTTAAACAACGAATAAGGCTGTCCCAGTGTTCCAGCCCTGGGCTGGCCTTCCCTGAACTCTTTCCTCCCTGCAGTTCCCTGCTCGGCTGAATGGTTCCAGCCCTGTGCCTGGAAATCCACCCCGCTTGCCCTTCAATGACCCATTCTTTATGGTGGAGACACTGTGCATCTGTTGGTTCTCCTTTGAGCTGCTGGTGCGCCTGATGGCATGCCCAAGCAAGGCGATCTTCTTCAAGAACGTGATGAACCTCATCGATTTTGTGGCCATCCTTCCCTATTTTGTGGCACTAGGCACTGAGTTGGCCCGGCAGCGAGGAGTGGGCCAGCCGGCCATGTCACTGGCCATCCTGCGGGTCATCCGATTGGTGCGCGTCTTTCGCATCTTCAAGCTGTCCCGGCACTCAAAGGGCCTACAGATCTTGGGCCAGACGCTTCGGGCCTCCATGCGTGAGCTGGGCCTCCTCATCTTCTTCCTCTTCATCGGTGTGGTCCTCTTTTCCAGCGCAGTCTACTTTGCCGAAGTTGACCGGGTGGACTCCCATTTCACCAGCATCCCTGAGTCCTTCTGGTGGGCAGTGGTCACCATGACCACAGTTGGCTATGGAGACATGGCACCCGTCACTGTGGGTGGCAAGATAGTGGGCTCTCTGTGTGCCATCGCTGGTGTGCTGACGATTTCCCTGCCCGTACCCGTCATTGTCTCCAACTTCAGCTACTTTTATCACCGGGAGACAGAGGGCGAAGAGGCTGGGATGTACAGCCATGTGGACACGCAGCCCTGTGGCACACTGGAGGGCAAGGCCAATGGGGGGTTGGTGGATGGAGAAGTGCCTGAACTACCACCTCCACTCTGGGCCCCCCCTGCGAAACACTTGGTCACCGAAGTGTGAGGGACAGTTGAGGTCTGAAGGACCTCATACCTCCTTGGAGGCAGGGAGGGGGGCAGGGTGGAGGGGAAGGCTGGGGGGAGGGGATTGGGTTTAGGAAGAACTAGGTTAAGTGGTAATGAATGGGGGAACACTGAGTCTTGTTGGGTCTTGAGTTGTGTGATTTGGTAGCTCCTGAGGGTACCTCCTTAAGTATCAGCAAATGGCAGTGAGTTGTGTTGAATTGAGGAGGCCTCCATTGGTTCGTATTGCATAGAGTTGTGCACAGATCATGGGGCCTTTTGGGGTAGTGTTGAGATAGTTTTGGTCATATCATTTTGTGAGTTTCCTAGGTCAGTGTTAGGTTGGGTTGACTTGTGAGTCTGGGTGAGTCTTGTCCAACTGCATTGTGCAGGATTCTGTGGTTTTATGGGTCCCCTAGGGCCAGGGTGGGTCAAGTTAGATGGTTACCCATGGCATTGTTGAGATTGATTGTGTGGTCATGCATGGTGTTAAGTTTCATTGAGACATGTTAGAAATTGTGTGGTTTTGTGATTCTTCTAGGGCCGTGTTATTTTAGGTTCTGTGAACTTGTGAGTCATGTAGAAATGTGAAGAGTCACTTGATAGAATGTGAGCTTTCTTGGTCACATCAGGTTAAGTTGGGTTGGAATGGATGGCCAAATGAGTCTTGTACGATTCTGTTCAGCTGAGTTGTCTAGAGTTACGTGGCTGTAAGCTTTTCAAGGCCACACTGAGTTGAGCTGTGTTGAGATGTATAACAACATGAGTCTTGTAAGGCCAGTTCAGTTGGGTCATACAACTGTTCTAGTCTCATAGGGCCATGCTGAGTTGAGTTACATTGAGTTGTGTCATTGTGTGTCCTGTAGGAACGTCAGGTTGAATCAGACTGTGAGAATGAGTTCCATAGGGCCATGTTGGGTTGTTTTGCATTTAGTGGTAGCACCAGGACCCAAGGATAACAGTGCTGGGAAAGAATCATGGATCAGGGAACAAGTGTGTGGTGGTGTAGACTCTGGGAGATGTACCAAGCTGGCTTCCCCAGTGTTACTCATTGTAGGGGGCCTAGGGGAGGTGGATTCTGTATCCACGGGTTCAGATGTTCATCCAGAGGTGATCGGGGTGAACTAGGAAGATGTAGACGCTCCTTCTATTTACCCCGCATCCGCTTCGTTTTGCCATCTACCTGCCCCCCATCCTTCCCTACAGTTTTACTCCCAGACATGGAGGTCAGAGCCACAAGGGAAAGGGAAGGGGGGGGGAGAAAACTGTTAGTGCTCTGTCCACACATGATGGAGGGACAGAAACCAAAACGTGGGGGACAGAGACCAGGAGAGGGATAGAGACCCAGAGAGAGGAAGAGATAGGAACCCAGAGAACAGGAGACAAAGACCCAAAGGGAGAGGAACAGAGACTCAGGGGGAAGGAGACAAAGACCTGGGTGGGGGAGAGATGCAGAGAGAGGGAGACAGAGACCCAGAGAGAGGGGAACAGAAATCCAGAGTCACAGGAGGTTAGAGACCAAGAGCGGGGAATAGAGACCCAGAGAGTGGTATCAGACAGCCAGAGAGAATATCCAGAGTCTGAGACAGACCATAGAGTCTCAGAAAAAGGGAACTAAAAAAGAAAAAGGCAGAAAAAGTCAGTGCCAGCTGGGCACAGTGTCTCATGCCTATAATCCTAACACTTTGGGAGGCTGAGGTGGGAGGTTTGCTTGAGGCCAGGAGTTTGAGACCAGCCTGGGCAATGTAGTGAGACCCCATCTCTCCAAAAATTAAGAAAAATTAGCCAGGCGTGGTGGTACGCACCTGTAGTTCTAGCCACTCAGGAGGCTGAGACAGGAGGATCGCTTGAGCCCAGGAATTCGAGGTTATAGTGAGCTATGATTGGGCCACTGTAATCCTGGGCGACACAGTGAGATCCTGTCTCTAAAAGAAAAAAAAAAAAACTAAAAAGAAAAACTCAGTGCCCTTGAACCCGAGAAAGACACAGTCTCTATTCCACAGAATCACAAAGAGACCCTAAACCAGGCTGATCACCCACCTTCCTCGCAGCCCAGGAAGGCTGTCAGACAGGCTGGGGGCCTCGCTGTTTTCCAGGGGAGAAACCTGAGTCTCAGAGCAGGGGAGTGGCCTCCCAAGGTCACACAGCACGTCCCTGGGGTCCAGGACTGTGGCAGGCTGCCCGCTCCACGTGTCCCCATCAGCCTCCTGGTGCACAGGGGACCTCACGAGTCCAGAAGCCTCATTTCTAACAGACAAGGAGACTGAGGTTCAGAGGGAAGGGTGTTACCCAGGTCACAGAGGCAAAAATTTGCAGAGGTCTTTCATAGCTGAAAGGGCATTCAGAGAAGGGGGAAGATGGTTATCATCACTAACACATATAGGGCTTCCTATGTGCCAGGCATCATTCAAAGTACTTTACTTGTATTAATTTATTAAAATCCGTCCAATGGTTTACAGAGTGTTGTTGTTATTTTTAGCTATAAACTCCCCTCCTTTTTTTTGGTCAAATAAAATCTCCCTTAGAGGTACTGGTGTAAAGCATCGGAGGGGAACTGGCTGGAAGCGAACATGCCTCCTTTCAAATCTCTCTCCATGGCTCAGAATGCATCTAAGGAATTCAGTTTGGAAACCCCTGGTTTAATCTAACCACCTTTTAATGCAACTAAAGAGAAGGTACAGATTGTGGGAAGAGTTTGATAATGGTTAAAAATAATGTAACCTTTAGGCAGTCACTTCTCTCTGAAATGGAGAGAAAGCCCCATTTAGGGACAGAAACAGAGACAGATCTCCTCACAGTGACAAGAAACAAGATAGAGTCTTGGAGGGACAGACCCCAGCACAGAGACCCAAAGAGGAGGGAAGGAACTGAGACCTGGAGAGAAGACAGAGGTCCAAAGCAAAAGCGAGAGAGCAGAGGGCTGGCATGGGGACAGAGACCCCCAGAAGAGGGGAAGAGACCCAGACAGAGGGATAATGGCACCCAGAGAGAGGGGGACAGAGACTGTTTCCCAGTTACTTTTATTTGAAGACCATCCCTCCTGCCCTATCAGGGACTGGGGGTTACCCAGAGTCCTCCTGTTAGGGGGTGGGACCTGCTGGGTGTCTAGGGATGGGGAGGGGAAGTGTGGTGAAGTCAGAGAGGTGACCTGAATGGATACCCAAAGACTGGGAAGTGGCCCTTCCCTACCTCCAATAAACAACTGGAGCCGCCTTCTGTGTGGCCTTGGCTGGGATGGGGAAGAGGAGAGGGGAACACCCTAATCCGGGGACACCCTTCCTGCCACCTTGCCATGCTATATTTAGGCAGAGGGAAGGGTGCGGGATGACCCCCCAAGGCGGTGTCAGTTTTCCTTCTGAAAATAGCTCAGGGGGAGGGGAGCCCAGTCTCAGAGGTGTGGTAGGGTGAGGGCCCTGCTGCCCGTGTGACTGTCCCTGGACACTCCAGCTCCCAACTCATCTCTGTCTTTCTTAGAGTCGCTCTCTCTCGGGTGCTCTGTCACCCTCCTGGGGTCTGCCCTCTCTCTATCTCGGTCTCTGTCTTCTTTCTCTGGGTTTCTGCCCCCCTTCTCTCTCCAGGTCTTTGTCCCCATCTTTCTCTTGGTCTCTCTCCCCGTTTCTGCGTTTCTGTGCCTTCTCCCCGTCTCTCCCTCGTCTGTCACTATTCACTGTTTCTCTAAGCAAGTCATTCTGTTCTTAACACATATCTTTGTCTATCTCTGGGTCCTATGACACCTTGAATGTCTCTTATCTGAGCTCAGGACAAGACCCTCTCCCTAGTCCCCACCCAGGAAATTCCAGGGGAGAGGATGATGTGGGACAGCCCCCCACATCCACTGTCTCCCCGGCCTCGGGCCTTATCGCTGCCCAAGCCCAGCTGGTTAATGTCTGGCGTGGAGCTCCTGGGAAGTGGGGATGAGAGCAGAGGGTGGGAATCTGCCCCAGGATTGACACGGAGTTGGCAAAAGACCGCAAAGGAATCTCAGACCCAGACTCCTGTGGCTAATGGAGAAGGGGGCTGGGGGCTGGACTCCTGAGACTGAGATAGGAGGGGTCTGGGGGCTGCGTGCTCAGACTCTGGGCTGGGGGGGAGAAGTGGCTGGGGGCCCAGACCCCTGTGTCTGGGGGAGGAGGGGCTGGGGACCCGGAGCCCCGGGCCTGGGGGAGGAGGGGCGGGGGACCAGGACCCCCGGGGCTGGGGAGGAGGGGCTGGGGACTGGACTCGCGGCTCTGAGGCGGGCCGGCTGGAGCAAGCCTGGCCGGGCTTCGGAGGTCTCGGCAGGCTCGTGCAAGGCGGGATCCCCCGGCCCCTCCTCCGCCGTCGGGCGCCGCCCCGCCCCCGACCCGGGCCCTCCGAGAGGCGAGCGGCGAGGAGCCGGCGGGCCAGCGGCGTCCCTGCAGCCGGCGAGCGGGAGGAGGAGCTGCCGCCGCGCCCAGGGCAGCCGGGGCAGCGGAGGAGGGCGCCCCAGGTAAGAGCTTCCGCGCCTCCTCCCCCGGGATTCCCGCGTCCGTGTCGCCCTGCCCCCGGGTAGGGAGGGACGGGGGCGGAGCCTGCAGGGGCGGGGCTTGGCGGAGGAAACTGAGGCAGGCGGGAAATGTCCCAGATATGTAGCCGGTTCCCCCCAGAGGGGTCTCAGGAGTCTGGACCCTCAGCTCAAATCTTCTGGGGGAACAGGGGCCTGGGAGTCCGCATTTCTGAGTACCCGGGGAGGAGAGGCCTGAACTCCAGAACTGCTGGGTCTGAGGGAGGAGGGCGCTGGGGGCCGGGACTCCCGGGTCTGAGGGACAAGGCAGCTGGGGACCCACACTCCTGCTCTTGGTCGGGTCAGCCTGCGCTCCTCTTCACTCCACTCTTCCCGTTTCCCCATCTCCGAGCCAGGCAGGCAGCCACTCCAGGTATGTGCAGTAGAAGTCTTGGGCGGGCCCTGGCCTGTCCTGCGAGGAGGGAACATTCCAACAAACAGCCTTGGGGACCCAGGGCTTCTCGAGTGTGGGCCCTCAGGGACCCGGGTGTCCAGGCCAGTTCTGCCCCCGCCCCGTCTGGGAGATGAATGGGCCGAGGGGGGATGTAATCTTTCCCAGCCTCCTTCATCCGCTGCCTCTCCCCTCCCCTCCCCTCCCGTCCCCTCATCTGCTTCCCATCCCAGCCAGGAGCCATCACCTGGGCAGAAAAGGGGCCTCTGGGACGGGGGCGGGGCCTTGAGTCTTGGTACCCTACACTTTCAGAGGAGCTCTGGCAAGGGGGTGTTCTGGGATTCAGGCCCCTTCCCCTGCTGCCTATATAACCTGCCTGTTCTCTTCTCGCGCCTAGGTGGTTGTCCCCTCCCTCTTCTGAGATGTCAGGAAAGAGGGAGCCACCTGTGTCCTCCACAAGGGCCCCCCAGAACCTGGGGGCCCCCAGCCCCGAAGCTCGGAGGTGGAGGAGGTGCTGACAGGTCAGGTCACCACTGGCTGCTTCCCAGTCCTCTCCATGCCTCCCTTTCGCAGAACCACAGGCTTCCAGAATGTTGTAGAGAACCTGTAATATCCACACCCCCACCAGGCTCTCCCAGCCCCAGGCTACTTTCACACATAGGGGAAGTGAAGCCCAGCCTGAGAGGGGAAGTGTCTTGCCTTGTTAGTGGCAGTTTTGAGCTGAACTTGCTGTCCCTAGGATTTCAGATTGTGGCCTTTCTCAAAAATTTGGAAGGTCACTGGGTGTGGTGGCACACGCCTGTGGTTCCAGTTACTTGGGAGGCTGAGGCAGGAGGATTACTTGAGCCCAGGAGGACAAGGCCAGCCTGGGCAACATAGCAAGACCCTGTCTCTTAAAAATTTTTTTTGGAATGTGCTCCAGGCTGCAGGACGTTGGATTCCTCTGGTTGTAGAAGCAGGATGGCAGGGTGGAGTTGCCTAGACAGAGTTTAAGTCCCATCTCTGCCATTTGCTGGCTGTGTAACCTGGTGCAAGGCACTGACTTCTCTGAGCCCCATGTATTTCCCCATTTGTTGGCTATTCAGTAATAGTAGTTGAATCATTATTATTAATCTAGAAGTTGGGCATTATCCAAGTCCTAGAGTATAGCGTCCCCCAGGGTTCTACAACAAGGGCTTCCTCATGGTTCTGGTATCAGGCCTCCCTGGGGTTCCCAACTTCTATCTCCCCTTAAATTTTTACCCTCTTCTCTAACCTGGGTCTCCTTCTCTGTCTCCAGGTGCTCCAAGAGATGCTCCCCCTCCCCTCATGTTCCCTTCCCATCCTCCTCCTTTTCCTCCTCCCCGGTGTCCCAATGGAGCCCCACCCCCCACCCTCACCACTGCCCCCTTTTCTAGCCCCTGAGTGGGACCTCCTGTCCCCCCGAGTAGCCCTGTCCAGGGGTGCCCCTGCTGGGCCCCCTCTGCTCTTTCTGCTGGAAGCTGGGGCCTTCGGGGAGCCAGCAGGCATCCCAGCCAACCGTAGTCGACGCGGGGTGAGCGAGACAGCACCAGCGAGTCGCCGGGGTGAGCTGGCCGTGTGCGATGCAGTCAGCGGCTGGGTGACAGACCGACGGACGGCTGTGGACTTGCGTGGGCGTGAGGTGGAGGTGCTGGGCGAGGTGCCTGCAGCTGGTGGCAGTCCCCTCCGCCAGTACTTCTTCGAGACCCGCTGCAAGGCTGATGGCACTGGGGAAGGTGGTCCAGGTGGGGGTGGAGGGGGCTGCCGGGGTGTGGACCGGAGGCACTGGGTGTCTGAGTGCAAGGCCAAGCAATCCTATGTACGAGCATTGACCACTGATGCCCAGGGCCGTGTGGGCTGGCGATGGATTCGAATTGACACTGCCTGCGTCTGCACACTCCTCAGCCGGACTGGCCGGGCTTGAGGCCCATGTCCAGGAACTGGTCAGGCAGAGACAGAACAGAGCTGGATGCTGAGGGACCTCAGAGGTGGCCTGGATGCTCCAAGGGCCTCAATTTGGGAGCTTGTCAAATGATCACAAAATCACAGCTTTCTGATTGTGAGAGCTCAATCTGTGCAGGATGGGCGATTAAACTAAATGGGGTTTTGAAGGATGAATAGGAGTTCTGGAGGAATTTGAGGGTAATAATGATGATGGTAACAATAATGGCCAATATTTACTGAGTGTTTACTGTTTATCAGCCCTAATACATAACTCCTCAGATCAACTGTTATGGATTTGACCATCCCAGGCCCTTGGCTTTAAGTTGCTGACCGCTCAATCTCAGAGGACACCACTTTGCCCACCCTGGAAAGAGAGAAAAGGAGGGGATATGTCAAGAAGTGGGGAGGATAGAAACTGGGACCTGCCAGCAAACAGCCAGAGGACCCTGAGAACATGGTCCACAGAAGGCCTTTCAGTGTCTGGGAGCTGGGGGTCAAATGAGAAACTTTACTTGGTGAGAGAGGGCAAGTGTTGGTTTAGTATATTTTGTTTTGAGGTAGTAATGAGCCACTTGTCACAATGGGAGCACAAGCAATGTTGAGTCATAAGAGGTCAGGATGCTGGAGAGGTCAGCCTTGGGCAGGGAGCTGGAGTCAGGTTTCTACCCCGCCTTTCCCATCCCAACCTTTACCCCACATTCGGAAAGAAATAGACCTTAAAATTGTCCAGCTTGAGTGGGACACCAGATTCTGACCAATTGGCCTGCCCCCTGGCTAGAATCGGGGTCATTGGACATTGATAGACCCGCAGAAGGGGCTGCAGAAGCCTGAATTTGGGGGGGGGGGGTCATTGGGACCCTGGGCCAGGCTACAGGAGGTGGCCTCAGTTTTCCCTGTTTGAAGAATGGGCTGGTGGGATGAGACAATGGGGACTGAGAAGGCAGAGCCCTTGACCAAAAGCTCTTTATGGTGAGGAGGTGGCAAGGTAAACCAGGGCCAGGCCCCACCCTCTAAGCAGCCCTTCATGTATTACCACTCCATTGCCCCACATCTGTCGCCAACACACACACACACACACACACACACACACACTTCTTTAGGTCCAGCTTTCAGCCAAGGACACAGACATCCCCTTGCCCTTCCTACACAGACTGGGCCCCTGGACAAAGTGGGGTCTGGCTGCCTCCATTTCTGTATCTCCTTGTTTCAGATCTGTGATTCTCACTCTTTTTTGCCACCTCCTTCTGCCTCTAACTACCTGTGTCCCTTGTCTCTGGGTTAGTAGCTCCCTTTCTTTGTCTGCTCGCTCACTGTCTCTTACCCATGCTTGTGTGTATTTCTTTCTCACCCAGCAAAGCTCTTCACAAGACCCTGTTTTTTTTGTTTTTTTTTGTTTTAAAACAAGGTCTGGCTTTATTGCCTGGGCTAGAGTGCAGTGGCGTCATCATAGCTCACTGCAGCCTCAAACTCCTGGGCTCAAGTGATCCTCCTGCCTCAGCCTCCCAAGTAGCTGGGAGTACAGGTGCGCCACCACGCCTGGTTAATTTTTCTATTTTTTGTAGAGACGGGGTCTTGCTATGTTGCTCAGGCAGGTCTTGAACTCCTGGCCTCAAGCAGTCTTCCTGCCTTGGCCTCCCAAAGTGCTGGGACTACAGGCATGAGCCCCCTCCGCCAGCCTTGCCCCTCTTTTTTGCTAAGTATTTCCCTATGTATTTCTCTGCGGGTCTCTCCCTCTTCACCCAACTCCATACCCAGGTGGAAGTTTTCAACCAAATCAAAGGCAGGCAGGACAGCGGTGCAGTGTGGACTCCTTCAGCCCACAGAGGGAGGGTGGGGGAGCCCCAGAACGTCTGGAAATCATTACCTCAAGGTGGGCAGGCCTGGCAGAGGGAAGAGGCAGCCAAGAGCATTTGGGCCCTGTAGGAAAGGGGGTGTTTCTCATGGATTCCCTGTGCTGGGGGAGTCTGTCTTGACCTCTGACCCCCCCATTGCTGTCCCCCTCTCTCTGCTGCTCCTTCTCTGGGTCTCTGTCTCCTCCACCCCCAGGGTCTCTAGACCTCTGAAACGTTCTCTCTCTGAACTTCTACATCCCTTTCCCCTTCTGCCCTCCTGTCTCTGAGCCTCCTCCCCCCGCCCATGTCTCTTTGTGTTCCTGTGCCCCTCTTGGGGTCCCTGTCCCTCCATTCCTGGGTCTCTTTCTCACTCTATCCATCCACATGCATGCAGGCCCTTCATTGGCTGGGTTCAGGGTGGGCGGGTTCTGTCACCTAGGGCAACAGCAACAACAAGCCTGCTCCGGCTTGGCTGTGGGGTGGGGGCGGGACCATGGCTGGTCGCACCCTAGCTCTGCGCTATGGGCCCCCATGGTCCCCCATCTCTGGAACTGAAGTGCCTGCATCCTGGCCCGGCTGGCATCTCACCAGCAGCGGCGTTGCCCACCACATCATCCCATCTGTGCCCTTTCCCCCGCCCACTGTGCAGGTGAGAGGACCCTAGGCTGAAGGAGGGGCCTGGGGATCCAGAAACCTGGGTGCTGAGGGAAGGGGGGTTTGGGGACTTGGGCTCCTGTCCGAAGGGGGAGGGTCCTGGAGTCCTGGGTCTGAGAGAGGAGGGGCCAGCGAACCTGGATGTCGGGGACTGGAGAGAGGAAAGGGCTGGGGACCAACTGTAAGAGGTTAGAGCTGGGGGTGGGAGAGCGGACCCCTGGGTCTTTTTAGCTGAAGTCCAGCGCTTTCTCCCCAGTCCACAGTCGCAGAGCCCCTACCCCCGGCCGCACAGAAGGATTCGTACGTCCGGGCTTTCGACGAGGTCATCAGCAGATGGGAGACAACCTCCGGCTCGGCTTACGCGCCCAAGACCCTCGGTGGGCCCTACGCGCAGCCCCGGGCCCCCGAGCCTGCGGACCCCACGCGGACTATGGGGATCAAGGCTTTAGGAGAAAAGGTAAGGTCCTGGGATGCCGTAATCCGTGGGCGACAGGGCTGGAGACCGCACTTGAGTCCCCTGCGCCCTCACATTGGGTCTCTGGGTCGCCTTTCCGCAGCTCAGACACCGCGGCTGGCGCCTCCCTCTGATCACAAAGCGCCAGAGCAGCGAGATGAAGGCGCAGTACACCGGCTGGCCCGGCCTGGACCAGGGCCCCACCGTCCACGTCGGGCCCCAGCCCCTGGAGCTTGCGGACCACCACCGCGGGGGTCCTTCCCAGGTAGCGGAGTGGAAGACAGGGTGGGCGCGACGGGGCGGAGCTGGGGAAGCCTGGGGCGGACCCGAGAATTTTGAGTTTGGGGCGTGGCTAAAGAGTCCGGGGCGGGATCAGGTTACAGAAAGTGGGGGAGGGGCTTGGACTTCCTGAGGCGGGGCCAGAAGGAGGAGGGGACTGGAAACTCAAAGTCTAGGCTCTGAGGCTAGTGTGGAGCTAGATACCCACTGTAGGTGGGGGGACAAGGCTGGGTGACTCTCTGCCCCCGGAGGCGGAGCTAGAATGTTCTGAGACGGGGTCAGGTTGGAAGGTGAGAGGGTATTTTTTGCCCAAGATGCTGCTGAGCTCCAGTGGCGGGACCCGGGAGGTTTGTTTACGGCTGGGGGCTTGGATTTGAGTTCCTTGACCAGCAGGAGTGTTTGGATTTAGGGGAGTGAGGCTGGTGAGGGTTCTGATTTGAGGAACGAAGCTGAAGAACTCTACCGTGGGATTGGTCAGGAAGGATTCTGATTCTGGGGGAGGGGTGTGAGGGGCCGAGTCTAGCAGGGATGTTGAGACCTAAGAAGAGGGATTCTGAGTCTGGGGCCCAGGGCTTGGAAGAGGGTTTAAAACCTTTTTCTTGCTCATCCCTCCTCCCCCAATCTTCCTCAGGCTCTAATCCCTTGGACGAAGAACCCCGAGCTGGCTGGCCAGCCGTTCACAATATCCGACCAGGGTGTCCTGGACCGCCATCAGCTCTATCTGACCACCTCGGCCCGGGACTTCCGATTCTACCCGAAGTGAGCCAGGGTCCTCGCTCCGCACCGCCCTCCTGCACAGCACCCGTGCGGGCCGGTGGGACGCCGAACCCCCTGGTGTGGCTCCCCTTCCCTGACTCAGTAGTCTCAGCCTTCAACTCCTGCACACGCAAGCACCAGAGTTCAGACCTCAGCCCCTACCTCTTTGAGCACCCAGGCGTCCTTAGTGTTAACTCTCAGGAACTGCGGTAGGGATGGGAAGCCTGCGGCGGGGCCCAAGAGCGGGTTCTGGATCTGGGGCCGGGGCCTCCGTCGGTACTTGAGCACTCAGATACTCCGTCCCAAGGATGCGTCCCAGCTTCCAGGCCCTGAAGTACCTCAAGGTCCCGGGAATCCAGGCTACCCATCCCCGGTCCCATCCTTCCTAAGGGGTCCCCGATACCTGCAAATATGTCCTCGCCTTGAAACGCAGGAGTTCGGGCCTGCAGTCTCTTCAGGACTCGAGGTCTGAACCTAAGCCTCGTCGGAAGGAACCAGCTGTGCCCTCCCCATCCTGCCTCCCTCCCACAGGAACGAGCTGTCCGGATATCCTCGCAAGGACTCGTTGACCTACTGGAGCTTCCAGGGGACGCCCCAGGTCTGGGGCCACGGCCCGCAGCGGCCGCCCAGTCCGCGCTCCTCTCGCCCGCAGCGGATCCGCCTGCCCTGCGCCCGCCCGGTGACGCAGGCCGTGCCGCACCGCGGGGCTCTATCTCTGGCTCAGGAGTCCTACAGCCTCCCGCTGCATCCACTCCGCCGGCTCGACCGTTTCTGCCCGCTGGAGACGCCCTGGGGCGGCCCCCACTGGAAGCCCCTGCCAGGCATCTACAGCGTGCCGAAAGCCTACAGCACGGAAAACAACTGCTACGGCAGCTTGAAGCCCGCGCCAGTTTGAGCCGGCCGGGCCAGCCCCGCCCCGGACACGCCCCCTCCGCCGGGGGGGGCCCCGGGGCCGCAACTGAAGCCACGCCGCCGGGCTGAGGTCGGGAGCCCCGCCCACCACGTGGGAGCGGGACAGCCCGGGTCACGTCCACTGAGTCTATTGGCTTGGCACGCTCACCCGGTTGCTTCAGGTTTTGGGGAGGCTAAGTCCAGATAATGCACGTTGAGGCGATGGCCCAGTGGGCGGGACACGCTTCCTGCGGGAGAGGGGGCAGGGCTTGCCTTAATCAATGAGTTAAATAGCTTAAATCACACTCATTTCCGAGGACAGCTCGTGGCATTCTGGCTTATGGGGGGTTGGGTGTGGGTGGGAGAGATGGGACTCTGGCTGAATCCCTTCTTGGGGGGCACCTGGGTGCAAACGGCTCCTCTCCCAGCACAGTAATTGGGAGGCCCTCTCTGATCGTGCAGAAGCTAATATTGACGCCACGCCCCTCCTAAGTGGTTGGGCTGTGGCAGAGGAATGGCTGTCTTTCAGTGTCTCCGGTGGAGTAGGGTGGACGCTTCAGCCCAGCACCTTTCTAGAGGAGCGTCCTACAGCCTCCCTCATCATGGGCAGAGGCAGGGTTTCCTACACTCTACTTCCTGTGCCTCCAACACGGACTAGTCTCTAGGACCTGGGGACCGAGTATGCGAGCTCACCTTCACCGCACTGTCTCACCCTTGGCACTGCAGCCACTGAGGGGAAAGGGGTGGTGTGCTTCCTGAGCCCCTCCTGTGCCTCCCTGACCTTGTCCACCTCTCGCCCCCGGGGGGATTAGTGTCTAGGTTACCCCTGCATGCTGCCACCACCCAGTGGCCTTGCCACCCCCACAACCCACAGGTATAAAGCCAGGTAGATGAGGTAGGGGAGGGGCCAAGGATGGAGATGCTCCAGGTAAGACTGTAGGGCCCCCGAACACCTTCCAACTCCGTCCAGGACATAATTGGCATGAAGAGGGGCAGACTCGTATGACCTGATGAAGAAGGCCTCTTTCTAGAAGGGTGTGACAGCCAGCAGGCTTCAGGTGGGGCAGTACCTGAGGGTGGCTATGTGAAATGTTGGGATATCTGGGGTCCCTTGGACTGTGGGGTAGATCCTAAATGGAAGATGTCTGGCAGGGTCCCTGGGTCCTTGAATGTGGTGACTGCAGGAACAGGAGGGTAAGGGCTCAGGGCTGAGGTCTCAGGCTGGACCTGAGGCACTGGCCTTATCCCAGGGGCTGCTGCTGTGGCTGCTGCTGAGCGTGGGTGGGGCGTGGGCATCCAGGGGGCCACTGCGGCCACTGTGCCGGCCCATCAACGCCACCCTGGCTGCCGAGAACGAGGCCTGCCCTGTCTGCATCACCTTCACCACCAGCATCTGTGCCGGCTACTGCCCCAGCATGGTGAGCTACCCAGGGCTGGCAGGGGCCAGCACTTCTAGCCTGAGGACAGGTGCTACCACCTCAGTGCCAGGGTGGAAGGGCCAGGCCCAGAGGACAGGAGGTGGCAGTGAGGTTGGAAGGGTGGTCTGGTCCCCCTGGCAGGGGCGAGGGAATTGGGTGTGTGGGAGGGAAGGTGCAGGGATCCCCTGCACACCTGAGTCTGGGGTCTGTGGGGGCAGCTGGGGAGCTCAGGTGAGGACCCGGCCCCAGACAGATGCCCTTTCCCCCCCACCCACACGGCCTCCAGGTGCGGGTGCTGCCAGCCGCCCTGCCACCCGTGCCGCAGCCGGTGTGCACATACCGTGAACTGCGCTTTGCCTCCATCCGGCTCCCCGGCTGCCCGCCTGGTGTGGACCCCGTAGTCTCCTTCCCCGTGGCCCTCAGCTGTCGCTGCGGGGCCTGCCGCCTCAGCAGCTCTGACTGTGGGGGTCCCAGAGCCCAACCCTTTGCCTGCGACCACCCCCATCTCCCAAGCCTCTTCCTCCTCTAAAGACCCCAACCTTCCATGCCCACCCCAACTTCTGGAGCCAGCAGATGCTCCATCCTCTCCCCTCCCCAATAAAGCCTTCTCAATCTGCACTCTGGGGGTGTCTTTCTGTGGGCTCAGGGCAACAACACACACACACACACATACACATACAATGGGTCCAGCTTCAAAACCATTTTATATAAAGTCACAGTGTCAGAACTCTGGTAGAAAACAGGGTGGGGGTGGGGGTGGCACCCAGCTCAGGAGGTGTCCATGGTTTCGCCTTCTGTGGAGAGAAGGGCGGCCACATGGTCAGTGTTGCCCAGAGGGCGGGACCTGAGCTTTCTGGGCCAAGCTCCCTACTTCCCCCACTGAGGGTGACACAGAGTGCAAGGCGCAGGGTGGGGACACTCACTGAGCTCGTTGAAGAGGAAGGCATCCTGGTACTCCTTCATGTACTGTGTCGAGCGGGACTCATCCAGAAAGAGTGAGTAGACCCGCTTGATGTCATCTACCTGCACCTCTGTGCCCTGGTAGGGGAGGGTGAGTCCTCAGTGGGGACCCTCTCTGTGAAACCCACTGCACCCAGACCCCAGCCCACGCCACCTCCACGCTCCATACAGCAGAGGGTGGCAGATAAGAGCAGGGATTCCAGGTCAGATCTCATAGGTTCAAATCCTGCCTCATCCACCAGTTTTTTCATCTGTAAAATGGGCTTTACAGCATCTACCTGCAGTCAACCTGTATTTCCTGAGCACCTACTATATGCCAGGCCTGGCGATACAGAAGCAAGCAGGAGGGATGAAAATTCCCGGCCTTTGAAAATGCAACCCCACATGAAGCCCGTGGAGCGAGCAGTGGGTCATTCGCTCTCCCCAGCCCCCACTGGCTTACTCCACCGGCTGACCTTGCGTTTCCGGCACACCAGGCTGGCAGCCGTGATGAGCTGGATGGCGTAGCGCAGTGAAGTCTCCAGCCCGATGCGGGTCAGCACCGTGTAGGCATCCTCACTCATCTCCACGTCCTCCTCCTCGCACCTGCGGGCAGGCAGGGCAGGGGGGCGGGGGGGCGGTGCTCAGCCAGGGCTGGGCCTCTCACTGCAGCTGAGGAAGTGGCCACAGCAACCCGCAGTCCTCCCGGGGAATACATGGAGCCTAAGTCCCAGAACCATAGAATGCTGAAGCTAGAAGAGCCACTGAGGCAAGGGTAGGGACTGGCTGGACCTAAAGCCTAGGCCTCCTGACCCCCACCCAGGGCCTTGTCCCCCACACCTGTCACCAGTACCTCCCTTCCCTTCCCTATAGGGCAGCCCCCACCCCCAGATCAGAGGCCACTGCCTGGATGCCCAGCTCAGCCCTCTCTTGCAGGCCCAGCAACCTTGGGCCACACACCCCAGACCTCAATGTCCCATTTGTCAAACTGGTGGACACCAGCCCTGCCTCTCAGGTACACAGCCTGGTCCTGCCCGCACCGGATGCGGAGGATCTGCTTTGTGTCCTTCTCGCTGTAGGGAGCAGTGGAGACGATGAGCAGCCGGTCCAACAGGTCAATGGGGATGCCATGGGGGCTCTGGTAGCTGGTGCCCCGGATCCTGGGAGAGGCAGGAGGGCTGTCAGGGCAATGCTCCCAGAACCTAGCTCTCTATTCCCTCTACTCAGAATATTCCCACCTCCCCCCACAACCCACTCACTGGGCCAAATGCCATGTAACCTTCAGCCCACGGCTCCCATCACCTCCTGACTGCACAGCCTTCCCCAACTGCGTCAATCCCCCGAGGGCACCCTCCCACAGTGCTGGGGCTGGTTTTACCCAGATATCTATGTCCGGGATTACTGGATCAAGGTCCCATTCCCCTGCTCAACACAAAGCTCCACAAGGGAGGGGACTGTTCCTGCCTTGTTCCCTCCTGAACCAGGGCCAGCCCAGGACTGGCACACGGTGGGTGCTAGGAGACACAGTCAATTCCTGTTATTCATAGTAGTTAGGTTCTAAAGTTGCTATAAATGCTCAATTAGCCAATCCTTAACCATCGCTCCTGAGAGCATACAGGATGAAGTTCCTGCAAGCCTCTGGTCACAACATTTTCATCAATCAATAACATAACCTTGGTTTATGTGTGCTTCTGTTTAAAGACACCTTACTTAATATATATTGTTGATTGGCTAATGCTGGGCTCATATCAACAGCACTACAACTTATGCCTGAATGAAGCATCCATCTCTAATACACATATTTTCTCCAAAAGGCACACCACAGCCGTCCTGCACTTAGGAGTACTAGACGGCACTTCAGCACTAAAATGTCATGAGACATTTTAAACAGCAAAATTACCAATAAAAGGCACAAAAAAATGACAAATGTAGCACTAAATAGATCACAAAAAGAATGCTTTGTTTACAGCAGGAGAGCTGAAAGAAGCAGGTAGAGTGTCACCTTGTTCAACCTCAGCTGGGAATGTGAGCATCAGATGACTTGAATTAGTGGTGCAAATATTTATTTGGGGATTATAAATAAATTTTAGCAAGGAAGCAGATTCACAAATACGGAATCTGCAGACAATGAGGACTGCCTGTATCTGCCACCTCTTCATAGGAGATGGCCCTGGGCAGCCCCACGCCCTAATCTGCACCTGCTGCAAATCCTGTCAGCTCTGGGTGTCTCTTCCAATGCCCAGCCATTCAGAGATCAAATTCTGGAACTGCCACCTTCTAGACATGTGACCTTGGGCAAGTCACTAGGCCTTGCTGTCCTGACCTATAAAATGGAGCCAAGGCAATATCTACCTTCCTAGCTGCTTCCGAGGGTCCCAGGAGTTCATCAGGGAAAAAGCGGAGCACTGAGGTAGGACAACTGCCCGCTGTCCCAGTAGCCATGCCCACTTCTTCCCTTTCATGATACCCACCCCCACTGCCCAGTTTCAGCTGGGGACATGGCTGCAGTGCTGGAGACGACAGTCCCCGGCTTCCTACGCAGCCAGACACAGCCATGTGCCTGGACAGTGCTGGACAATGCAATGTAGTGAAAGTTCAGGAAGCAGACTCCAGATCACAGCCTAAGGGGGCTGCTTGCCCTCCACGTCCCCCCACTCCCTGTGGGCTGAAACGTGGACAAGGTAGAGAGGAGAGCCAGCTGGGACAATGGGGCACAGGGTGCCCACAACACCCTGGGGTTCCCAGGTTTTATTGGAGCATGGTACCCTTCACGTCTTGGGAATTTTTCCATGGCATCCTTAGGCCAAAAATAACACTAAGAGTTCCCCTGATTAAGTAGTTTGGTCTAAGTGACTTAATAATTGCAGTGGCTTATGTAGTATCTAACACATGTCACTGTGCTTCCCTCAAAATCGAAAAACATCCCACAGCACTCTTGTGAGTTTCCTGCAGCACCCTGGGGTGCCTCGGAACACAATTTAGGAACTGCAGCCTTAGGCACTATAGGAGCAACAAGACAGAAATAACATGGCCCCTGGACATCCTTGTGGAGCAGAGTTGCCTACTGTCCTACCTTGTTTAAGGGAAAAGCACTTGTCTGAGCCACTATAGTTACAGTACCCTACCTAAAGAGGTGCTCAACAAACGTTCCCTGTTTACCCTGTGGCCATACCCACTGCCCTGCAGCCGGCTCACCGTGTGATGCCGCGGTTAGTGGCCATGATGAGGACAGGTGCCATGTCACTCTCCAGGGCCCGGTTGAGGAAGGAGAAGCTCTCAATGTCCAACATGTGGACCTCGTCAATGAACAGCACCTGGGAGCCATTGGGGAATGTGTCAAACTCACCATCCACACCCCCTCTTCCCCAGTCTGCCCCCACCCCACCACCTGCCCTGGCCATGTGCTGGGTACTCACCCCAGGGATGATCTCTGCCTTGCCCTCCTCACGCCACTCAGCCACCTTGGCATTGATCTGTTCTCGGACTTCTGACTTGATCTCCCCTGTGTCACCTGGAGAAGGCACACGTGGCATCGGGGAAGTCAGACAGAAGACAGAGGTCTAGGGCTGGAGAGTGGGCAAAGATAAGAGAAAGATGGAATGCCAGGGACATAGGAAGGAGAGCAAGTGACAGGAGGGCCAGGGAGTCTGAAACATCCTCAGAGAGGAGGAAGAGAAGCAGCAAACCTGGTGGGGAGAGAGGGCAGGGACCCCCATCACACAACCTGAGGGAGGGACTCAGACAGCAGTAGTGGGGTAGGGACAAACCACACTCACAGATGGAGAACAGAGGCAGCCAACAGGGACTGAGGAAGAGAGAAAAAGCCATGGAGCAAGAGGGCCATCTTGGGGGTCAAAGAACAGGGGGAGCCTGAGGAGAGCTGGCAGGCCTGGGGTGGGACAGGGCAGGAGGGGCTTCACCTGAGAAGAGAGCCAGGAAGCCCTGGGTACGAGAGTTGATAACGTCGATTTCGTGCAGGGACACAGTGTGCACCACCTCCTTGCGTTTCTGGAGCTCCCCATCTGGGCACTGCACAAACTTGGTCTATGGGGCCGAGGGACGGTGTAGAAACAAGGGTAGAGAGGGCATGAAGCGGGGGCCTACAGGCCTGTCCGGGGGAGACTGGAGCCCCCTGGAATGGGGCTGGGAGGCCAGATGGGGTCATCCCAAAACCTCAGGTCCAGAAGGTAGTCAAGACTAGGGGCATTCCAGAGATCGAAGGTTATGGGGATTCCTGGAGGACCTCAGAAACCATGGGCAAAATGGGGCAATGCAAAGTTGCAGTGCCAGGCTGAGGGGTCCCAGTTGTCCTAGGGTTACAGGGAAGACCCAGGAGTACCAGGGACATAGGGGTCAGGGTGACAGAAGGATCCAGACCCCGTGGGCCATGAGGGTGATGGAGGAGATGGAAACATCCCAGTGCTGGGGGAAAAGGGGTCCCTAGAGTCCCGGGTGCACCTGGGAGCCCATGGCGTCGTAGTCACGAGCACGTGTGAAGGAGCGGCCCAGTTTAGAGATCTTGCCTGTTGCCTTGTCGATGGTGATCACGTCCCTGCGAAGGGGAGGGAAGGGAGGAGTGAGGAAAGGAAGGGCCCACGCTCTCCAATAGTCCTGGCTGCCTGGCAGGGCCCCTAACAGCTCACCCCGCCTGGACCTTGTCCTTGGTCAGGGACTCGATCATCTTGGTACCCAGGTCGTAGATAGTCTCCATCTCTGTGGTCTTGAGGGTCAACTTGCCCACCTTGGAGCCCTGAGAGGGGTAACAAACCAGGGAAAGGGTTCAGAGAGGTCTCTGAAGCATAGCTTCTTTTTCAATCATAACTCACTGCAGCCTCCAACTCCTGGGCTCAAGTGATCCTCCTGTCTTAGCCTCCCAAGTAGCTGGGACTACAGGCATGCACCACAACACCCAGCTAATTTTTAAATTTTTTGTAGAGACGGGGTCTCGCTATGTTGCCCAGGCTGGTCTTGAACTCCTGGCCTCAAGCAATCCTCCCACCTTGGCCTCCCAAAGTGGTGGGATTACAGGCGTGAATCACCACGCCTAGCCTACACAACTTCAAAACAGGCATGACACAAGGAAGCTTTTGGGGGCAAGGGATATAGTCACTAAACTGATGTGGTCACAGCTTTATGGGTGTACACATACGTAAAAACTGACCATATTGTACACTGTCAATTCGTGCAGCTTATTGTATGTCAATTACAACTCAATAAAGCTGTTAATACAAACAGTAAACAAGCCAGGCACAGTGGCTTGCACCTGTAGTCCCAGCAACTTGGGGGGCTGAGGATTGCTTGAGCCCAGGAGTTTGAGGCCAGCCTGGGCAATACAACGAGACCCTGTCTCAAAACAACACCCAAAAAACAAAAAACAATAAACAATCACAGACCCAAAAAATAAGTCTATTGAAAGCAATACCACATGCCTGAGGTCCCACAAAATGGTGAAGGAGGTCACACCCTAGCATTTCTCTTTTATATCCAAAGAAAAGGTGTTTTTGCTGATCACAAAATCAGAAAACACAGCTAAGCAAAAAGGAGAAAAAAATTCCAAGTACCCTCCCCAAAAGAGAAGTACAGTTAATGTTTTCCAGGCTTTCCCTAGGAGATCCAATTACCTCTGTTTTCCTGAATTATACTACCAATAGTTGTTCCTTTTGTAGGGACAGGAGGCAGGATAAAAGGACCAGGATTACAGAAGGAAGTTAAAGGGAATTTTTTTGGTTTATATTTTTACACGAAGGAGGTATTTGTGGATTTCTTTTGTGATAAAAACCTATTAAAAGAAGCACCTTGGGAATAACTTTCCCTATATTTAAATATTCTCCTATCATTTTATTTTTTTTTTAGACTATGTTGCCCAGGCTGGACTCGAACTCCTGGGCTCAAGTGACCATGCCTGGCTCGCCTACCATATTTTTAAAATTCAAACTTTTTTTTTTTTTTGAGACAGAGTCTTGCTCTGTTGTCCCAGGTGGAGTGCAGTGGTGTCATTGTAGCTCACAGCAACCTCAAACTGCTGGGCTCAAGAGATCCTCCTGCCTCAGCCTCCTGAGTAGCTCAGACTATAGGCACATGCCATGACGCCCGGCTAATTTTTCTATGTTCAGTAGAGACGGGTCTCGCTTTTGCTCAGGCTGGTCTCGAACTCCTGACCTCAAGTGATCCTCCCACCTCGGCCTCCCAGAGTGCTAGGATTACAGGCACGAGCCACCGCACCTGGCCTAAAATTTAAACTTTAATTGCTTGATGGGCACATGGGGCACATCTGTAGTCCCAGCTACTTGGGAGGCTGAGGCCGGAGAACTGCTTGAGCCCAGTTCAAATCCAGCCTGGGCAACACAGTGAAACTCCATCGCTTTAAAAAAAAAAAAAGGAGGGGCAAATGAATCAAGAGGAGAGTGTCCACACGACAAGAGGTAGAACTGGAAGGGGCTGGGCATTAGCGCAATGGGCCTGAAGCACGTTTTCTTCTTCTTTTTGAGACAGGGTCTCACTCTGTTAACCCGGCTAGAGTGCAGTGGCATCATCATAGCTCACTGCAACCTCAAACTCCTGGGCTCAAGCGATCCTCTTGCGTCAGCCTCCCAAGTAGCTGGGACTACAGGCGTACACCACAACACCCGACTAATTTTTTTTTTCTATTTTTAGTAGAGACGGGGTCTCGCTCTTGCTCAGGCTGGTCTCAAACTCCTGAGCTCAAGTGATCCTCCCGCCTTGGCCTCCCAGAGTGCTAGGATTACAGGCGTGAGCCACCGGGCCCAGCCATGTTTTCTTTTTATAAGCATTTTATTAGGAGCTGTAACTTAATGTATAAAAGAGAACACAAACATGGATGAACCTAAAAACCATCATGCTGAGTCAAAGAAGCCAGACACAAAGATCACATATTGTAGGATTCCATTTCCACGGAACTGTATGAAACCCAGAATAGGCAAATCCATACAGACCGAAGGCAGACTGGTCGTTGCCAGGGGCTGGGGGAAGAAGCAAATGGGAGTTACTGCTTAATGGGTACAGAGTCTCCTTCTGAGGTGATAGAAAAGTTCCAGAAGTAGACAGAGGTGATAGTCCCTCAATACTGTGAATGTGCTAAATGCCACAGAATTGTTCACATTAAAATGGTTCATTTTATGTAATGTGATTTTACTTCATTTAATAAAACAAGAGAGATTTACAGATAAATTGTAAAACAAAGAAAGGGATGAAAGAAAAACCTATTAAAATAGACTTTTAAAAGGCAAGAGGCAGGAGGATCGCTTGAGCCCAGGAGTCTGAGGCCAGCCTGGGCAACATGAAACCCCATCTCTAAAAAAAAAAAAAGTAAGTAAATAAATAGAATAAAAATTTAAAAGCAAATAAAACAAAAAACATTGAATATAAAAACCTGGCAGGACAAATTATAGTGTCCAGGAATGCCCAGTCGGGGGATAAAACTCTAAGCTTAGAGACTCAAGGAAGTGACTACGGGTGGGGGTGGCTACTTCCCTGGGAGACTCGGGTGTGATGGAAAGAGGCAGGAGGAAGAGGTCCCAGGGAGTGGGCAAAGTTTTAGTTTTTGATCTTGGTGGTGCTTATAAGGGCATTTGTCTCATGATAATTTATTAGACTACATGCTTATTTTGTATTTATTTGTACCTGATTTATTTTATGACAAAAAGCTTAAAAAAAAATCTTTGCTTAAAAAAAGAGAACAAATCACATCTATCATGTAAGCTGGAAAGGACACACCTTTTGGTACTAAACTGCACAAGTCCCACCCACAGAACAGGTTTTTAAGCCTAACCGTTAGGAATTCACCGTGAAGAATTTCCAGATCTTCTCTCTTATTATTCCATAACTTTGGTTTTAATTGTTCACAATGTCCCTCGCTAATGGATAAACCACTGTCAACTCAACTGACCCCCTACTGTAGGCATGCAGATGGCTCCAATCTGCAGCTGGAACATTCCATGGGATTCTGACCTCAGTGCAGAATGACACCTCCTCCCTCCAAGCCTGGGGTGTGAGCTGGCCTCAGTAGGGAGTAGACTCACAGACTCACCGTCCCTGTCGCCGGCCGATCAATCTGGATCTCCACCACCTCCCCTTCGATGATCTCGGTCTCCTCCCTAGCCAGAGAGCAGATCTGAGGAGATGGCCTACTGCCTGGGCCCTCAGGAATCAGCAACTCCACAAGCCCTTGGGCAAAGGACAAGCTGGCCAGGGCAGGGGGTCACCCTAAGGCTGCCAGGAGCTGGCACCCACCCTGGGTCTCGTGCTTACTTGATGCGAACGCCAATGGACCGCCGGAAGGCCTGCGTCAGTGCCTCGGTCTTGCTCATCTCCAGGGAGAAAATCTCGCTGCCAGCAATGGCTGTGAATGGGGTATCAGGGCCCAGGGCCTGGGCCATGCCTGGGGAGGAGGTTGTCTCTGTTAAGTGGGGTGGCTCTGGCATCAGGTCCCCAACACCTCCTCTGTGGCAAACCAGTTCTTCTCCTTGCCAGGAAACAGGGTTCAGTACCATCCTACCTGTAAGGACTTGGCTCCGAGCTGGGCAGAGCCCTGGGGAAGGGGAGCCAGTGTCCACTCCAAGGCCTGGCACACCATGCACCTGAATGAGCACTGCTTTATCTTTACCAAAGACCTGGTAGTTACTTTGATTCTCACTGCCTGGCCCCACAGTCTGAGCACAGAGGTAGAAGTAAGTGAGAAGAAAGGTAGGTCAGGGAAAGCTTCAATGAAGCAGAGGTGCCTGAGCAGGGTTTTGAAGGATGGATAGGAGTTCAACAAGGAAGAAGTGGCAAGGGAAGTGGCAAGGGAAAAGATCTTAAATCACTAGTGAACTGCAATAGAGACTGCTGGTTGTCTATTCAATTCCCGTCTTCCCCTTCTTCCTTAGTTCCGGAACCCTGGTTTTCTTAAGGGAGCAATGGTCCAAATTTTAAAAAAAAATTTTAATGTCCCAGCCTCCCTTGCAGCAGAGTATGATCATAAGATTAAGTTCCTGGTCAATGAGATATAAGCAAAAGGATGTGGGCTTTCCAAGACAGCTGCTTAAAGGGAGCCAACTCTAGGCAGTGTACCCTCATTACAATTCCTCTTTCTTTCTGCTGCCTGGAGTATGGGTGGGAAGGCTGGAGCTTAGGCAGCCCTCTTGGAACACGAGGTGACCTTGACACAGCAGCAAGTGCAGAGAGTGTTGAGGCAGGAAGACAGAAGACTTCATGGAACTGCTCAGTAAGCCCTAAATGGCCTACCTTCAGATTCTTCTGGGAGAGAGAATGAATCCCATATTTAAGCCCTCACTATTGTGGGTTTTGTTAACTGTGGCTGATCCTGACTATGGCTTATATGGGAGGGATTATTTGGCAGAGACCAGGCCCTGTGAGGCCGCTTACCCATGGCAATGGCTGTCTTCCCTGTGCCTGGCTGGCCAGCAATGAGGACTGCCCGCCCAGCAATCTTCCCTTCCCGGATCATCTCCAGCACCACGCCAGCTGCCCGCCGTGCTGCCAGCTGACCCACCATGCCCTGGGAAGCCTGTGGGGTGGGAGGCAAGAGCACATGAGGTCACTTCCTCCTGGACTACCACTGCATTTCTGCTATATCCTGGCTAGTGAGATGGAAGCAGATGTTGGTTGGGACTTCTGGGAACCCCAAAAAAGCTTTCTCCACCCCAATAAAACTCTATGTGTGGCTGAAATTTGGAAATATTTAATACATAGCCAAAGGTCTGGATGATCATAACACAGTCCCCACAGTCCCCAGAGCCCCAGGTACCCCTGCCCAAGGCCTTCATGGAGCGGCCCTCACACCCCAGCCCCCTCTGTGCTACCTGCCGAGGCTCCAAGGCATCATCCAGCCCCAGTCCCCGGATGTGGGAGTGAGCACCTGTGTGCAAGGAAAGAATGGAGATCTGGTTACTGGCCAGCTCATGGCAATGTGTGGCCTGAGGCAAGGGGCTTCCCCTCCAAGCCCTGGTTTCCTTCTTGGTGGGGGTGCTGGAGAGGGAGCAATCACCACCCCACCAGGAGAATGGCTGAATGTGGTAAATGCTTAATAAACTGGAGCTGCTCTTAGGATACATCCTAGCTGGACTAAAGTCACTGAGACCTGATTAAGCATATAATTATACCATGAACTAACCACAAGGGCTAATGGTCACAATTACTTTTGTGGTTTATGGCTTACATGGCACTCATGGCTACTAATTTCATTCCACATAACCCTGCAAAACAAGAGCCCCAGCTATTATCACCCTGGGAGCACTCCTGGGGATCAATGACAACAGTCCCAGGCCATCATCTATATGGACAGAGGGAGGGAGCTCAGAGGGCTGGGCAAACTACAGCCTGTGGAGCCAGCACCTATTTTTGTAAATAAAGTTTTATTAGAACACAGCCACGCCCATTCATTTACATACCATCTGTGGCTGCTTTCCCACTGCAACAGCAGACTTGAGTAGTTACTTCTTCTTTTTTTTTTTTTTTAAGAGACAGAATCTCCCTCTGTCACCCAGGCTGGAGTACCGTGGGCTCACTGCAGCCCCAAACTCCTGGGCTCAAGCAATCCTCCCAACTTGGCCTCCCAAAGTGTTGGATTACAGGTATGAACCACTGCATCCAGCCAAGTATTTTAACAAGAAAAGATTTACCATCTGGCCCTTTAAGAAAAGATTTGCTAACACCTGTGCTTGACTATGAGCACCCCAAGGGCAGGTATTCTCTGGGTCCTCAGCTCCCAGCAGTGCCTGGCCCTTTAATAAGTGAAACATTATGAGCACATACATATGAATTGCTTTATATGGATTACCTTATTGAATCTTACATCAGTTAATACTGATGAGGTGAACTATCTTAGCTCCCAAGGAAACTGAGGCACAGAGAGCAACTAGTCCCTGGCCACTTAAGCTGGGAAGTAGCAGAACTGAGCTCAGAGAATCCAGCAATGAGCTTCCAGATCCCATGCTCAGAGCCACAGGCTCTTTACTGGCTCTCTTGGAGGTGCTGAATGAATGAACCTGCTAGACAATAGTAGTCTCTTCTCTGCAAGTAAAGCTCTTTGTGAGAGCTGTACCCTGATGGCCCCACTACAACTCAACTTCCTGCTCCTGGATCCATGGCTCACTGTGTGAACTAGAGCCAGTGACTTGGCTGCCCTGAGATGTGGTTACCTCAGCTAAAGATGGGCTAACAGTTACAACAGGTACCTTGTGGGGCTACTACAAGGGTTCAAAAGGATGCAAACTCATGCACTCAATGGTTATCTGTTGATCATCTGCCCTGCCACATCCTGTGCTGGGGACACAGCTAGGAATGGGACAGACCTGGTCCCTGCCCTTGGGGAGCTCATGCTCCAGTGTGTGTTGGGTATATGGGGCCAACCCCAGTAAAGTACCCAGCAAACATCTATTTTTATGAAATCCAGGCAGGTACATCCCAGAGCCCCACCAGGGTAGCCAAGCTAGCAGCAATGTATCTGGGGTTGGGGCCTGGCATGTCCACCATGGATCATCTGACCCAAATCTGGAACTCAGGATCCTCCCCCACTAGACAGGAGGAGGAGTTGGTACACAGGCCACCTCCTCTCTCGGGGGTCCTGGACAGGTTTGCTCACTCAGGGCATGTGGTAGGCAGGGTCTAGGTTATGCTCTTGACCCTGCTCACTCACCGATACGCTCAATCCTCGTCACATCACGGATCTCCGGGACTTTGGTCGTGGCTGTCTGAGGGTGCAGGAAGATGTGTCAGAAGACTCCTATGGTCCCAGGTTTCACCAACTTCCCCTATATCCTTCCCACGAGAAAGTCCTTTCCACTCCTTCCCTTCACAGGCAGGTGATAGACCAAACACCAGTCATTCCCACCCCTCTCAGTTGTCACTGACTAATGGCTAGTTGGCTGAGTCCCAGAAGACAAGAACTGTCTGTCTTATTCACAGCTCTATTCTCAGGGTCCAGCATGTATTTGGTGCCCAGGGATTATTTAGTGAATGAATGAATGAATGAAATCTTCCCCATCCTCAGTAACTGTGAACTGTGTAAGGACAGACGCCAATGTGGCACAGGCATCGAGTTAGATGTGGTCTGGCCCCTGCTATCTTGTACCATGCTGCCCAAGCTCTCAGCCACCAGGCCTTACACCTGCTGGCCCCTCTGTCCAGCCTGCTCTTTCCACCCCTCATTAGATCAAGCTTAGCCCCCTAGGGGAGGCCCTCCCTGACCAATGCCCCTGCCAGCATGTTCTAGGGCCTCTCGATGGTCAGACAGACGAAGGACCTCTCTTGGGAGCCTGACCTCCCTGTATATTCTCACATTCACAAGGGAGACTGCTGGATCAATGTTCTCAGCTCCAGGAGATGTAAGTCCCACAAAGGGCACAGACTGCATCTCTCTTGTTCACCAAGAGACACAATGTTTGCCGTTTAAGCGATATAATGAAGTGTTGAGCTCATTCAACAAGCATGTACTGAGGCCTCCCGTGTCTCCAGTTCTCCAGAGAGAGGAGCCAGCCACCATTCCTTCTCATATGGGAGAGGGAGATGAGTAAACATCACTGGGGACAATTCAAGATCTCCCCAAGATCCACACCAAACATGTACACGAATGTTCATAGCAGCACTATTCACAAGAGCCAAAAGGTAGAAAACAACCTAACTGTCCATCAGCTGATAAATGGATAACTAAAATGTGGCCTATTCATATAATAGAATATTATTCAGCCACAGAAAGGAATGAAGTTCTAACACATGCTACAACATGGGCAAACTCTGAAAACTGTATGCTAGTCAAGAGAAGCCCCCACACAAAAAACCACATGTTGTACGATTCCATTTATAGGAAATATCCAGAATAGGCAAAACTATGAATATATAGATAGAAAGTAGATTAGCGGTTACCTAGGGCTGGGAGGTATGGGAGGACTGGAAGGTGACAGGTAAGAGGTATAAGAGTTTCTTTTTGGGGTGAAGAAAATGTTCTAAAATTGATTGTGGTGATGATCATACAACTCTGTGAATATACGAAAAACCATGGAATTGTACTCTTTAAATGGGTGAATTATATCTCAGTAAGGCTGTTAAAAAAAAAAAACTCAGGTGATGAATCCTTGGGTGTCTGTTATATTATTTTGTAACACTTCAGAATATTTCATAATTTCTAATAAGGAAAGGGAAGCCTAAGAAGCTAGCATGCTGACCCAGCCTCTCAACCACCTGCCCCCAACTCTCCTTTCTTCTCAGAGGTCTTTCTTCTCTTCTTCCACCAGAATGAGAGGACATGCAGACATCCAACCCAGGGGATTGGATGGTTCTCTGGAACCAAAAGTTTAGACTTCCTGGCTACCACATGGTCACA
This sequence comes from Daubentonia madagascariensis, assembly GCA_023783475.1. NCBI lineage: Eukaryota > Metazoa > Chordata > Mammalia > Primates > Daubentoniidae > Daubentonia > Daubentonia madagascariensis. Next base: position 611,009 of record JAKFHU010001057.1, on the reverse strand, counting down.
AGCCTTCTCCCTTGCTGTGTGACCCTTCCCACCTACTCTCTCCTCACATGAGGCTGGAACCCCAGAGTGTGGCACGTTACCCCCAAACTACTATCAAAAGCTGGGAACGCATCTAGCACAGTGGCTCACCCCTATAATCCTAGCACTTTGGGAGGCTGAGGTGACAGGATTGCTTGAGGCCAGCAGTTTGAGACCACTGTGGACAACATAGCAAGACCCCATCTTCACAAAAAATTTTTAAAAATTAGCCAGGCATGGTGGCACATGCCTATAGTCCCAGCTACTTGGGAGGCTGAAGCAGGAGGCTGACTTGAGCCCAGGAATCTGAGGTTACAGGGAGCTATGATTGTGCCATTGCACTCCAGCCTGGGTGAAAGAGCAAGACCCTGTCTCTAGAGTAAATAAATAAAAGTTGGGAATGTACCCCCTGATTCACACACAGCCCATCAGACCCTACACAAGGCATCCTTCCCTTTCACCACAAACCTCTCCTACACCTGCTACCCACTGGTCCCGTGGAAACTGAGTTCATTTTAAAACTCAGCATCCACCATCTCCTCATACTTCCAATACTTCCTCCACATCCATGGGAACTGGGTCTCAGGAGTTCTGGCCATTGCCCTTTCATCTTCCACTTTCCCAACCACCTCCTTTTTCTTGCCATAATAAAACAAGACTCAAATCTCGCCCTCCAGCCACTAGCAACTCTCTCCCCTGCCCTTCCTCCATCTGGACTGGGGTCACCATGGTAACTGAGGCATCTGGAAACCCAGCCAATCCTCAAGTTCAGGTCACACCACTTCTTCATTCAAATATTTGTCGAGCAGGTACCAGGCCCAGCGTACCTGGTCACTCCTTCATTCACATTCACTCATTCAAACATTAAAGTGATAATGTATTGAGGATTCATACTGAGACATGACCCGTATAAGATGCTGGGAATATGAAAATGGCCAAAACAGTCCCATGACAAGATCCTGACCTCTGGGCCCCCAACCCTTTCCCCCTCCCCACTGACACCCTCTTGGTTTTCAACACTGTCTCTTTCCACTGAAGGCTCACTAAGCGACTTCACACTCTCAAGCACACAAGACAGGTGCCCGCCTATGCTTCTCCCTTGGAACTCAGGTGCCATTCGCACCACCAACAATCCAAGGCTCCCAGATGGCTTGGAGCCCAAGATACCACAACCCTCATCATACGGTACAGCAAAGGACAGCAGAACTGGCCGCTGCGCCCACAGGATTCTGGGAGTTGGAGTTCCTGTAGCATGATGCGGCCAGAACTGAGATTCCAGGGTCCCAGCCCCTTCTTTTTTCACTCCCTCAGACAAACCCAGGAACCCTGGCACGCAGCTCCCTCCTCCCCTCAGATCCAGAAGTCCAGCCCCTAGCCGTCTCCTCCCTCGGACCCAGGAGTCTGAGCTCCCAGCGCCTTCTCCCTCAGACCCAGGGGTCGGAGCTCCCTCAGACCGTGGAGTCCGGGCCCCCGGACCCCTCCGCCCTCAGACTCAGGAGGGCGTGTTCGCCCCTCAGTTGTCCACGCGCCAACACTTACCACGGTTGCCATGATGCTCACCAACCGCTAAATGTCCCAGCGGAAACGGAAATGCGCTACGAGCGAGGCGTCCTAGCCCCCTCTAGGCCAGCAGGTCCTCCAAAGATCTCGATGGTTGCTCATAAATATGTAAACTACCTTGTGGGGGCGTGGCGTTACTTTTCAGGCCCTGCCCCTGCTGGGGCTGAGCGGGGACGACGGGTGTTCGGAACTCCTGGGTTCGTTCCCAACGCCTCCTGGCTCCTCCTCCTTTTACCCAGCCCCTCCTTGCTGAGCCCGATTGCAAAATTCTTAACACTTCTTTGAGCAACCACACGTCCTCCACGCTCCTTTCCTCTTTATCACACCCTCCTCCTCCTCACTTTGGGGCCTCCAGCTTCAGATTGACAGAGCTGAAGGCCAATCCGTTCCGTTCAGCGTAGCGACAAGCCCCGCCCACTGGAGTCTGGCCGACTGACAAGGAGACCGCAGGACTGAGTGAACCCGACCCTCTCCACCAATGAGAAGACGCCGAGGCCCCCGCCCCCGGGTGCAGACCAATGGCGCTGGCTGGGGGGCGGGCACCGCCTCCTGGCGGCCACAAGGCTTTACTGCAGGAGCGCAGCTGGGCTCAGTGACGCTGCGGCCGCCTCCAGCCTAGGTCCGAGCGCTCCGGGGCGGGGGTGCGGTCGTGCAATAGGAAGCCGAACGCGTTGCAAGCTTCCCGTCGGGCACCAGCTACCCAGCCCCGCACCCTGCCTGGTGCATTCCCCGGACGCCTCCGGAGTCCCCACTTGAGGCCCCTGGAGCTCCCTTCCCGCGCCAGCCATGCCTCTAAACCGCACTTTGTCCATGTCCTCACTGCCAGGACTGGAGGATTGGGAGGATGAGTTCGACCTGGAGAACACAGTGCTCTTCGAGGTGGCCTGGGAGGTGGCCAACAAGGGTGAGCACGCCAGGTGTCCGGGCCCTTGACGAGAAGGGCAGTTGGGGATGGGGGCCTGGAACTTTGAGTTGTAGGAGGATGGGGCTTCGTGGGGAACCCTTGGGCCCTGGGCAAGGAGCCTATGACTCCTGTGTCCTTGGAGAGGGCCTGGGGTATGTCTCCTGGGCCCTGCGGGGCAGAGAGGGATGATTCGCTTGACTTAAGATAAAAGGAGGCTGGAAGCCCAGGTCCTGGGTCCTAGGGGATAGAGCGCTAAAATTAAAGATTCCTAGGTCCTGGAAGGAGGCCTCCGAGAGATCAGATACCTTGGTCCTGAACAGGGAAGGGGCTGGGGGGATGGGACTTCTGTGTGCAAATCTCGGGAAGCTGCTGGGGTTTCAGACCTGTGGTACTGGGAGAAGTAGTCTAGGGGATGTAACTCCAGATTTGGGAGAGAGCTGACAGGGAGACAGGATGTATGAGTCGTGGTGGGAGATCTGGGGACCTGGCTGCTTGACAATAAAGATGGGAGGGGGCTGGGACCCTAATTCTTTAGGTCCTAGAGTGGAGAGAGTTGGGGGCCTGAATGTGTAGGCTTTGAAGGAGCTGAAGGCCTAGCTATCGGTTCCTAGGAGTAGAGGAGCCTGTGGCCTGGGACAGATGGGAACTGGGATGGGGGAAGGCTGGGAAGTCCTAAATTGGTCAGGGGCTGGGCCCTAGGATGGGAGTGGCTGGGAGCTTGCATTTCTGTGTCCTGGGCTTCAAAGAGCCTGGGGGTTCTGGCTTTGGAAAAGGCTGGGGCTGTAAATCAAGAGCTAGGCTGTCCCACTGCTCGAAGAGCTAGGGCTGGGGGTTTGCTCTGCTGGCTCTTGTGGGAAAAAGGCACTGGGTCTCACAGCCTGAGGGGGGCCCTCAAACATGGAGCCATGTATTGCCAGGGCCCAGGCTCCAAGCGCTTGGAGGCTGGGGGCCCAGACTCCTGAGGTTGGGGTGGGGTCATGGTAGGGGCAGGGCCCTGTATGCCTGTGTCCCTAGTCGGGGAGAGGACACTGGGAGACAGGTCGGCAGGGTCCCTGGAGGGCAGGGAATGACGATTCAGGCTCCTCTTGGGCAACTGTGAGAAGCTGAATAGGCCATGAAGAGGGATCTCCCCCACCGTGTCCTGGAGCCTGACTGAGATTTAAACCCAGCTCTTGGAAGCTGGGAGCCCAGCTCTGCCATCCTCAGGGCCCCAGCCCCTAATTCTCTCAGACCCAGGAGTCTGGCCTGAGCCCCCTCCTCCCTCAGGGTCCTGACCCCAGGCCTCCCTCCCTTAGACCCAGGAAGACAGCCCTCCAGCCCCCTTTTCCACTTGACCCAAGCTGCCAACCCCCTACTCCAAAGTATGGGCTCCCAGTCCCCTCTTCCCCCTGAGCCAAGCGTCCGGGGCTCCAGTGCCCCCAACAGCCCCCACCCCATCCCAGGTCCCAGACCTGTAGCCCTCGGTCAGGACCTGCTCTCACACATTTGGACCCACAGTGGGCGGCATCTACACTGTGCTGCAGACGAAGGCGAAGGTGACAGGGGATGAGTGGGGCGACAACTACTACCTGGTAGGACCATACACGGAGCAGGGCGTGAGGACCCAGGTGGAACTGCTCGAGGCCCCCACCCCCGCACTGAAGAGGACGCTGGACTCCATGAACAGCAAGGGCTGCAAGGTGGGACGTGGCCCGGCTGAGGGCAGGGAGGCAGACAGCCCGCCCTGAGGATGGGAGAAGCAGATGGAGAAGGGGCAGGGGGTGGGCAGCCCCAGGGAGAGAGGGAGGTGTGGACAGACACAGGATAGCACTTTCCCGGGCAGACAGAGGAGGGGAGAGTGACAGGATGCTCGGACAGGTGCAAGGCCCATGAAGTGGGCAGGTGGACCCCAGACATTGGTGAATGGACAGACAGATGGCAGGTACAAAACAGACCAAGGGATGGATCCAAAAGGCCAAGATCCTCAGACCCAGAGAGAGAAAAGCTGGAGTTAAAGTTAGCCAGTCAGGCAGAGCCCGGGAGGGCTTGGGCTTGGGCAGGTGTACTGGAGCAGGATTCTGAGTGCAAATTCAGCCTTGCCACTTGCTGCCCATGTGACCTTGACTAATGAACATACTAATAGCATCTACCTTACGGGGTGCTGGGAGGATGAAATACTTAATAGGAATAAAGTGTTTAGCACAGTTCTTGGCATGAAGTTAGCACTGGGGGAGCTGTCATTGTCAGTGTTATTATGATGGTGATAATCATCATTACTATAAACAGCCAAGCCTGGACAGTGAGGTGGACACAGGGAGAGGGATGGATAGAGCCAGGGTCTAGAGCAATAGGGAGACAGACAGGCTCTAGGTACAGAGGAGAGGCTGCCAGATGTTTCAGAGAGAAAGTCAGCCCTAGAAGGAGAGAGAAAGGTGGACTATCAATGTAGAGAGGGGAGGGAGGCACACAGACCCAGGGGACAGAGTCTGAGATGGGCGGATCCAGGGATTAAAGAGAGGAGGGGGCTCACAGGCTCCAAGACTGAAAGAGAGGTGCTACTGCCCAGGGGACAGACAGGCCGGGGTCCAGGAGGGAGAGGTACAGTGGTTCCTTCACTCATTCACAGCTTCTGGTTTGGGGTGGGGTCTGGAATCCAGTCAGGCCCTGAGTGTGTCCCTAAGGGACCCCAGGGCAGTCAAGTCCCTCCCCCAGGGCAGCTGCTCCCCACATGACGGGGGCCTAAGAATAGGCCCCCCCCACCCAGCAAAAGGGCAGACAACAGCTGGGTGGAGGAGGGGCATCGGAGTCAGGCTCAGTGCAGGGAAAAGGCAGGTTAGAGAAGAGTAGTGACTGCTTGTCTGCTGGGTAGAGCTATGGCAGCAGGCCCAGAACCAAGGCCATCGTCTCAGGAGGAAAGCAGCCAACTGGAGAAATGTGGCAGGTGTAGAAATGAGACAGCAAGTCTTAGCAACATGGCAGTGGGTAGAAAAGTGAGGCCCCGGGGCCTGGACAGAGGACGGGCTGTGTTGGAAGCATGGCTGTGGACTGCAAAATGGGCCAATGGGCAGAGAAAAGAGGTCGCAGGTGATAAATATATGGTGAAAGGGACAGAAACAAGGCGGAGAGGGGGAAGAAATGTGGCAGCAAGAACAGTTAAAGCAGCATCCAGTGGAAGGAATTAACAGCAGAAAGAAAAGAATGGTAGAAAGCCACACGATGGTCAGAAAGAAACGTGGCAGTGAGTACAGAAACAAGGCAGCGGGTAGGAGAAATGATCAGTAGGGAGGCCAAACGAGGCAGTGGGGGCACAGAGACAGGACGTGCGAAATGTACGGCTACAAGAAGTAAAAGGAGGCAGCCCAGTAAGGGGGTTGCAGAAACTAAGCGGGGGCGGGGAAAGGATGGAAAAAGACTGTGGTGGGACTCACAGCAAATAGAGAAATAAGGCAGCGGGTGAGAAATAAGCAGCAGATACGGAAACAGAGGGTGGCAGACCCGAGGCTGAAGCCCTGAGCCTCCCTGTGGGCCCCCCTCCAGGTGTATTTTGGGCGATGGCTGATTGAGGGGGGCCCCCTGGTGGTGCTCCTGGATGTGGGGGCCTCAGCCTGGGCCCTGGAGCGCTGGAAGGGAGAACTTTGGGATACCTGCAACATCGGGGTGCCCTGGTACGACCGTGAGGCCAACGACGCCGTCCTCTTCGGCTTCCTCACCACCTGGTTCCTGGGTGAGGTAGGCCCCGCTGCCCGTCCTTGTCTGACTCTTTCCACCCGAGCTGAAACTTCAATGACCGTCAGCCCCTGGGCCAGAGGATGGGCTTCTCCAAGGGTATTCTGGGAGCTGTAGGTCCTTTAATCCAAGGAATACCCTGACCTTTGGGGACATGGACATCCAGGGGCCCAGCCTCTTCTTTCCTTAGAGACCCCAGCTCTCGATGTCAGCTTCATTTACTCCGGTCTTCCAATTGTAGGGATTCTGAGCCTTCAGCCCTAAGGGAGGCTTGCAGAAGCGCTTACTAGGGCGGTCTGGGAGTTGTAGTTTTCTACTCTGATAATGGCTGTACTTACTCTCTCAGATGGGGCCCTGGATGCTTGCAGATCCCCAGCCTGAGAACCAGGAAACCTGGTTCTGACCCTCTTATAGGTTTTAGAGTCTCAAGAAACTTAATTTCCCATACCCTGGGACGAACAATCTAGGAACTGGCTGCTCCTGGGGCATTCTGGGAGTTGTCGTCCTTTCACCAGTGTTGGGTGCAGAAGGCCTACCCTTGATGGAGATGAGGGGTCTCCAGGAATTGTGTCCAGGACTTGGGGACACTAAAACTTCAGTCCTTCCAATCCAATCCTGCCAGGATTTAGAGGGTTGGCCAAAAAAATCTCCAGCTCCTACCAGCCTCTGGAGATGCAGTCAGCTGATCTGGCTGCCTCAGGGATTTATTGTTTCCCGTCCCGTGGGGATGGCTGCAGTGGGCCGCTGCCTGCTCTGTGCATAGCGGTGATGGATTTACCTCTCCCCTGAGTCCTCGTCCATGTTGGGGATTGCCGATTCTCTTCATGACACATGTGGAGACAGTGGCCCTCTTCCTGTTGCCCCACAGTTCCTGGCCCAGAGCGAGGAGAAGCCGCATGTGGTTGCACACTTCCATGAGTGGTTGGCGGGTGTTGGGCTTTGCCTGTGCCGTGCCCGGCGGCTGCCCGTGGCAACCATCTTCACCACCCATGCCACCCTCCTGGGGCGTTACCTATGTGCTGGTGCTGTGGACTTCTACAACAATCTGGAAAACGTGAGCTGGGAGTGTGGCAGATGGGGGACCGTGGGTATGTCAGGACAGCCCAGAGCTCTGGGAAGCCCAAGAGGACCAAGCTCCTCCTTCTCCCAGGACCCAGGAGTCCAAGTCCCCAGCCCCTCTCCTCCCTCAGACCCAGGAGTTCAGCTGCCAGCCCCTGCCTTCCCCAGGACCCCAGAGTCTGGACCTCCAGTCTTCTCCCCAGTCCTTCTAACCTGACTGCCCACCCTTCCCACCCAGTTCAACGTGGACAAGGAAGCAGGTGAGAGGCAAATCTATCACCGCTACTGTATGGAGAGGGCGGCAGCCCACTGTGCTCACGTCTTCACTACTGTGTCCCAGATCACTGCCATCGAGGCACAGCACCTACTCAAGAGGAAACCAGGTAGGGGCTGGGCCGAGGTCCCTAGACGTGAATGAGGTAGGTGACTGGTCTACACCAAAGCCAGTACAGATGCTCCTCAACTTATGACGCAGTTAAGTCGAGAGAAAACCATCATACGTTAAAATATCACAAATCAAAAATGCATTTAATACACCAAACCTACCGAACATCATAGCTTAGCCTAGTCTACCTTAAATGTGCCCAGAACACTTACATTAGCCTACAGTTAGGCAAAATCATGTAATACAAAGGCTATTTTATAAGTGTTGACTATCTCACATAGCCTGGGAAAAGGTCAAAATTCAAAATTCGAAGTATGGTTTCTACTGAACGCAGATAGCTTTCACACCATCGTAAGGTCAAAAAATCATAAGTTAAACCATCGTAAGTTGGAGCTTGTCAGTACCGATTTTTTATAAAGAGTAGAGAGCTACTCCTCCCTGAAGGCTGTGGGGTAGTGAGGATGCCTGGTTCTATGTACCCTGGAGGCTAATGGGAGGTGTAGTTTCTTTGATTTTAATTTCAGAATATCTGTGATTTGCTGATGTAGATATTGGTCTTCTGAAAGGGAATGAAGGGTCAGTAGACTTTGTTTTTGAGAAAAGTAAGGTTGGAACCAGGCATTCTTCCCAGCCCTTAGTACCTATTCCCAAGGGGTATAAGGTAAGAACTACAACTCCTAGAAGGCCTTTGATTGGCTCCACCATATATTCGAGGAACTCTGCCCTAGGAACTGATGGGGGTTGTAGTTTTTCATTGATATGCTTTAATTTCTATGAGGAGAGGAAATGGTTGGTTCCCTGAGAGAGGCTTGAAGGTAGAGGGTATATCTTAGGAGAAGCAGGACTTTGGGGATGTTTAATCATTTCTATCTCAGGGTGGGATAAGGAGAAACAAAAGAACTACAACTCCCAGGATCCCTGATGTGGCTCAGGTCCCAGTCTGGTTATCCATTTGCAGGAGTTGAGGAGACTTGTAGTTGTGCTTGTGAACATTAGCAAGCAATATTGGGCAAGAAGGCATCTGGGAGGCAGGGTAAGTGGGTCTCCTAGGGCGCTCAGAGGAGAACTATTGAAACAAAGAAGTTGCAAAAGGAAAGGGGTCTTTCCTTCATTTATTCATGGAACCACATTGATCTGAATGAACAAATGAAGAAATGAAACATGGACCTTCTCCTCCAATCGCAGATATCGTGACCCCCAACGGACTGAATGTTAAAAAGTTCTCTGCCATGCATGAGTTCCAGAACCTTCATGCTCAGAGCAAGGCTCGAATCCAGGAGTTTGTGCGAGGCCATTTTTATGGGTATGTGGGACATATACCTAGTTCTTAAGAGAGGAGGGGGTTGGGAACCTGAACCTCTAGGTCTGAGGGAGGAGGCACTTGGAGGCCCAGACTCCTGGGCCTGAGGGAGGGGACAGCTGGGGGCTCAGCCTCCTGAGTTCTTGAGCACCAGGACAATGAGCTGAGTATTAACGGTGATCCCCACCTAAAGAGAAAAGAACCACAACTCCCAGGAGGCCCTACGATGCCTCTGTGTTGTCTGAGATATTCTTTACCCCCATGGCTTCTGGGATTTATAGTTTTGAGGCCAGGGCTAGAGGTGAGGGTCTTGGGCTTTGCCCTGCCTTGTGGCTTCTTTAGGCACCTGGACTTCAACTTGGATAAGACCTTGTACTTCTTTATCGCCGGCCGCTATGAATTCTCCAACAAGGGGGCCGATGTCTTCCTGGAGGCCTTGGCCCGGCTCAACTATCTGCTCAGAGTGAGACCTGGGCTGTGAGGGGACAAAGGGAGGACAAGAAAATCAGTACATAACTGGGGAGGACAGAGACCCAGGGAGGTGGAAACCCTCTGGTGTGGGGGGCAGGGGGGAAGAGACTGTAGAGACCCAGACAGAAGGTCAGAGTCCCAGTGGGGGCAATAACTCTGGGCTATAATTGTCCTTGACAGGAAGGGGCATGACAAGGTCCTAGTAGTCTTGGGAGATGGGAAGTGGTGGGTAGCCCCAGCCTTCCCCCATGTGATCCTGACCTCCCCCCTCCTTTTGTTCCACTCCAGGTGAACGGCAGCGAGCAGACAGTGGTGGCCTTCTTCATCATGCCGGCTCGGACCAACAATTTCAATGTGGAAACCCTCAAGGGCCAAGCCGTGCGCAAGCAGCTTTGGTCAGCAGCCCTCAGCTCGGGATCATTGCCCGTCCCGTTCTCATCTGTGTGCTTTGGGTCCAGTGTTTCTCCTGGAGTCTCAGATTTGTCATCTGTAACATAATCAACCTGCCCCACTGATTCCTAGCAAAGTCACTTGCTCGAGATCCTTCCAGCTTGGGGGCAGTAAGAAGTCACTGGCAGGACAAATGTGACCAGGACTCTGATATCAAACCAGCAAAGTTCCACTCCTGCCACTGACCCTCGCTGGTTTGGTAACTTTAGGCAAACGACTGCCTCTGTGTGAGCCTCTGCTTCTTTATCTGTAAAACCCATTCACTCCCTACCCATCAGACATTCACTGAATATCTGTTGTGTGCCAGGCACTGTTCCAGTGAGCAAGAAAGATAAAATCCCTTTCCTTATGGAGCTTGCATTCTAGAAAATCCTATAGACAGTGTTCTGGCAAAAAATAAATAAACTAGGCGGGGGATATGAGGCAAGGTTGTCAGGACAGGCCACACTGAGAAAGTGCCATTGGGCAGAGACCAATAAAGGAGATGAGGGAGCAAGCCCTGTGTGTATCTGGGGAACAGCAAGTGCAAAGGCCCTGGGGCTTTGAGACATGGCAAGGAGGCCAGCCTGGCTGGAGGAGCATTTCCAAAGGAGATGGGGTAGAAAATGAGGCTGGAGCTATGGGAGAATCGTAAGCAGAGAAGTGATAGTGGGGCTATAGGATGACACTCCGCTAGCTTTGCTTGTGTGCCTAAATGTTCCTTTCTCAGAATCTTATTTTCCTTTCTTATAAAATGGGGCTTACCACTGCCACCTCCAGGACTGGTACAAGTCCTAATAATAGCTGACATTTCTGGAAGGCTTGCTATGTGCTGGGCACTGTGCACTTTTAGTCGTGACCTCATTGAGTCCTCACTGCAAACCTCTGAAATTGATTCTATTTTTATCCACGTCTGATAGATGAGTCACTGAAGTCAGAGAGGGAAAGCCACCTGTCTCTGGCCACACAGCTGATGCCAGGCACAAGGGACTCAAGCCTTCCAGGACCTGTTCCCGGGGTCCCCATCCTCCAACCTGGAGGCCCCAGGGCAGGGCTTCCCTGCTTAGGCCTCGGTTTCCCTGCTGCCCCAAAAGCCTGACAATAGACGGCGGCTGGTGTGTATGTGATGTTGTTGCTCTGCTCCTTCCAGGGACACGGCCAACGCAGTGAAGGAAAAG